>JAKSZT010054030.1:61154627-61177382 GCA_026826555.1 Tolypeutes matacus | reverse complement strand
TATCTATCTATCTATCTATCTATCTATCTATCTATCTATCTATCTATCTATTTCTAGGTACTGGGGCTGGGGATTGAACACGGGACCTCGTATGCGGGAAGCCAGCGCTCAACCACTGAGCCATATTGGCACTCCTAAGTTAGTTTTTTAGCTTGTTTGCTTGTTTATTTTTGTTTTGGGGAGGTTCCAGGGACCAAACCCAGGACCTCCCCTGTGGGAAGCAGTTTGAACCACATCCGCTCCCTTTTTAATCTTAAACATTTCAAATCATATAGCTACATTACCTAATAAGCATATTTTTAATATTAAAACATCACATTAGAAAAATGATTGGAGGTTAATGTCAATAGGTTATTTTTAGATAGGAAGGATAATTTTCTATTTTTTAAAACACTTCTCCAAATTTTCTTCAAGTATGCATTACTTTTATTATTAGCTAAATCATTCTTTTGAAAAGAGAAAAAAAATTAAGATTCCCTTCCATCTCATTCCTTCTCAAATAGACCAAGAACCTAATGCTTTCTTTTCCCTTAACAAAAATGAGCTTACCCCATTTAAGTCCTTCATTCCCATTACACTTTATCTATTTAGTGGCCTCCCATCAAATGAGCACGAGCACTTCTGTGTCCCTTCACTTAGCATCAGCTCTGAAGACCTCTCCAGGGGTCTCCGCTACATGTCCAGTGCACGGCCAGTCCACCTCCCAGACCACAGGGGCTCTGCCTTCAGATTCCTGGTTCCCACAGAGTACTCGCAGGCAGCCTCCATGCTGGAACCAGGACTGCCCTGAAGTTGCAGCTCCATTTCAACGTTCCTGACGTCTGTCACCTCGCTCTCTGCTGCCACAAGCCTGGCTTCTTGGAGCGTCAGTGTCCTTTAGAGATGAGTGGGAACGACAATGAACTTCATTCCTTTCAGAACTAAATATCTTGCACGGTAGATACAATAGCTCAAACGGGAATGTCCTTGTTGGCAAAACCTAGAGTTCTTTCTAAAGCAGCACTATCCCTTCTCTACAATCCAATACAATGACACAGGGCCCCCCGCAGAGAAGTCCCTCTTGTCTTAAGTCATTCTGATCATTCCTCAGTACCTGGCAGTCCTGGAATTCTACAGTCCTCCTTTTCAGTCTTGATCCAAAATATACTGCAACCCCACTTTTTTTCCCAATTCTACCACCACATTCTGAGTACAGACAATAGGAGTGTCCCATCAGAAATGTGAAATTAGAATCGTGTGGCCAATCTCTTGGCTTCTGAAACACAAGAAACACAAGGTATTTTATTTACAATACCTTGTAAATAAAAGGGGGGAATCTGTGCTGAAAAAATAACAATGAAACTCTGCTATGATACTCCCAAATCAAATGACAACATTAATTGCCTCATTAATTCAAATAACTTGCAAAGCCCAGAAAAACAAACAAACCAAAATAAATTTCACAAAATGATTTTCAAAGGGCAAGAACATTCTTGCTATGGTGTAAATATTGGATCAACTGAAGTTTCTCTTATTAGAAAAGGGCACTAAAAAAGAGTCATGTAGAAAATGGCTGGGTCTCTGTATTTGTTATATCCCCTTGACTGGCAGAGCAAAACTGATCACATAAACATGACACATTCACTTGTGTGTAGCTGCCAAAAGACCGAACAACATATGAGACTATATGGTCATCCCATTTAGGATAAGCACAGGTTGTCAGATCCAGTAAACCAAATTTAAATGAAATGTTACCACCGCTGCATGGCTGAATTCAAAGCAACGGCACGAGAGTGAAAGGGCGCTAAATCACATCATCCTTTGTGATAATGCAAAATGGAGGAAAGGGGAGGGAGCATACCAAATGAAATGAACTTCATTGAATTCATATTTTCTGTTTGATTTAAGGAGGGGAACGGGGATTATTACCTTTGAAAAGCACAACTGTACCACCACAGGGAATCAAATTTCTGCATTAAAGAAGTTTAGAATTAACTGGGTATTGTGGAAACACAGAGTGAAGAGATGAGGGGCCTTAAGGGGCAAGTGATTATCAAGCATACGGAAGAACTCGATGTAAAGTTTGGAAGGCCAGTGAAGGGAGACAGCTAAAAGCAGACACGCTTTAAACTATGAAGGTGGGTAAATGTCTTATACTCTCCCAACATAAATCCTACTTGAGGGAACTTATTACTCTGAGCTTTAATCATTTGCTGTAAGATGCTATTCGGTGTGCGTGTCTGTATGTGTGTGTGTGTCCTATACAGAGTCAATAGTCAGAAACAGAGGAAATGGACTAGAACACTTATAGGTGTCAAAGCTCATAGTCAAAGCAGAGAATTTACTTACCAGCATGCCGTTTTTACGAAGTTTTTGTTTTAATAATTCCATTCAACAATTGTTTATTATTAAGAGCAAAAAAAGGGGAAGAGACCAAAAATAACAATAGCTATCATTTGGGGGGCACTGTGCTAAGCCCTGGTGTTAGTTTTCTACTGCTGTCCTAATTTGTTTACCACAAATTTAAAGGTCTGAAAAACATCCATTTATTATCTCACAGTTCTGTGGTCAGAAGTCCCAGCAGAGCGCAGCACAGCCGGCTGGTTCTCTACTCTTAAGTTTCACAAAGCAGAGATTAAGTTGTCAGCAGAACTATGTTCCTTTCATCAGGGGATAAAGCAATTCCCAACATCATTTCGGTTGTTGGCGAAACTTAGTTGTGTGTGGCCACAGCGCTGGAATCCCAGCTTCGTGGCTGGCTGCTGGCTGAGTTTCTGGAGGCCGCCTGCCTCCCTGAGCTCACGGTTCTCTTCAGAGCCAGCAAAGGTAGACCTCAAGCCCCCCTCATGCTTTGCCTTGCTCTGATTTCTCCTCCTGTGTCATCCCTCCAATGCATCTCTTCTGCCGAATCCTTCTAACTCTTCTGCCTCCTTCTTCTGCTTTTAAAGGCTCAAGTGGTAACACTGGGCCACCCAGATAACCCAGGATAATCTCCATATTTTAAGGCCAGCTCATTCGTCACCTTAATTCCATCTGCAAAGTCCCTCACAGCAGTGCCTCGGTCAGCCTGACTGAGTAACCGGGAAAAGGGAATCATGAGGAAGAAGCTTGAGAATTCTTCCCATCTGAGCCTACGACACGTATTCCATCAATTCTCCCTCACCACGTCAAGGGGAAGAGCCTGTGTGTCTCCTATCTAGAGCCTGCATTTCGTGAATCTACTTTACAAAAATTACAGTCTAACCCCCAAATAAATCCCAGATGGATTAAATGTTTAGATGTTTTAAAAGGAAGCAAAAACAAACAAACAAATACCACGAATGAATATTCATCTGATCTTGGGATGGTTAAAGCATAAAAGAAACAGAAGTAGCAAAGGAGAAACAGATGAGGTATACAAATTTTCAACAAAAAGTTAAAAGGGAAATACTAGATTAGGAAAAAAAAAAAAGCTAAATATATGCTTAATGGTTAACATCCTTAGGAAGAACTCATACTAAAAGCAAAGTTTTTAAATGCATAAAAGAAAGGATTCGGATTTCTTTTGTGAATTAACATATTAGAAATTCTAACCTTTTTAGAAACCAAAGAAATGCTCATTGTACAATGGTTTCCATCCATTGTACACTGGTTTCCATCAAGTTTGTAAATTATTTGAGTTGTTTTTTTTTTTTTTTTAAGATAATGCTCAATGTCACTAAGATAAAAGTGAAATAGGTGTCGTCACAATATTAGTATTCAGCACAACTCATATTTGGATTCTTTTTACGAGAAAATAAAATTCAGCCAAAGGTATAATAAAACACTAGAGAACTTTAAACAGTGATAAGATTAAATAAACTATGGTCTGTCCATACAACAAGCATCGCTAGATATTAAATTGGCTCTTTCAGACACTTTTTAATCATATGGGGAAATGTTCACAATTTGATAATAATGGGAAAAAGCAGAATGCTATACGGTATGTGCACGAGAAGGGGGAAGGATATTATAATAGCTTTGGAGCCAGACAGCCGAGGATGAGTTCTGACTAAGCCACTTGATGGCCCTATTACTCCGGGCAGGTCACAACATGAATTTAAATTTTTCATACAGGTACATGGGAAATGATACCACTTACCTCTTGGCTGTGGTCATATTTGAATGAGAATGAATGATAAGATGCATGAGCCTAAGTACTAGCTCTCATCGGTATACCTTAAAGAGTCTCAGTGGAAGGGAGACCTTCCAAAGTCTACCAAAGGACCCCAGACTGTTCCTCCTTTAAAGCAGCAAAGGTATTTTAGGGCTTTGAACACTTCTGTGTGGAATTGGCCAACTACCTATAAGAAGGTAAAAGGAACTTCCTGCAAGTGGGGAAGGCAGCAGACTCCTTAATCGATGCGGATGTGTCCTATACAAGTCCTACCTCATTAGATCCATGATTTTCAACATCAGAGGCACCATGTTATAGTTCAGCGTTTGTAAGTACTCTTTTTCAGGATAACCACTCTTTACGAGGATAGTGCCTGTGCTCAGTGAGACCATTTCAAAAATAAAACAGAACACAACATCAAATGTGGCTGATTCAAATACTTACCTTTGGGACCCCACCTACTCCGGCGAGTCCACCTATGAGGTCTAAAATGATGACAATGCACTATTTTTAGTAAGACAACAGCCATTTCCACTCACCTTCAATGTAGAGGGGCTCAACAACATCGTGGTTAATCAGCTCAAAGTTTTCGTGGCCGATCCAGTGTTCCACATTTCTCTTCCTGCCCGTGAAGAAGTTGTCCACCACTGTCACCTCGTGGCCGTCCATCATTAGCTTGTCAGTGAGGTGGGACCCCACGAACCCTGCACCCCCGGTTATCTGCATTGGGAGAGAGTGTGTGAAACATCACAGAAAACACAAGAAAGTCCACAGACTTCAGAGTCCCATCTTTGATACAGCCACAACTCAAAATTTGGGAAGAGGGAAAGGAAGAAAGATGGGAAAGGTTCTTAAAGCATTATCTTATTCTTACTTCAGAGCAAGAAGACACGCTGCCTTTAAACTTCTAACCCACCTAAAAATTTAAACTATCAGTCAGTGAATAACATAGAAAAATAGTAGTTACAATTTTCAGAATAGTTTCTTTGACAGGGCACACGTTACTCTCTTAAAAGGTTCTTGTTTGATAATGGATGTGATATGTTGAACATCATTTATATAGTTCTAATATTACCACTGAAAAGTTTAAGAGCTACTTTTAAAAAAATGATTAGCAAATTGCTGAGATTTAGTGAACTACCAAGACAGTATGTGATATTTAAATTGGATTCAAAAATCTCATGAAAAACTAGTTTCATTCAAACTGTTTATGAAACAAATTAATAAGCAATGTGTGTTGTTTGTGTACTAGGGCCCTAACTGAAGTTCCATGGTTTGGTTAGTATCTGAACTAGTGATGACTATGTGAAATGATGCAGCCAAGAGGTATATGGCAGGTTGAATTATGTACCCCCCAAAACACACATTCTTAAACTTAGGCCATGTCCCTATGGTGCGAACCCCTTGTCAACAGGAACTCTGAAGATGTCATTTTGAGTTAAAGTGTGGCCCAACTGAATGAGGGTGGATCTTAATCTGGATTACTAGAAGCCTTATAAAGAGAAAGCCAGAGGAAGGAGCCAAAAGCTAGAAGGCAGGAGGGACCCAGAAGAGAAAGAGGAGGCCGCCGCCACGCGACGGGGAAGCCAAGGGACCCAAGGATTTCTGGCCAGCCAGCACCAGAACCCAACCAGCCCTGGGAGAAAGCATGGTCTTGCCACCGTGCCTTGATTTCATCTCCCAGCCATTGAAAGCATGAGACATTTAAACATCCCCGGTGTTAAGCCAACCCACTGTGTGGCACGTGTCATAGGAGCCGGGCAGGCTAAGACAGGAGGCGGTCCCTAAAGGAGTGAAGCAACAGCAGGTTTTCTAAGACTTAAAGCATAACAAACGTGAAAAGTCAGTTATGTTTTAGAAATATACACAAAACTAATAAAAAGATTTTATTCAAATAGTATGTGTAATTGGAAGGGACTGGGTAAAAAAGTACTTCCTTTGTGGGAAGGGTAAGAGTAGGAGTGAAAAGCAGCAGCTCAGAAAACAAAGACTTTTAAATGTGAAATTATATTCTCCTATTCTATATTCTTTTTTACTCTATTTCAATCTCTTCTATTCTCCTATCGTATTCCATGTCTACTCTTGTCTATTCTTTTCTTCTTCTCTTCTCTTCATGAGGTCATCTCTTCCATTATAAAAATTCTAGGTCACCCACCCTCTGATGTTAAGAGCACAGAATTAAGAGAAGGAAAAAATATCCAGTTTTTTAATCTAAAATAAAAACACATGCATAACCCCCAAGGTCTATGGCTTTCAAATATTTAATTCGCCATGAAACACTCTATTCAAACAAAAATCTCACACACAATTCCAATTTTTATAACAGGCAAATGCAAAGCTATGTTGGGTGAAGGAGAAAGGATTGGATGATGGGGGCCCTTGCTTAGGCCTGCCCCAAGAAAACCATTCCTCAACCACCAGCTAGACTAGATTTTTATATTGATGAAAATATGAATATAATAATTTAAAATGTGAATGGCTGAGAGCAGAAATCCCGATGATCAACTTTCAATTAGCTAAACTTATGCTTTATTGAGAACATCTTAGATTTTTCTAAATCTGACACCCAGTATATTAGTTTCCTTATGGCTGCCATAATAAATTATTATAAACTTGTTGCCTTAAAACAACAGAAATTTATTATCTCACAGTTCTAGAGGCCAAAAGTCCAAAATCAAGGTGTTGGCAGGGGCAGACTCTCTCCGATGGCTCAGGAAAAGTCTTTTCCTTTTCCTAGCTTTTGGTGGTGTCCAGCATCTTTGGCATTCCGGGGTCTATAGGTGAATAACGTATCTGCCTCCAGCTCACGTGGACTTCTCCCCCGTGTGTCTTTGTCCCCGTGTTCCTTCCCCTCTTCTGAGCACCAGTCATATTGGATTAAGGGCCCACTCTCCTCCAGTATAACCTCATCTTAACTAATTATATCTGTAGTGACCCTACTTCCACATAACGTCACATTCTGAGGTTCTGGAAGCTAAGACCTTCAACGTATCATTCTGGGGAACACATTTCAACCTATAACACCCAGAGAAGTTGAGTTTTTGACCAAAATTCCCAGTAATGATATGATAAACCTACAATTTTCCTAATTCTGTGCTCTTTTTCACTACCTATCAATTTGTCTGGTTTATGTTTTATCTGTAGCACTCCTGCGTTTTACCTGGATACCTGAACAATGACTATGAAAAAGGATTTTCCAGAAAAATAACTATTTCAAATTTGGCTCACGGCCAGTGCTTAACTCAGGGAAGTGGAATTTCATTTTATTTTACCTTCATTTTATTGCATTTTCCCAAAATGTCCACTGGTTTTTAATCAGAAAAAAATGTATTTTTTAAAAAGAAATTTACTTTTAATGTAACTCTATATATGCACATATTTCTTATGTAAGTTGTTCTGTGGCACTCTAATTTTATTCTCTGCATCCAAAACATCCAGCTGACAGCTTAGAACTAGTGTATTAAATTATACACAATTGCCTCCAACATCGCACTAGTTTTAGTAGTGACATAAAATTGCTGGAAGCACCTCACCTTTACAAAAATGCATTTGAATTATTTTTCTTGAGTAGTTAGTTCCCTTCTATCTAAAATACTTAAAGTTTATGTAACATAGCTGGTGGTTATAAAATTTTTCTCCAAATCCATTTCAGCCCATTAGGCAAACATTTCAAATAGAAACAAAACTGGCAGCAGCTTGGCACTTACAAAGCTTCCTCAAAAAATTAATCACCAAACACATGCATATTCTTTGAATAACAAAGAACTAATACCAAAAGATGGTAGGAGGAAACACATAGCACCTGGGTTAGAAGAACTTGCACAGCTGTGCATGGGCTTTGCAATTTGTGAGTTTATCTAAATGATTTTTTTTTTTTTTTTTTTCAGGCACAGGGGCTGGAGATTGAACCAGGGACGGCATATGTGGGAAGCCGTGGGAAACCAGGGCTCAACCATTGAGCCACATCAGCCTCCCCTCAATGTATTTTTACTTCTTGCTCTTTGGGTGCTAAAAAGGCAGCAAAAAGTCTTCTAAGTCAAGGTCAGCATTCAAATTCATGACTGCTCACAGCAACCTCTTCTTTGTGTTATGGCCTTAGCAATTTCTAAAAAAGCCTCAAGTTTTAAAAACATATGCCAGATTTAAGCACTAAATGACTCTAAAATGTGGCTTAGCCAATAAGATAGCAGATGACTAAAAACACAAAGTCCATTTGTTGTGGTTATCTGTAAAGTGAAATAAATTCTACTCAGCAGCAACAGGATGTTTATCTCATGTGGACATATTTTATTATTATAAAATAATAATCCTTTTGTGACTGTGCAGGGTTCATGTATCAGTGCTGATCATCAGGTTTTTCTGATCAATTTGATACATGGCAGCAGAAAAATTAACTTTTCCTTGGTACTTGACATTGACATAGTTCTCAATTCATGCTCAAATACATACACATTTTAATAAGATAGAAGAAGCAACCCAAAAAGATGGACATAAAAGTACAACAGACTCCAGAGTTTGTTCAGGGTGAGACATATATATAAGCATTTTCAAAAAGGCAAGAAAACTTCTACAACTTCCAGAAAAGGGAGATTATGTGGGGAAACAGTTTAATTGTGATTCAGGAATAATAATATTATTTTGTTGTTTGCAATGTATGTTCTACAATCTAGATGATGGTTAAAAGGACAATAAAATAAAGCAGCCTTGCATACTACCCATTTATTTATCAAAGACTCAGATAAAAGTTTCTTGCAGAATGATGGTATAAGGTGCTCTATATATTCCCCAGTGAAACAACATTACTGGTGAAAATTATTTTTAAAACTGCCATTTGTCCTAAGGGCACATAACAAATGGAGAGACATTTGTTCAAGAAAATTCACTAAATCTCAGGTTAAAAAAACAAGATCCAAACCATATGCTGTCAACAAGAGACCCACTTTAGATTCAAAGGTACAACTTGTCAAAACATAGAAAAAAGTTATATCATACAAAAAGCAATCATATAAGAAAGCTTAAGTGGCTATACTAACATCAGACAAATAGACTTTAAAAGAAAAAATATTGCTAGAGATAGAGACAAATTTAATAATGATAAAGGGTCAATCCATCAAGAACACATAACAACTATATAAACATATGTACCTAACAAGAGAGTGCCAAAATACATAAAGCAAAAACAGAAAGAATTTAAGGGAGAAATAGACAACATTACAATGACAGCTGAAGAATTCAAAATTTACTTTCAATAACAGATAGAACTAGCCAGAACATCAACTAGAAAACAGAAGACTAACAATACTATAAACCAACAAAATCTAATAGAAATTTATAGAGCATTATACCCAACAACACCAGAATACCCATTCTTCTTAGGTGCACATGGAATATTCCCCAGGATAGACCATGTCTTAGGCCATAAACAAACCTCAATAAACTTAAAAGGATTCAATTAATATACATTATATTTTCCAACCACAATAGAATGAAATTAGATCTCAAAAATAAAAAGGGAATTTCGGAAATTTACAAATACATAGAAATTACAAAACACATTCCTAAGTAGCCAATGAGTCAAAGAAGAAATCACAAGGAAAACTGGAAAATGCTTTGAGATGAGCGAAAATGAAGAACTAGCATACCAAAACTCACAGGATGCAGTTAAAGCAGTTATGGCAGTTTTCATATTATTTATGAATTCCAAAAAAAGATAATGATTACGTTTGTAAACTGGTACATTCCTCTGGGCATGATACCCTTTGACTGATTTAAATCCAAAGGCTTTATGTTTACTTGATTAAATCAAGATTAGGGCTTTGATTCATTAGGGCATGCAGGGTTGAGTCCCTACCCCCCTAGCTGGGCTATATAAACAGATACTCCATCAAGGACACAGAATTAGATACACAGAGAAGACACACAGAGGAAGAGAGAGTACTCCGTAGACATGGCAGAGGCTCTGGGAAGAGAGACCAGCCATTCGCCTGATAGTTTACAGCTGACCTTGTGAAAAGAGAACAGCTGAGCCCAGACAGAAACAAGGCCCGGGAAGAGAGAGAAGCCCTAAGCCAGCCTGCAGCTGAGATCAGAAGCTGGGCTCGCAGAGCTTTAAGAGGGAAGAGGAAGGCTGAACCTTCACAGCCTTACCCGCCATCTTGCTTCAACACGTGGCAACAGAGTTTGGTAAGGAAGTAACCATGAGTTGGACTCTTTACGGCCTTGTCATTGTAAACTTTTACCCCAAATAAATACCCTTTATAAAAGCCAACTGATTTCTAATACTTTGCATCAACACCTCTTTGGCTGACTAATATAGCAGGGTTTAGAGGGAAATGTATAGATATAAATGTCTATATTAAAAAAAGAAAAGTGCTCAAATCAATAACCTAAATTTCTCTTAAGTCAATGGAAAAAACTAACCTTAAAGCTAGCAGGAGGAAAGAAATAATAAAGATTAGGACAAAATGAATGAAATAGAGAGTAGAAAAACAATTAAGAAAATCAACAAAATTGACAAACATTTACGAGGCCACCAAGAAAACAAGAGAGAAGATTCATATTACTAAACACAGAAATCAAAGAGGGGAAATTACAACTGACATCACAGAAATAAAAGGATTATAAGGGAATACTATGAACAACTGTATGCCAACAAATTAAGATGACATACATGAAATGGAGAATTCCTAGGAAGATGTCATGATGGTTAATTTCACGTGGCAACCTGGCTAGGTTATGGTGTCCAGTTTTTTGGTTGAGCAAAAACACCGACCTGGTTGTTAAAGTGATATTTCATAAATTTAAATCACTAGTCAGTTGATTGTATCTAGGGCTGATTACAACCACCATTAATAAAGGAGAAAGCAGAGATTAGGAAGTGGCTGCTCAGGGGCATAGGTTTCATTTTGGATGATGAAAATGTTTTGGAAATAGTGGTGATGACTGTGCAACTTTCTGTGGATATACTAAAAAACAATGAATTGTACACTTTAAAAGAGTGAATTTTATGGCATGTGAATTATATCTTGAAAAAAAAAAAGTTTCTTAACATTACAAATACTAATCCAATACGTACTTACCAAAATTCTTTTACGGTCCTTTTCTGATAAAAATTTTACTGGTGGGTATTTCTGGGTGAAGCTGTATAACATGAAGAGATTAAAAAAAAAAAAAAAAAGTCAGACAATTCACATATATATATTTATTTTTTAAAGATTTTATTTATTTATTCATTTATTCCCCCCTTGCTGCTTGTGCTCGCTGGGTCAGCTAACCACGCCGTGTGGGCGGGCTTGCCTTCACCAGGAGGCCCCGGGAACCGAACCCGGGGCCTCCCATATGGTAAACGGGAGCCCTACTGATTGAGCCACAGCCGCTTCCCAATTCACATATTTTTTACTCCTTTTCTCTACACTAAATGACTGCTATAGGAACCAGGGCACCACAGACTAAATTGAATTCAAGAAATATTTAAACTTCTCCTTGTTTAGAATCGAGCTAAGGATATGACTTGAGATCCTATCCCTGAAATGTGAAACTTTTAGAAGTCATAGGCTCCCAGCAGCCACCAAAGCTGCAGAGGCACAAATTCTACCAGTTCAATTCTAAAAGAAGAAAATGAGACAGGAGGAGGCATTCTCAAGATACTATTTCAGGGCTCAGATGAAGGAAAGCATAGTAAAGCCACAGTCCCAAAGCAGGAGATCATGCTTTGCCAGAGTAAGAAAAGAAGATATGAACTGAGTTCCTTGCACTTTCCTTAGCATTTCTCACAGGTCCACTATTCCCCTTCCTGACCCGTGTGCCTCGGCAAAATGATCTGGCATCAGACCTTCTGTCTCCCGTGACCTTTTCTGAGCCTATATCAAGTCCTGCCTCTATCTTTCAATGCCCTCTTCACCCCGCTAAATTTCCACGGGCTCCCTATCACACTGATTTTCCAAGAGCAAGGCAGTATAACTGGCACATAAAACATCAAAAGAGAGTGGGTAAATGAAGACTTGAAATATCTATTCTTAAAGTGATTCAGTTCGGGAAGAAAAGTCCTGTAAATAAAGGTAGAGAAATCAGCTTTACAGTCATTGTTCTTTAACTACCATTCATATGATTAGAGAAAGTACCATGGGAAAGTGGGTGACAGCTGAACAGTGAGGTGGAGGGAGAGAAAATGCCTCAGTACAGGGGCAGGGGCACCGGACCCTTCATTCTAAGTTATTAGCTGAGAATAGCAAAATTTTAAATGAAATTTTATATGCTATTTCTATCAGAAAGAAAACAGCAACCCATTTTCTAACAGACTTAGAAGAAATGAAACTCCTGCAAAAGCATAACAGACATGCAAAGGTTACGTGTGAAGGAAGGACTGATAAATATTTCCAACTGCATGGGAAAACCCTGAATTTAAAAAAAGAAAAATAGTTTTGGCTTCTTGCTTCATTTTTCTTCAATACATAGGACCCAAGTTTAAATCTAGAGTGTACTATCAAGTTATTAAACTTTTAAAAGACTATCTGATAAGCCTCATTTCTTCCTTTAAAGTTAAATCACATAGTCACACACACAAAGCTGTTAGGAACAGCACAGGTAAAACTCCTTCCGGGCCCTCCTGGTGTGGAATTCAGGCAGTGTTTTCTCCTCCGCGGTCTTGGGTGACAGAGCATAGTAACGGCGTAAGGTGATCTTGGCTGTGCCCCACCTGAGGCCCGTTCAGCATTGCTGAGCATCTCCTGCATACATGCACGGTGCAGGGCAAAGTGGGGCAAAGACCTCTTTTAAGACCTGAGGGGTTTAAAATCTGACCCAGCTTACTGGCTCACCCATTTATTCCCTTATGCAAGAACTTTTTATTAAGCACCTGTTCCAGCCTGGACACTGAGAAGGCAGCTATAAACAAGATAAATACCAGTCTCCACCCCCCGAAGCCTGCATTTCATAATGTGAGAGACACAAGCAAGCAAGGGGAGGCAGACTGACATATGAATTGAGAAATAGATCTTGTCTTACAACTCCCACCCCCAGAATTCATCCTTTATTGTTTTATGCCATGCCAGATGCTAACCTTACTGTCTGGCAGGATAGCCAGTAAGAAGGACTTTGATTTTTAATTTAAATTATCATTACTTGCCATCTATTTAAAGAACACTTAAAGATACAGAGATGAAATAAACTAATGGCATGTAATCAGAGTATTAAGAAATGGGGGTTGTAGTAATAAAGAGAAAAAGGCCGCATATGATCCCTTACTCAGGCTTCTAGATGGCACTGTCCTCATTTCTTTTCCCGGATAATCTTTAACTTTCAAAATTATCCTTTTTCCTTGACGCTACTTGGTTCGAACCGACAATCACGTCAAGAAAACATATTTCTAGTTATATTCTTATGATGCCAGTGTCAAGGTGATTGATCATCCTTATCACATGATCAGACAGGAAAAATAAAATTAGACAGAACCCCATCAATTTCTGCCCAAATGCCTTTTTTGTCACATCAGTACTTGCATTTTACCTCTAACAATAACCCCGCTCATCTGTTACCTGCCTTGTCATCCAACCTGAAGGAGCAACTAGCAAATCAGACCCCATTGGCAAGTGCTAGCCTCCTCCCGATTTTAAAGGCAGATCTCAGTCTGACAAGAATGAATCGCTGGTAAATGTCTTCAGATTAAATGTGTACTTGTGTTTCTCTTTCTGGTTTAAAAAGCACAAAGAACATCGCAAAATATCAAAGGGAATCACATAATTCTCCTATCTTGTTTGTAAACCCGTGCCTTAGGGAAGTTATCCAATCGATTCACTGTCTTTTCATAAACTAATGAACCTTCTTCTTTAAAGACATTGATTGGAGGTAGACAGACTTTTTCAACCAACACAAAATTTTTGGCACATTATTTTTTACCGTAAACAATTTATTTTTTAAAAAGCTTCAATTAAAATCTCTCAAATTTGGCCAGAGGCAGAATTTCTGGCTCTCGTCCAATGATATGTAATCTTTACTGATGTTAAAGAGCAATATAACTTCAGCAGAAAATAATGGCAAGAAAACTCTAAAGCACAAATAACAACCATCCATTAATGAATGAATATATTAAAAATCACTGGTAGCTTCCCCTCCAGTAAGAGTTGAACTTAATAGCTTGTCTAACTACTCAGTTGAGGACAACAAAGTGAATGAATACATTTTGTTTGGTGAACTCTTCTCCATCCTTATTTTCCTTTGATTGTTTAATGAAAACACCAAAACTAAAGGTAGCAAAATTACTCTTCATTTCTTCCTTTTTAGTGTGAGCTTGATAAAAGGCTCATATAATGCTGAAACACATCATCCAAATGCATCCCAGGAAAAGGAAAAAAAAATCTACATAAAGTTTAATGAATTTTTTTCATTTTTCTTTTTTGAACTTTTAAAGGCCCAGCTGTTACTCTGGCCACACAATGTTTTCGACATTCCCAAGGGAAATTTCTGGTGCCTAAGGTTTGATTGTTTCAGAAGCGACTGAGAGAGAATGCCTGTGCAATAAGAATCAGAGTCAAAAGGTGATGAGGAATTTTCTTTGGAATCTCCATTATGTGGTATAATTCTTTAAAAATTCTTATACAACTCTTCCCTTCTATACACTTTTCCTGGACTAAATTCTGGAAACTTCCTGATGTACTTTGGTGACAAAAGCAAACTAAACACGACATTTTGCAGGCTCTGTATCCATACTTTCTTACAGTGCTTACGTGTGGTACTTTATTTTAGGCCCTCCAAATTGTTTTCTTGTTTTGGAATTCTGTTAATCAACATATTCTGGAATTCTGCTAGACTAATTATTTTTTGCTGGAAACCACCAGACCACTTCACAGAAGTTAAAAGAAGGTAAGACTTAGCCTCAAAATCAATGCAATGAATTTGCAGGAACTTAGAAATTCACAGGGTTTGGAAAAGGAAATTTTCTACACATTTATAGTCTTTCTTCTTCTTTCTGATTATTTGGGTATTAATACTACTCAAATGGGAGAAAAGTAAAAAATCCTTATGTAGACATTTATTTAGGTCATTACGGTTTATAGAAAACAAACTGATATTTAAGAAAACTTATACTTTAAGATCTTTGTGGGTTTTTAATTTAGGATCTTTATGAAAGTGTGTGTGTGTATGTATGTATGTAATTTTTTTAGAGTTCATGACTTTCATCAGAAATGGTCTTTAATACCAAAAGAAAAAAAAAGCTTGAAAACAGTGCAACCAAATTTTTAAAGTAAAAATTTATCTTTTCATGGAAAAGTTCTTTGTCTTGAGAGTACTTTACGTCTTTCATATTATAGAACTAATTACGTAGTTGAAATGCTTATATTAGATCCTGTCACATAGCTAAGATATAAACATTTTCCTAAACTCAAAACAAAAAGTACACATACCTTTTTTCCAAATCCCTGATTTTCTCTCTTAGTGGTTCCACAATCTAAAACAAAATAATCAAAATCAGTTTTAAAGCAAATAACACAGTCTTCCACCACTCTCACCCCATTCTGACCTTTCAGGTTGGCATGAAATCATGCAAAACAGATTTTAATGTTTTTCTATAACACATTTCCAGCTTGAAATTAAGATATACCACTTGAACATTTCTAGAATCTTGATGATGAACTGTATGTTAGGACTTTTACTCCACAAGTGCCTAGTTCTCCAAGAAAACTAAGCTTTTTACTTACCCACCTTAGTAGGAGCAACAAAAAAGGTTTTTTGGGTTCATACAACAGGCAGATCAATGCCACCTATTTCTTTTCAGGAAGCAAAGAATCCCTTGGGAGCAGATATGGCTCAAGCAGTTGAGCACCTGCTTCCCACATGGGAGGTCTCGGGTTCACCCAGTGCCTCCTAAAAACAAACAACTAGCAAACAAACGAAAAAAAAAAAAAAAAAAAAAAAAAACAAAACGGGGGGGGGGGTATGTAGCTCAAGTGGTTGAGCACCTGCTTCCCATGTATAAGGTCCTGGGTTCAATCCCTGGTACCTCTTTAAAAATTTTTTAAAAAGCTGAACATCATGTTTCTGCAATTATATCCATGTTATCATCTCTAGCACATAAATTACAGGCTATCAATCAACCCACAGCCAAATATGTTAACACATGATCTGACAGAACTAGTAGGAGCAAGCCAAGGTCTTTTCTACAATTCTACCATTTGGCTTCAAATGAAATTGTCAACAAGGGAGTAACTCCCCATCCCCTCCCACAATTCACGCATTTGACCAAAACTTAAGTATTTAAAAATATGCGGTGTATCAGCAGCCAGGTGCTGATACACAGTTAGGGAGCTGTGACTTCCCTATGTGTGGACACAGACACTCTTCTTGTCTAGTCCCAGCACCTGATCTGGGGCCATGTTTCCTTTTAGCATCTACTCAGGTGAGTGGCTGTTGGTATTTGCCTCCATCCCTGGAAAAGGGAATTACTTTCGTTTTTCTAAGGAATTCTGGAAAGACTCACCTGAAAACTCATGTAAAAGTTTACATCCACTTTGCCGTTAAGGTAGCATTTGCTTTCATACATCACACATCTATGAAATGGTCAAACATTCACACAGAGACAGCACCCACAAAACATAAACAGAAAACAGAAAACCTCCCCTGAAAGAAGGGAATGACCTTTTTTTTTTTTTTTTTGAGGTTCCAGGGCTGGAGATTGAACCCAGGACCTCATTCGTGGGAAGCCGGTGCTCAACCGCTTGAGCTACATCTGCTCCCATGGAATGCTTTTTTAAGAGATGGTTTTGCAATCATAGAACAGCCTAAAGGTACCACAATAAAAATTCCAGCACAAGCAAAGGAAACAAAATGGACAAACACACTAATAAAACAGAAGCAAAATATGTAAAAAAAGACTAACCTCTTCGATCTTGCTTTCAATTTTTAGTTCACCATTTTCCTGGAGAGACCTGTTGAGAAGAAAGCTACAGAACTGAGATCAACGGAAAGGCTTTGTGACTTCAAGATTCACTTCTAAATAAACACCCTAAAGATTCACTTCTGAATAAACTACCCCACCACAAATCAAACACTGCCACGCATCATCCTCTCCTTCCTGACTATCAGTCCTTTGTACTAATTCCCTCCAGAAAGGGGTGCACCTAAGGAAAATAAGACAATTGGGGGAGGGAATCTTCTTAAATCAATCTGTGAACATGCTCAATATTACCTAACAGGTTGTGTCCACTAAAACTAAAGTAATCTCACTTCCACATTACACTTAACATGAAATTTTAAATTAAAAGCAGGAAGTGTGTCTACCAGAGTCCAGGTTTGTCTGCTGGGCTTTCCTGGAGATTAAAAATCAAACGGAGTTTTTCCAAGTTAAAAAAAAAAAAACACAAAAAAAACCAGAGCTCCTTTAAATGGGATCTGAGTACCCCACCTAGCCATATACAGAAGCCCCTTTGTGGGGGAGACACACACTCCCCGTGGTAGGAATCAGATCAACACGGCCCCACCCACCTTGCAAAACCAACTCAGTATGAAAAGCCATCTGTGGGCACAGAAACTGGTTATGCTGATGGCTGGGTTTGCAGCTGTACTGGAACACCAATACTAACTTAACCATCACAATCACGACTCTTATTCTTACAGTTTTTTCATACCAAGAAATACAAAGTATTGTGAATTTGTTTTTAAATGTAAAAACTGTACTAAGGGCTCCAAATGTTTTTAGATGAGTGCTTATTATTTTCTGTCTGATTTTTAGAAAGGCTATTTTTTTATCTGGTAAAAAAGAAAATTAACACTACAATTTTACTTTCACAAGTGCCCTTCCTGACCCATTAAGCACAAACAGTGCACAGTCGTGCCAGAAGGCTTCTCCAGCCTAAAACAAGAGAGGCCGGCACTAGCACCTACTAGTCTGCTCCTGAGGAGCCAGGCGAGTTTTCCAAGACAGTGCCTTCTCAAAGGCTTTGGAAAATCCCCGTGCTCTTGTGCAAACCACGCAGAAATGCAATTTACACTTAGTAGTGTGAAAGCTAGGATTAAACCTCTACTATCTACACAAGGAAGGAATGGGACCATAGGGGCTTATATAAAGAGGAGCTGAGGGAGGTCCCATCAAGATTTACCTTTACGTCTGGGCTTTAACTGAGGTAGACGTTAAAATCAGCCACATTCCTCGAGAATATCCTTACGAGAATAGGAACAGCCCAGATGTGTGAATTGTCAAAAAAAAAACGTCAGTTTTGTTTTAAAAATACTCTTCAACCAACCTGTGGCACATCATGGCATGTATGTAACAACTGAAATAGGCCCATAAAACCCACGCCAATGTCCAAGTTATTTAAAAAAAAAAAATTTACCTCATACTAGCGAAGTTGCCCCAAACAGCTGTAAGGGAAAAAAAAAAAAAAGCCAATATTTAAGTTCACAACATTCAGCAATTCCAACTGATAAAATGTTAATCTTTACCATTTTAAGCAGTATTTTAAGGATAACTAAGAAAATTACAATATGGTTCATCAGTACAATAAAATGCACACTTTGCATTCAAAATAATTAAGTCCTACTAACAAATGAGTGAAAACATGATTCTTTATCTCCCTTTGATACCATGCTGTATTTGTGTTTTAATAAACAGGAAGTCCTCAGCCTTTGTTTGGGGAAGAGCCCATCACAAAGATCAAAGAAAAACATGCCCCAAGAAGATTCTAGGGTGCAAATCCAGCCTCTTCCTTGAAACACTGATGAAACGAAAACCCGAGAAATTAAGTGAGCACTGATCACGTCTCCCTTAGGGTTCTCATCTGCTGGTTTGCCTCCCTTGATTGTAGGCAGCTGGAAGGCGCCTCATCCTCTACCTGCGTCTACCTGGGCTTCGCTAAGCCTGCATTACACCAGCCCTGCCCCAACAGTGAAAGGCTACTTACTGTGGTCGACTTTGAAAGTAAAAACACAATGCTCGACTGTAAGCCGCACTTTAAGTTACCGTGAAGAGGGTTATTTCTGGATATGAGACTACAGAGAAATGTCATCAAGAAACCTTTACTGTGAGCGTGTGATCCTAATATTTTGTAGACATAGCCCTTATGTGGCCAGTCACCAAATATGCAGCCACCACTAAGTGTCAGGCATTCTTGCAGGTGCTGGGGAAAGATGGCAAATAGAAACTCCCTGCGTGCAGGAAGGTCTTGAGGTTAGGATCTAATTCTAGTTCTCTTCAAATTGTCATTGTCTGGCACACAGTAGGGGGTTAATAAATGTTTGCTGAATAAGATTCAGTGTCCAAAACCAGGCCCCCGTTGGAAACGGCCCTTGCGAGGAAGGGGGATGCTGTTGATTCCATTAAAGTACATCCCTCTTCAAAGAAGAGGAAACGATTGATAGAAAAGCCAGCCCCCTCCCCACCAAATAAAAAAATAAAAGTGGTAAGCAAGTGGGAAATGGGAGAAATTTAAAAAAAGCTATACGATATTCATTATTCATTTAAAAAACCACATAAACAGTTTAAGGATTTGGACTTTGTGATTCTATTTTTGAATGCTATCCTCAGGAAGTAATTACACATACAGGAAAGCTGCCTTCAAAGATAATTATCATGGCCTTATTTATAATAGCAATATATATGGAGCAAACCAAACTACTCAACAATTGATGAATAGTTATATAAATTATGATATAGTCATTTGATAAAATCAGGAAGCTACTAAATGACTATGCAACTATGTTGCAACATGATAATGAGGTTATGACAATACCAGGTTAAAAAAAAACACACAAAACAAACAATACAACTTTAGCTATGAATGCATAGAAAGGAAGACAGGAAAATGCCAATATACTGAATTGAGATGATGCGAGTCATTGTTTTTCTTTTCTTGGATTTCTGTGCTTACCTTACTTTCAAAAATGGAGGGAAAAAGACTTTTAAAGCCTTGGTAAACTCCATGCCCTCAGCTATCCATTGCTCTGTCTTTCCCCAGACAACCTGACTCAGTTCTACTTGGGAACATCTTGCTCAGTCCTCAACACTGACATCAGGCATCGCTGCTGCCAGACCACCCAAAGAGCCCACAGAGATCACTGATGAGGCCGAAGATGCCACACCGCTCAGGCGCTTTCCCTTATTTGTGCAATCCCAAATAAATGCACTGTCTCATGGCTGCTTATCAAGACAAACTAAGAAATGGGTCATCAGGCCCTGCACGTGGGTGTGCCATCAGGCTCCGCGTGCCCCGCAGCAAGATGATGACATAACAGGAGAGTGACACAAGGGACAGCCAAGATGAGATGCACTGAAAAACCAGGAACTAGGGTAGTGCAGGCAGTAGGACGCCTCTCTCCCACATCGGAGGTTCCAAGGATTGAATCCCAGTGAAGACAGGAGAAGGTTGAGAAGAGAGGGAAGGACACAGACACAGAGTTGTCCAGAGAATGGACACAAAAACAGCAAAAACGGGGTGGGGGTGGGGTTAAAAATGGATAAAAGTAAATAAATAAATCCTTAAAAAATGTATAGGGGAGGAAGATATAGACTATAGTTAGTAGTAATACTTTGACGATGCTCTTTCATGATTTGTTAACAAATGTTTCACAACAATGCAGGGTGTTTGTGGGGGTGATGTGTGGGAGCCCTGTGTGATGTTATGCATGTTTGTTTTGTAAGTTCATGACATTTACTCAACACTATAGTTTATGTATGTTCATGTATAAATGATATACTGCAATAAATTGTTTAAAAAAAAAAAAAGAAGTGGGTCATCTTTTTCTGTGTTATGGAACAGGATAAGAGAGGAATTGTCCATTTCTTAAAGTGCCTACTAAGCGGACAGTGCCATATGACAACTTTTCAAATCATTCCAAGGCTATTCATTCAGGCTTTTTCTTTTTGTTTTTTTTCCAAACCTTTTCTCAAGTCAGTTTAAAATTGCTATTTTCAATAACCTAAGTCATTTCTCAATCCTTACATTATCACACACACACCATTTTGGAGCACCTAAAGCTGCCGCCCCTCTCTGACACCTTCGCCTTCCTTGATCTCAGAACTGCTCTTCTCTCCCTTGGAAAGCTCCGCAGGGATCTGTCCATGGTCCTCTTGTGACGGCCACACCCCCAGCTAGCCCCGTTCATAAATGGATAACCCCCAAACCTGTTTCCAGGGCCTAGGCCTCCGCCCTGAGCTCCAGAACCCTACCTCCACCTGCCCCTCCCTCCTCCCCAGGAGCTCCAGATGTCCACCCAGGAGAGCCCAGACAACTTCAGAAATCCCTGCCCCTCGTCCCCACCTGGCAGGTCCCCTCGAAGCTCACCAGGCATCACGGCCATGCCCCCGCCTGCCTCCTCCCGGGACATCCCACTCCCTGGTACTCTCTGCCCTCCCTAAACTACCTGGCAGCCCAACTTTTGCCTCATACACCTCCCGATCATGCCTGAACGCAGGTTGTTCCCTCGGCCACAAATGCACTCACACCTCGCACGCACACGTTTTCAAGAATGTGAAAAGGAAGACTCCATTTTCTGGGAAGCCTCCCTAACCTCCCTTCCTGCTCCAGGGACACTAGGCCGCTCTATGTGCCGCCACAGCGCCCCCTACAGGCTTTATTTTAATTGACGGTTTTCAGGTCTGGTTCTTAACTCATACTTGACATCACCAGGTACTGGAGGTCCAAGCACCAGAATGAGTTGAAGGGATATCAAAGATTTTTTTTCACATTCTTATAGCATTTATCCCTTGCTTAGCACTTTTCATCTTCAAAAGTGCTATTACCAATTAGTCTTCTAAATGTTTTTATGTCAAGTGTCTTTGGCCTCTGTCTTTGGTCTTAATCATCTTACTGGAGTCCTTTATAAGCAGAGTTAAGTTTGGAGAGAAAAAAAGCCACAGGACTGGGAGCAGATGTAGCTCGGTGGTTGAGTGCCTGCCTCCCACATACGAGGTCCCAGGTTCAATCCCCTGTACCTCCTAAAAGAAGGAAAAAAAAAAACCAACGGGAACCTAGAAGTTGGACATCAACGGAACCTGGAAGAGAAGGGAAAGACCAGGAGACGCTGCCGTGTGCCCTGGCATGTGCCAAGCTAATGACCAAATGCCTTGATGCCTTGATTTGGACTTTTAGCCTCAAAACTGTAAACTAATAAATTTCCATTATTTAATGCTACCCATTTCATGGTATTTGCTTGCGCAGCCTAAGAAACAAAAACAGCCTCCTTTAAAATTATCAAAAACTTCTACCTGTTTTACTTTGGGGGAAAAGTAAATCAGCATCCAGCACAGACCAAAGACCCAACTCTCACAGCAAGGAGGGAAAATCCCTGCACTGCGGAAAATTTATTCCATGAGGGCAAAACACGAGAGTTCCAGTAATTATGGAACCTTTACTCCTGTAGTTTTATTTACATAGCTTAGAAAATTGCAAATATTTTAAAAATCAACATTTAATATTAATCTTGCATTTAGAATTTTGCAACCAGTTTACTCTGACCCACCTTACAAGGTCTCAAAAAGATAGCTGACAGTTACTAACAGATAAACTTTATAAATATTTGCACTTAATTGAACTGAATTGAATTCATTACTTATTATAAGTACTTGTACTTACAATACAAGGCTCAATATTAAGCAAAGTAGGTATAGAAGAAAAAAGATAATTATTCACTGCTATTTATAAAGGGCTTAAAAT
>JAKSZT010054030.1:61100231-61154617 GCA_026826555.1 Tolypeutes matacus | reverse complement strand
GAAGAAAAAAGATAATTATTCACTGCTATTTATAAAGGGCTTAAAATGGAATTCCCTTATATAGCTTTCAAGATATATTTCAATTTAATTTTTTAATATAAACTTTAAAAACGTTTGGTATATCAAACTGAGGCATACAGGTACCATAATTTTCATTATGTCTATACCTAGACCTCATTAAAATCCATTAAATAAAAATTTTCATTTAGGGCAAATAATTGAATTACTTTTAAGGGTATATTAAAGTAAGTCCTTTTCTAACAAAGAAAACATTTTAAATGCTAACCAAACATCTTCATAGTTTCTAGTAGTCTAACTTGGTGTCTTAAAAATTTATCAGCTATCATTTAAGATGAATCCTTTTAGAAAACAATTTCTCAGTTTGGAGTCTGTGGTTCTCCAAGTTTCAGCAAGTCTGGGAAAAAAGAAAAGACTTGAAAGTTCATGCAGAAGTGTGTCTATGGCTTTCAAAATTTCTTGAATGAGTTCAAGACCCCAAGCAAATTAAGAACCACTAATTCAGAATCCATAAAAGCTTGGAATCTTAAGAGGTGCGTTTGTTTTAGAATAGGGATAGATTCTAAGTCTTTGAATGGCCAGGCCACACAGAAAGTGTAAATTCTTCAGAAGCAAATCCAGACCTGGGGCAGCAATTTCAATTACTGAATTTTAAATACTGTAATAACAATGCAGGATCAGACAAAATTACCACTTTCATTTTAAACTTGTACATTTTAAACGGCTGCAATATGCTTTAGAGTGTTTTTATTGGATAGCCTGATCAATTCTTCAAACTGGAAAGCATACGTCCTTTTATACCAAGTGAGGGGGGGAAGCTTGACTTACGGAATCCGCTCCCCGGCCCCTCCACGCAGGCACACATGTATACAGCAGGCAAGCCCGCACACAAGCAGCCTACAACAGACCTTCTCATAAACCAGCTCACAAGATGCTCACCTCACCACTCTCCTTAGGCTTTGCCTTCCTTTTCCAATGTTTACTAAAATCCTAACTCCCGCATCCACCAGCTTTCATTCAACAAGCCGTGCACCTGTGCACAACGTCACTGTCCAGCAGGCAACACGGACAAGTCACAGTGGGTTGGCCGCCGCGACCTAATTGCAGCATGATGTACAGGGGTCCCCAAGAGGTGGCTTCCCAGAGAAGAGGGCGAGCTGACAAGGGCAGCGGGAGTCCACCTCACAGGCCACGGCAAACGCCATTCATGACCTCACTGGTACAGTAAAAGGTGGAGCAAAGGCCTTTTTCAGTTTTAAATTCAGACATGTGTTTACTGAACCCCTGCTAGGCGCCAAGCAATGTGGGAGGTCTGGCAGCAGCGGCTTCTAATCCCGCTGCCCTGTGACATTGAAAAGACTCTCCCAGGCCTAATAATGACTGAGAATGGGGACAGGGGGTGGAGTTGTGGGGATCTGCATTCTCTCGTCTCAACCAGTAAAACCCAGCGCTTTGCAGGCCTGCTGGGCCTTACGGGGTTGGCACTTTGGCATCTCCTCAGAGCACCTGAATCAGAATCAGGTGCTCTGACTGCAAGCACTGACTGCAGCAGTGGAGGGGGTAGAAGCGCCATGCTATGGGATCTGGTTACCTGCCAGGCCACGCCTCACCTGTTGCCACCTCTCATTCTCACAGTTCTGGCTCCAGCCATTCTGGCCCCCTTGTGACTTCTTCCACTTGACAAGCCTGTACCTGCCTCAGGGACCTTTGCAATTTACTCTCCTCCCACCTGCCTCCTCCGCCTACCTCCCCCATGACATTTCGGTCTGAGCTCAAGTTACTTATCAACAGGTCTTCCAGGCCACTCTGTCTGTAATAGCATCCCCAGCCTGCCTTTCCTTTTCTTCCCAGAATTTAGCACCAGCTGATACAGTAACTGTTTATCTATGAATCTATGTTTAATGTCTGCCCTCCCCCCAAATAAAATGTAAGCTCCAAGAGAGCAAAGATTTTCCGTACTTTGATTAACACGATTATCTGTGGCACCCAGATACATGTGTGTATCAAATATTTGCTGAGAGAAAAAAAGAGGAGGGGAGGGAGGAAAACTCTCCCAAATGCCTGGGAATCACTGCTCTAAGACAAAGGTCTGTAAACGCTGTCTTTCCTACAAAGGGCCAAATAATGTTTTAGTCTTTCTGGGCCATAAGATCTGTCACAATTACTCAAGTCTGCCATTTTAGGAAGAAGACAACTGTGACAGATTGAGATTATTTTAAGAATCCCAAAAAAGAGAAATATTATGCTTATAAACTATTCCTCTGGGTGTGATACCCTTTGACTGCATTAAATTTAGTTGAGGGGCATTTGATTGGATTATCTGTTAAGGCTGGCGTAGGATCTTTTGTTGGACTACTTCAATAAGGCATGACTCAGGCCGAGTCCCCAACCCCTTGCTATAAATGGATCCACAGAGACAGAGGAGAAAAAAGGGAACTGCCATGTTTGGTCCTGCGGTGTAAGAGAGGACTACTTAAGCATGAAGCCCCAAGAGGCTGGGCCCACGGAGCAGCCCAAGAGGACACGAGCCCTGCTACATGCCTGACAGCTTACAGCTGAACTTGGTACGACAGCAGAACAGCAGAGATTGATATAAGAGGTCCTACGAGACAAGCCCTATGCCAGCTGGCAGCCGAAATCGGGAAGAACACGGAGCAGCTGAACCTGAGAAAGGAAGCCTGGAAGGGGAGGCCAGGCAGAGCTCGCCCGCCATCTTGCTTCAACACATGGCAGCTGACTTTGACGAGAAAGTACTTCTTATGGTGCCTTGAGCTGGGCATTTCACGGCCTTGCAACTGTAAGCTTTTACCCCAAATACATGCCCTTTATAAAAGCCACCACATTTCTGGTGCTTTGCATCAGCAGCCCTTTGGTAAGTTAAAGCAACAGCCATAGATAATCATAAACAAAAGGGTGTGGTTGCTTCAACACAATTTTATTTATGGACACGGAAATCTTTTTCAAATAATTTTTATGTACCACAAATTATTCTTCATTTTTCTTCAACCACGGAAAATCTGTTAAAACTTTCATAGCTCGTGGACCTTACACACAGTGGCAGCAGATTGGATTTGGCCCGTGCATGGGTTGTAGTTTGCTGACCTCTACTCTAAGGGATATAAGAGTGACAAGGTACGGATCCAAGCAGGCCTGTCGTGGTCTGCCAGGGTTGCAGTAGCTAAGTACCACGGACTGGTTGGCTGAAATGACAGGCCTTTGCCATCTCACAGTTTTGGAGGCCAGAAGTCCACATCAAGTGCCAGCAGGGCCACGCTCCCTCGGAGGTCTGCAGCGTCCTGGTAGTGGCTTGCCGGCGACCGAAAACGCAATCTCTGTCCCCACCACATGCTGTCTCTTTCTCTCTTAAGCGTCTGAATCCATCATCTGTCTGTCTGTCCGTTTCTCTTTCCTTATAAGGACAGCAGTAGTACTGGATCAGGACCTACCCTGATACAGTCTGGCATCATCTTTACTATTAACATCTTCAAATGAGGTCACAGCACAGGACGAGGGGTTAAGACTTGAACATGTCTTTTTTTTGGGGGGAGGGGGAGGCACAATTCAAGAAGGGAGTTCTTGATCTTGAAGGGGAGACAGACAACAATCAAGTACAGTCAGAGAAGTAAAGCGTGCGGGCAACAGAGACCCGTGGGAGCAGAGAGGAGAAGGGCGGGTCCTGGAAGGGGAATTCTGTCCTGGCTTTGAAATGAAAAGGGGGCAGTGCTAGCAGGGCGGACACATGGAAGGCATTCTGGGGAGTGGAAGATGAAGTTGCATGGTCAATTTGGGCCACAATGTTTGTTTCTTCTAACAAGCTCCAGGAATTCCCAGGAGATTCTGTTAGCGAACCAAATATGGCCCCACTGTTTTGCCTTTATAACAATTCCAAGGAAGCTGGCTCTAGTTTGTAGGCAACGAGGCATCATTTAGTGTGACAAAAGGCAACAAGATGTTCCCACCCATGGTTTAGCGTACCTGGAAGCAGCAGAGTGAGGGAAAAGGTTGGCAAAACCAGAAGGAAATCTGGGCAATAATCTGTGGGGATGGGGAGCTGAAAGTTACTATGCAGAGGCGGGGCTGGGGGGAGGTGAGAGAGGCCACAGAAGTCACAGATGACTGGGTGAACTGTGATGTCATAAGAGAAGAACACCAAAAAGGGAGAGGACTACTGGGGGAGAAGATAATGACTTAGGAGAAGCACATGCCCAGTTTGAAGCATCCTGTAGCAATCCACATAAAGAAGTCTAATAGGCAAGTGAAAACTGAGGATGGAGCTGGAGAGAGCCAGGGATGCAGAAACGGGACCTGCATGAAGCTAACACAGTGAAGGTTCACTAGAACTCGGCACTGACCATGGCATCTGACTGGGTGGATATCACAGCCACGGAGGGATCTAGTGACAGCGCCAAGGTATGCAAGTAAGAGCCACAAAATGCCAGTATCACTCCATTTACTGAGCACATGTTCCATGCCAGTCCTTCTACACTCGTTTCTAATCACAATGTGATGTCATCACCCCCTTTCCACAGTGCGAAGAATAAAGCCAAGAGGTATTATGTGACTTGTTCAAAGTCACACAGCTGGTGACCACCCAAATCCCAGTCCTACCACCTCAAAGTGTGAGGTCCTCATTCTAAGGCCCGGGTGATTTGTCCAAGGGCTTCTCCACTGAAGAAAGGCATTTTGTTAATTCCCAAACTCGTTGAGGCTATCTTTTCCCTAGCCTCAAAGCTAATCCCCTACCCTGGGATACCATGTGGTATGTGCTCAAAATAAAAATGGGGTGGGGGTGAAGGTGAGGGGAAAAGGACAAAGCTAATTCAAACTTTGAAGATGCTCCCCATTTGGTGAGAATGAATAGCAATTCCAGCCTTCCACTTGCTCGGGTCAAAAGCACTTTAATTTACTTAATTATATAAAATAGAAATCCTATGAGAACAGAAGGCACTGTGAGTCATTCAAAATGAGTATTACTTACAGATAAAGTTCAGTAACTCTAAAGCACAATACTGCTGTCCCATATCTGCTGCTGTTTGCAGTTCCTCTCAACGTCTTCTGAGTGTCAACTGCAACAAAACACTCAGCCTAAGCTAGAACACGTCTATCTGCCAAGTTTTCACTGTAAAGCTGCACAGTTTCGTGGTGGGTTTTTTTTGTTGTTGTTTTTGAGTTTTACATAAAAGGAGAACTTCACTGTGGCACTTTGAAAACATGGCCAAGAATTCTCTGGCTGGCCTCCCTTGAGAAGTGTGATCTGTGTTTCCTCGCCTTGGGCGGTGGTGGACTTGTGAGGCTTCAACCACCAGAGATGAGTGGAAGTGGCACTGTGTGACTTTTGCAGTTCGGTCATAAAGGCCACACAGCTTCCACCTTGCTTTGGGGACCACTGGCTCCTGGAGTCTTGAGCACCGTGTAAGAAGTGAGGCTACCTCAAGGCTGGGGAGGCCGCGTGGAGGTGCCTGTCAGGTCTCAGACTCTGGAGGGAAGAAGCCATCCTGGAAGGAGATTCCCTAGCCCGAAGAGGGACCATCCCCGCTTTAAATTCCTGACCCACAGAATCTGTGCACATACTAAAATAAAAAAGATTTTATCTTTTACATCAAAAATATGTGAAGTAACTGGTGGAGCAGCAAAGAAAACCAGAACACGCATTAACCCCCTTTTATCTATGGGGGTTCGGATGTCATAGTCACGACCCTCAAATCAACCCAGGTTGGATAAATTTCTCCCCAATTGATGTATTCCCTACCAAATGTATCTATACCCTGTCCTCAAGCCAAACGAACAGCCTTTGCACAGAGACTTGCCACCTGGGTCCAGGCTAAAGTGCTAGAGAAATCCTGACCACCCCTGCCTGTCCATCCCAGGACGACCGTGCTCTTCCTGACCGCTTCTGAACTGGAAAACGAACCCATCTTTCAATTAGCCAGTAAATGCTAAATGTGCACAAGAAAGATACATACTTACTCACCTCCAAAGAACCTCAACAATTCTAGCACTCTGGGGAAAGCAAATATTTGTTTCACCTTGGATAAACTTTGAGGTCACACAACTATGATGTTTTTCCAAAGCAGATAAGAATATGATGATTCTTATAAGAACATGATGATTCTTGTAAGAACAAAAGCATTATACACCGTGTTAAGTTGATCAGAAGGTTCAAAGGAGAAAGGGGGATGTGCAGAACTGAGGAAGGTTCCCTGTCTCCTGTTCCCACCAGACGAAACAGCATGAAACAACAAAAGAGCAGCAGTCAGAAAAATAAACTGGAGCCTTGCCTAATCCTGGAGCCGAAAGCCTTAGTCCAAGGCTCTGGACTTTGCCCAGCCTGAGGAAGCCTTATTGCAAACGACAAAGCTTGCCGATGGTAATGAAGTTGTAGTCCAAAACCCCCAGCTGCCCAGCTTGACAACGTCTTCGTTCACCATTCTCGAGCCTGCCAGGCCTTTGCTCTTTCACAAGGTTAACACAGATGAAAACTGTCCCAGATGAAAAGGCTATCTGAGGATACCCCATCCGAGTGCCAGGAGTCTTTCACAGGTCTGAGGATACCCCACCCGAGTTCCAGGAGTGTTTCACAGGTCTGAGGATACCCCACCCGAGTGCCAGGAGTGTTTCACAGGTCTGAGGATATCCCATCCGAGTGCCAGGAGTGTTTCACAGGTCTGAGGATACCCCACCTGAGTGCCAGGAGTGTTTCACAGGTGTGAGAATACCCCACCCTAGTGCCAAGAGTGTTTCACAGGTCTGAGGACACCCTGCCCAAGAGCCCTAACATCTGCAGTCTCAAGCTCAGGGTACCTGCTCATCTCATCAGCACTCCCTCTGGCACTTGCTCTGCTCTAAACACCTTGGAGGTCAGAACTTCAGGGAAAAGTGCCATAAACAAGGCAAAAAAGACATTAGTCTACTTTCAACTCACTGCACTGCAGCCACTTGGACTTACAGCTGTTCAGTCCAAATATTTGGCTGTAAAACATTTTTCAGTGACATAATGTCTGATAAGCTTACTAATAAAATCATACCTACATTTCCATGACAAAAAAATTTTGCCCCAAGATCTTACTTAAAAAAATATACATATGGTTAAAAGTGAAAGAAACCACAGGCTTTGTAGACAACATCTGTCTTTTAAAAGTTTTTACATGTATAAATGTCACTGTTTAGTGAAGCCAAGCAACTTACAGCATATACATAAACATATGCTATAGTATAGCATAAATATGTGCTATAGTAGAGACAGAGTAGAATCAATTCTTTGCTTTTTTAAAAACTATACATACTTCATAACCACAGACATGTTTTTGTTCATTCACAAAAGAAAAGTCTGGGGGACATGGAATAAGAACTTTATATATTCTTGTATTTTCTAATTTCTACAACTCACAGGCAGAAAGACTTAAATACATTTTTAAGTCTGTAAAGGACACCGACTTTGTCGTATGTGGTCCAGATAGGACAACACCACAACTTCCTAAGTATAGAGTGACCTATGAAAAATCTCCCAACAAGAGCCAGAAATTCAAAGCCATTTATTTAACTATGATCTCAAGGAAACCTACTACTCTGATTTAAAAGCCTTCCACAGGGTCCCTCTGGAGGACAAATGACCATTTAGACCAGACCTTCAGTGCGTCCCCCAAGCAGCAGTAGCAGCCCCCATAGCTAGGAACTTGTGAGAAATGCAAGTTCCCAGGTCCCACTCATCCGTATTTTAACAAACACCCCAAGGTGCTGCTGGCGCATGCTCAAGCTGGACCCTTGCTGTAGACACTCACCTCGGTTCTCACTTGCTCAAATCCTCTTAAGACAATCCGTCTTTTGGTTAGATACCAACCACGAACTGCAGAGTTGAATACATGTCACAAATAAACCCCCTCCCGACACCCGGCCCCCTCTGTGGCAGGCTCTGCTATTCTTCCACACGCCCCTTCTCCCAGGTCACTGCCCTTCCTTCCCCCAGGCAGGTGGCAGACCCTGGGGAGTCTTGATTCAAACTGTGCCTTCTGTCGTCTCCCCCTCCGCCCCGTGTAGCCGCACATCACGCATCTTACAAGATCACTGCTCTTGAAACCTGCTTTGCCTGCCACTTTCCTGCTCGAGAATCTACAACAGCTCTTCATTCCCAGCTTCTCCAAACTATTTTGATCATCCACTCTGATTATGAAAGTCTTGAGCATGCACCCCCCTTACAGGTTAATTTATAAAATATATGTACCACTTGCTGCATTATGAGTGTGACATATGTTCATGGTGCATACAAAGAATAGAACATTTTAAAACTGTATATAAACGCTCAGGTACCTCTGTACCCTCCTAGCACACTGGCCCCTCAGGACATGGGGTGTCCCCAGCCCTCCACTGGCTCTGCCACCCCCACCCCCTTTTCTGTTTCTGTTTCTCCTTCACCCGCCCCAGTACTCAGGGTAGTCTAGTTCTCAGCACACTCAACACCCCCCACACACCTCCGGAAGTCCTAACCCTTTGCCATTTGCATTTTAAAACCATCCGGATATATTTTGCGAACATATAATGCAAACTATCGAGATGATTCATAGAGGCAGTACTGAACTGTCAACACTGAACGTAAGGGAATAGGGCAGGGTCAGCAGGAGGGGGGAAGAAGAGGGAGAGGGACTTTCCCTACGCTTCCATATGGTTTAGTTTTAAAATTAAGCCCCAAGGAGATGACATAAAATATCAGTAACCCCTGCACCTTCCTATTCTAAACCATAAACTACCCTTGACACCAAATGATTTAGTTCCCAGGTTCCCCAACTCCATCCAACTCTCGGCAGTAACAATCCTACAGAAAATTACCTGCATAATCACCTGCAGGTTAATGACAATTAGGTAACAAAGTCTTAGAGTTGAACTCGAGATACATTCCATCTGCAAATCTTCACCTGAGAAAACCAAGCAATTTGTGCCTATTTGCAACAAGGACAACAAGAAATAAGATAAACACATTCCATTGATACAAATTACTCAAACATTCCAGAGAGTATTAATATTTAATAAGTAAACATTCATAAATCTCTTAACCTAAAATAGCTCAATCTGAAAACAGCATTATATTTGGAGAAGGCAGTCAAGATAGAAAGAAAAATGCCAGACAACTACTGATCTCCAAAAAGCAAAAATGTCCTTTTCTTCTTCATGTTACCAGAAACAAATATAAATGGCAAGAAGTGAACTCTCCGTTCTTCCCTCCTTCCTACCAACAGTCCGCTGCCATGGGACAGTTTTCTCTCACTGAAACAGATATAGGTTCAACCTAAGGAAATGTGGCAATATTTTCTCTCATACTATAGAAAATGAAATCTATTTCCTCTGAAGTTACCAAATGAACACAACTCTTTGATTCTCTGATGACCAAGAAAGGATGGATTCATTAAAGTAAAAGAGAACTTCAAAGGAGGAAAAAATCCTTCCCAGAATGCTCCAGAGTTAGACAGAGAGGGCTTCCAGGAAGGAAGAGAAAAGTACCGGGCACGGTTACCAGTCAGGTCAAATCGCATCCCAGGCCGCATTTTTCACTGGTACACACTGAACCAAGCTTGCAGTTCTTCCTATCTGACCAATCACTTCCCTGTGGAAACAGATGGATGAGAAGGCAGAACCTCAGAGCACAGGGCCCAGCACAGAGCAGGCCATTCAGTAAATGTTTTATGGGTTCTTTTTGCCAAGATGATGTTGTCTCTGTTGAAAACTGCTGAAATGTAACAGAGCAGCTGCAGACACTTCCTTTTCAACTTAAAATGAATCCTATCAGTTAAGCTGGATAATAAAAGTGATGATTCTGTATTTAGAACGCCTAAGGCAAAGAATGCTGGAGGGAAAGGGTTAAAAAAAAAAAAAAAAAAAAGGTGGCACTAGTGAGGAAGAAAAAGTAAATTCAGCCTACTCACCACAACTCTGAGGGAGAAGCTATCATCTAACAGAGAATGCTAAGACACAACTAACATGTAAAATAATAATTTCTTTTTAGAAAGTAGAACACTATGATAAAGAACAAGGTGAAAAAAATGTGTACATATTAAGGATCAGTGCAGAGGACAAAGAAGAAATAAAGAAGAAATAAGGCTCTGGTCTTTGGGGCTAATTTTTCTTCTTGCTGTTGAAAAGTTATTTTTTTAAATAATATATTTGCCACAGGATCTTTGTGTAAAGAGAAACTTGATAGAAATAAACTCCACCAAAAATGTACACCTACATGAAAGAAATTACAAAACTTGACTGAGAGAAAAAAAGGAGAAATGACTAAATGAGACAGGCTTTTTCTGTACGGGAAGACATTATTTGAATGTTAAAATTATGAAGATTATGAGTTATTTTATCTTCTTTGCACTTCAGTCTCTAATTTTTCCAATTAAGCACATTATTTTTACATTTCCACATGATTCTGTAATTTTTAAACGAGAGCATTAAGAAATTAAGTTGGTTTTTTTTTTTTTTAACTTTATTTTGTACATTTACATGTAAGAAATTAAGTTTTAAGTTAGCCTTTTCATTTTATCTTACAAGGGGGGCTGCCGGGGTGGGATCCAGGACAGCTGTCAAATCCAAAATGCCACCGGCGTGGAGGCTTCTGGTCACTGCTGCAAGATGCATTCAGCCTAAACCAGGGGACCCCCTTGTCCATGGGGCATGCCAGGGAAAATGTACCCGGGAAATTGCGGGAAAGGCCAGTTCCCAGGCCTGAGTCCAGGCAAGCCACACCCCCACCTCTGAAGGCACAGGGAGTCGAGCTGACAATTCATACAGAGACGATCCAGGTGAAACTGCCCTTTCCGTAGGTCGAAAACGGCTGAATACCAGAAACCGCGTATGGTTCGACTTAACAAGCCACGAAAATGCCAGTCTTCTACCCACAGCTTTTATAAGGAAGGGCAAGGGCAAAAGGGGCTGACATCGTGGAGTTTGTGAGGAGAAAGAAAGGGGATTTGTGGGGAAGGGCAGGTGGGAATGGAGGGACAAGGGAAAATGGGGACACGTGAGCATGGGGTGTGCAAGGAAGGGGCGAGTGCAACAGAGGGTGGGTAAGGGAGGTGTGAACTGGGGGTGGAGGTAGGGGGCAAGAGAGGGAAGTGGTGGGAGTAGAGGAGAGTGAGTGGAGGGTGTGCGAGGAGGTGACTGAGTGGGAATGATGAGAAGGAGGCCTGTGGAGGAGTGGGGAGGACAGGGAAAGGGAGGGAGAGAAGGGAGAGAGGGGACTCAGGAAGAGGTGGTGAGAAAAGAGAAGGGTGTGTGGGATGACGGAAGAATGAGTGCACTGCAGGGGTGGGCATTGCTGGAGGGGGTAGGCAGGGCGGGCACTGCTGGGGTGGTAGGCAGGGCGGGCATGTGCGGGGGGTAGGCAGGGTGGGCACTGCTGGGGGGGTAGGCAGGGTGGGCACGTGCAGGAGTAGGCAGGGTGGGCACGTGCGGGGGATAGGCAGGGTGGGCATGTGCAGGGGTAGGTGCAGGGAAGGGCAGGGAGGCCTGTGGGAAGCCTACAGGTTCCAGTAGCCACAAGGGTGGGCGTGGCAGGACAGGCGGCCCTGCAGGTGCCGGCAGGTACTGCTCTCCCTGCCTCCCTGTTCCAGGTCCAGAATGGTGCCAGGGGTCGGCGTGGGAGTGTGGGGGCCCCTAAAGACCCAGCACTGGGCACTGCCCAGCTGTGGCCCCCACATCTCCAGCCTCCAGAGGACAATGAAGGCCCAAAGGAATGGAGCCGGACTCTGGGGCCTTGGATCCAGAAATGTTGAGGTGGATAGTTGGCACGAAACTATCAGTAATGCCCCTGATGAGTGCCTGATGGATCTTGTTCTTTCATTTGATTACGACCGAGCTGTCTGACAGCGTCAGCTTCTGTTGCTGATATAAACGCAGCTGCCTGCTCAGGTCTTAAAAAGCAAGCAGATGAAAGCCAGGTCACCTGCATTATGTACACCAGCTGAATCTAAAGCAAGTGAGAACCAGCATGTTTTGTTTTTAATTTCTGAAAATATTATAAAAATATTCAAAGACACTAAGAATAAAATTCCATGATCTCTCTACCCTAACACAATTGTTTTCATCTTCTAGGACATGGAGACTTCTTTAAAAAATGACCACTTTAAAGGGGTTGAAATGTTTTCTGTTGCTGTTTCAGTTCACGTATTTATTTTGACCAGAGCCACTCTAAAAAGCTTACCCAAAAAGTCAAAGACACTGATGGTTGAACTCAAAATTCACTCCACGTCCTTCTCAATGAGACAGCCATTAGGAAAGCCTGGGCACCCTCTGAGGAGTGCCCACCTGCCCGCCGCCACCCCCTCCCAGCTGGGAGTCCCCCTCCAGCACGGCTTATGATGTGACCCCCATACCTGCCAGCATCTTTTCTCCCCACATGGCTCAAGAAAGTTATTTCAGTTCCTCATTGTATCTTTAAGAATTACTATTACCTGCAAGGTGTAAGAGTATAGAGTATTTCCATTTTATTAGCAGTAAACAATGAAACACTGAAGTTAGAAGACTTGCCCCAAAATACAGGGTGTGTTGAATCAGGACAAGTGAAAACACCCTATTCAGAAAAGAGCCAACCCTGAGTCGTTCCTTCCCACACTTACCCTTCAGGTAATCCCCAAGACCCAACTCGTCTGTAGAACATGAAGCAGACATTAAGGTGGGTTCAGATACACGTGGAGAACCTATAACAGACGTGACCTATGAACATCGACTCATGAAAGCTCTTCAGTCTCTCAGCAGGCACTGGGTCTAACGTGAGGCCCCAACATACAACAACATTCCTGGCATACACAGCGGTACCACGTGCCAGGACTTGTGCAGATCTACAAAAGGGGGGCATGTAGGGCAGATGTGCACCACAGGGCACCATCTTCTAGACAGGCCGCCCCCAAAATGGAACGCTGACTCTACTTGCCCTCCCCCAGTGCTTGACTACGTAGGGCGATGTCGTCAAAATCTCTACCCCCTCACACTGCATGAATTCTCCATGTCTGCTGCATCTCATCGACTAAAGTCTCCCTGATCCATGCACTTGGCTGCCTCCACGCATCTGCTCATGCCAGCAGGCCTCCTACAGTGCTCGCCTTCAGCTTCGCTAGCTCTCTCCAGGTCTGCCATCCTCCGAATCCCCCGAATGCCAACTCAAGCCTCGAGGACACGCTCATTCCTTCACAGTCCCGTGTCCCTATTTCTCTTGTACCTTAACCAGAGTTTCTTGAACTTGCCTGATTACAAGACCTCTGTGGGGGAACTGGGGAAATCGTTGTAAAGGACCATTCCCAGCTTTGAGAAAATAGCTGCAAATCATACCACAAAGAGCAGCTAATACCCGCAATATATAAAAAGCTCTTTAAAATGAGGGGAAAAGAAACTCAATGAAAACGTGAACCGTTCACAGAAATACATTTGAAAAGATGCTCAACTTCACTCATAAGAGAAACATAAATTAAAAATACAAGGAGATAACAGTTTTCTTCAGTAAAACTGGTGAGCATTCAAACACTTGTCAACACGCTGTGCTAGAGAAGCTGTGAGGAAACAACTGCTTCTTATATACTGCTGGTGGAAGTAGATGCAGAAGTTTATTCATTGCAGCATTATTTGAAATAGCAAAATATCTGAAATAACCTAATTGCCCTTCCTTAGGACACAGGTTAAATAAACTGCAGTACACCCACAAAGGAGTACCAAGCAGCTATATAAAAGAATGAAGGGGACTCTCTATAAACTGATGTGAAGTGTTTCCCAGGAAATATTGAGCAGGGGAAAAAGAGATGCAAAATAGTCTATGTAGTAGTCTACCTTTTGGGTAAACACAAATAGTAAATTAGTACATGTCACCTGTGGGAGCAATCTATGCATGTATACACACAGACACAGAGTTCAGATTTGCAAAAAGGAATATAGAATAGATGATACAAACTAATAAAAATGGTTACCCATAGGGGAAGGGGACAGGGTGGACAGGCTAAGGATCACAGCGAGATGTTTGAATATAACCTTTAATATGGTTTGACTTTTGAACCATGTGTTTGACATATTTTAAATAATCACAAAGAAGAAAGCAACCCAAACAAGCAAAAAGAACCTAGCTGAGATCAGCCACACACAAAAAATTATATCAAGTAACTTTTGAACACATTACCCTAACTGTACACATTTAGTGGGGTATAGTCTAAGGACTAAAGGAGCTGCAAGGATATCCTGAATTTCCTTCAGTTTGCAATTGGCAGTGGTACTGACGTAGGAATTCTGAAACAGTTTGGTCTTTATGGTAGTAACAGAGCAAATGAGCAAATATATTGACGTTACCAACAAGGTTTTAATTGCGGGAAAAAGGAGATGGCAATGCTGCATGAGGGAAGATACAGAAGAAACCTGTGGTGTTAAGATTTAAATTGGGGGTATCAGCATAAAGTCATGAGTGAAAAACATGTCCATTTCCTGCCTCTGCTTGTTCAAAGGGCCTGGAAGCAATGACACCCCAAAAGCAATTGGCATAAGTAGTACTCAGATCTTGGTTTTTAAGCAACGTTCTCCACTAAATGCTACCAGGGCTCCTTGGAGAAATACTTGATTCCAGATTTGGGGCAGGGAAAAAAAAAACCCACAAGATGATCCTGGCACATCTGGAAATCAAGGAAGAAGGAAGTGTTCAAAATCTAAAAGAATCCATGAATCCAGTGATTCGGACTCTCCAAAAAAAGGGAGGGGAGGGAAATAGTTGAATAGAGGGTCCCCCAAAAGACATGGCCACATCCTAATTCCCAGAACCTCATTTGGAAAAAGGATCTTTGCAGATGTGATTAATTTAAGTGTCTTGAGGTGAAGAGACCATCCTGGATTATCTGCATGGGCCCTAAATCCAGTGACAAGTGTCATAAGAAACACACAGAAGTCGGCACTGTGACTTCGGGGGCAGAGACGAGTGATGCAGCAACAAGCCAAGGATCCCCTGGAGCCACCAGAGGGGCTCTGGGAGGGAGCACGGTACTGATGACACCTTGATCTTGGACTTGTAGCCTCCAGACCTGAGCGAGAAGAAACTGGTACTGTTTTAAGCCACCTCGTTCATGGCCATGTGTTACAGCAGCTCTAGGAAACTAACAGAGAATGAGAAGAGAATGCCAGTTACTAACTGTAGAAGAATTTACAGAATTAGAAAATCACCATTTTGTAACCCCTAAGATATAAACTAGTTCAGGCATGGGCCATCAATGCACACTAAAAGCACTGGCTGGAGAACAAGACTGTCATACAATGTCAAAGTAGCACCCCACAGATTGGGTACTGGGAAAATGTACCTTTAAAATGAAGAGATCTGGTGGTTGTCCCTTCCAGGGGCTCACTCACAGTGGGACATTATGCATCTCCTTATGTAATGCAAATCAAAAACTAGCATTTAAAACACTTTTAACCTGAATTTAATCATAAGGAAACAATCAGATCAATCCAGAATGCAGAATGTTTTACAGGACAACTGGACTGGACTTTTTTGGTTTTGTTTTTTTAAGGTAAATGTCATGAGAAACGAAAAAATAAAATCAGGGCTTCAGAGACTTATAGACATAACAACCACATGCACTATGTAAATCTTGACTGATTCCTAGATTTTAAAAAACGGAATGAAACAAACAAACAAAAAACAAAACAGAAAAAGCTATGAAAGACATCTATGGTATGACTGGGGAAATTTATAATATGGATCTTTTATTAGATATAATTTGTGTTAATTTTCAGGGTGTGACAATAGTAATGATATTATATAGAAGAATGTCTTTATTCTTAGGAAATGTATGTTAAAGTATTTAAAGGTGAAATATGATTATGTTTGCAACTTTCAAATAGTTCAACAAAAAAGTATGTATGAAAACAGAGAAAAAGCAAATGTGAAAAATAGTAAATAACTGCTAAGTCTAGATAGGAGATGTTTGCTGAATTATTCTTAGTCTTTCTACCGGTATTGAAATTCTCAAAATAAAAACTTGGGGGAATCAGCACAATTTCCAGATTGCACCCCTCAACCCCCAAGGAATGGAGGGAGGGAGGAATCCCAGGCTCTTGCAGGTCTGGGGAGAATCCTGGGAACCTGCTCTTAAAATGCCCACACTGATTCTTATCGTCAGACAAGTTTAGAAACACTATTTATACTACAGTTTGCTTGTTTTTAGCTATTTTTGACTCCCTGGTTTATTGGCATCAGAATGATGCCTAACCTGCTTTGTATTCTACTTGGCACCAGGCCAGTAAATGTTTACTGAGTGAATTTATGAGGACAATCGCCAGACATGTGGGAGCTGATTTCATTGAGGGCAAAACTGGCTCTAAGGAAACCTCAGAGAGGTTTGAAGTCCATTATCATAAATACAAACTTAAATATAAAACTTTCTTTTATATGTTTCGGGGGCTTAATTTAGTTAGTGTCTTTTTTCTTTCCAGTGAAATAACAAGTGACTGGAAAGACAAAAAAATTAAAAGGCATCACAAATAAAATTTTATTATAACAAATCCCATGATTCACCAAAAACTAAATGGACATTGTTAGATACCACAACTCTCATTTTCAAGAGCTCAAAGGAAAAGATAAAAAAACTAGAAAGTGAAAAGATAATTGTTCCTAAACCCCACTAAAATGTCATAAAATAGATTTCCTTTTTTGTTCTTGTTGCTTAAGGTTTAAACTCACAGGGATTTTTCTTTTTAAGGGTGGGGAGAAGAAACAGCAAGAAAATGTCACTGGAAAAAAAATATAAACCAAAAATAATAATAATAATAATAAAATAAAAAGAAAGATAAAAGAAGAAAAAAGGAAAAAAAATGTCACTGGAAATAAAGAGTTTGGATGAGGGGTAGAAGAATTGAGAGAAAACAGAATCCAAGGCAGGCAGTAGAAAAAGCCAAGAATTAACAACCTGATTTATACCTAGAAAGGGTCAAGAATTGGTAAAATTGGTACATCTGGAAATGGGGTAACAAGGAAGCTAAGATAGGAAGTTTTACTGTCAGTGTGTTTAAGAAGCAGTAAGATTTCCAGACTCAGTCACCATCCTGGCAGAAGACTGGTGGTTCCATCTCTGGAGAGGGTAAAATAGAGGGACTCAGGGGGAGCAGCAGGTTCAACTGGAGCCATTAACTTACTGCTAAGACCCATAGCCCTATTCCCTACTCTGATGTCAGGATGCAGCCAGGCCCTCGCCATCCAGCAGCAGCCGCAAGAGTCTTGTCTCCACATCCAGACACTATAGGCAGGGCAGACAGCTCAGGAGTTTGGTGCCCCACCAGTGGACCCTACTTTGGAATGTATGCTCCCCAGTATGACAGAGTTGGACTCAGTTGTGGTTTCCCTACACATGGCTCTTCTGTCCTTCTATTTGAACCTATAGTTAGTACTAGAGTTGATAGGTGTACATCCAAGGAACTTAAATCTTTGGGCTGTCCATGTGCCAGCTGGACCCTGAATCTCAACAGAGTTGCAACACCTACTCTCCAGTTCATTGGACTCACCCAGGACAACTAACAAGGAGAGGATGATGGATGATGACCATTCCAAGGAACAGAGGTAGTCTGCAACTGCAAGCAAGATAGTACCATCCACCTGCCCCATGGGATCTAAGCCCCCTCTCAACTAGAGGTGGAGTGGGTATCACCATCTCAGAATCCTCAGGGCTGGGGAATGAACGATGGACTTACTGGTATTCTACTATAGACTTATTGTGACTCTTGCAATGGAAGAATTTATATCATTTATGTGGAAGCAGTGGCCACCGGAGGTTTAAGGAGAGGGAGAGGGAAAAACAGGTGTAATATGGGGGCATTTTTGGGACTTGGGAATTGTACTGAATGACACTGCAATGACAGATACAGGCCATTATATATCGCCATAACTTACAAAATTGTGAGGAACAGAGTGTAAACTACAATGTAAACTTTAATCCATGCTTAGTGGCAATGCTCCAAAATGTGTTCATCAATTGTCACAAATGTATCACACCATTGAAGGATGCTGTTAATGTGGGAAAAGGTGGTTGTGGCGGTGTAGGGAGTGGGACATGTAAGAATCCCCTATACTTTTAATATAACATTTATGTAATTTAAGTATCTTTTTTCTTAAAATAAAAAATATATTTAAGGAAGAAAAAAGTCTTGTCTCCGAACAGCCCAAGAGGAGACCTACCACCGTACTGAGGGCAAGAGGCCCCAACCATGGCGCAACGTACAGTCAACAGGCAACGCAGGGGCTATGGGCTCCCAGGCCCCCCACTCTTAAACATGAACAGATAACCTAGGGTCCTCAGGAATCTGAGGAAAGCCTCCAACAAGCAACTTGGAGGAAATAAACTATTAAAAAAAAATCACTAGTAGAGTTACAACACAAAGATGAGGAAGTCTTCTAGAAAGTAGAACAAAACTTAAAAACAAAAGGACTAGTCCAGGTGATTCAACATCAGAGAAACAGTAGTTTCAGAAAGCAAGAAAAGAGAAAATAGATGAGAGGAAATAAAGACTAATTCAAGAAAATTCTCAGAACTGAAGAAGAGTTTCTGGACTGCAAGGTCTCAAAAATATCCAGCACAATGGATAAAAAGAAGCCAAGGCGTATCCCTGTAAAATGCCTGAACTCAGGACGTATCAGTCAGGGCAGGCTTTTGTTAAGTTGCAGCAACAAGCAATCCAAAACTCCGAGGCTGAAAACAACTAGGACTCTTCTTCCAGCTTACCTCTCCCTACAATCAGGTGAATAGAGGGGCACTTCCAGTCAGCTCCCTGGACGGAGCAGCCCCGTGACGCCCCCAGCACAGGGGAGTGGGAAGGACAACCCCACCAGGACCCAGAAGCCGGTGAGCTGGAAGCACTAGAGACACACAGTGAACTATGACCACCATAGGCAAAAAGAAGATCTTAGAACCTCACAGGAAGAAAAACCAAGTCATTAGAGACGAACAGAGGTCAGACTGGCTTTAAATTCCTCAGCACCTTTTATTCCTAGAATTCCACATTATTAATCTATCAACTAAGTGTGGAAGTAGAAAAGACATTTATGGACATACAATGTCTCAAAAGTCCCCTCCTGTACACATCAAAACAATGGACTATAAGAGGAAGGCTGGAAACAACCCAGGTGTCCATCAGCTGATGAACACATAAACAAATTGTGGTGAATACACACGATGGAGTATTATGCAGAGGTAAGAAGAAATGAAGTCGTGAAACACACAACATGGATGAACCTGGAGGACATTACGTTGAGTGAAGCAAGCCAGATATAGAAGGACAAATACTGTATGATTGAGCTATTATGAACTAAATATATTATGTGAAATATAGCTATATTATGTGAAACATGAAAAAAAAAAAAAAAAAAGAAGAGGAAGTCAGGAAATAAGGGCCCTGTAGAGGGCATTCCAGAATGATGGACATGCAGGAAGGGCTGAGGCTGGCAAGTTGTTCCCCCAGGCAGAAAGGGGCAGGTCAGAAGGCCCCAGGGGACTTCTCCAGGAAGATGCAGGGACAGGAGTCCTCATACATCCAACCTCTGGGGGAAGACTCAGACAACTGACAAAGTTTGGAGCTGAATCAGTAATGGGATGTAGAAAGTAAAGCAAATAACAATCAAGCCAAGTTATTGACTTCAGGGAAAACAAAAAGATGCTCAATAAACAAAAAGTAAGGTGCAACGTGGTTCACTGTGAACAGCATTTCCATAGTCACAAATGTAAACACTAAATGATGATCTCAAAATTATACCAGATCTACACGTGGCTGGGGGTGGATGGCTGTGTGATCACGGGCAGAGAGGGCAGGAAAGAATAAACAGCTTCCAAAGAAGAAAGTCACTGGAGAATATCTACCACTAAAACATTAAGAAACATATGATTTAGCAGTATGATAGTAAACAACAAAATAATCAAAATAATCAGTTTAAAGAAGTTAAAATGTTTGCCTCTGGGTGGGGGAAATGGTGGAAGGTTTAGCCTAATAAACTCTGCAGAAATGATTTGACTATAAACTCTGAAGAAATTGTTTTTTTCACTATGTGCATGTGTAATTCTGACAATTAAAAAGCAAAAACAAAACACAAACGGCAATTATAACTCACACTCTGCCTAGGACACTGCTTAGAAGGATGGCATGATTTTCAGTTCAGTCCAACACGTGGTTTCTGAGCTCCTCCAGTGACCTAATGGAAATCCCTAAAGTGCGCCAAGGGCTGAAACACCTAAAAGGCAGTGCCTGTCCCAAAGGATGTGGATTATTGAGGAGAAGACACATGGATGAAAAAGAACTCAAGTGCCATGCAAGTTAGTGTGTGCTCACTGCCTGAGGCCAGGTGCAGAAGAGTTCTGCAGAAGCAAGCAAGGGAAACTCGGGGCCAGAACAGGCATCAAAAGACATTAGGGTTCCGTGTAATATTTTAGGTAATCTAAGCACCTCTTAAAATATATGTATATATATATATATATATAACATTCTTGTAAGCAAATACACATATATGCATATATATTTATAAAAAAAAAAACAACAACAACACATGTTCTGCTTTACTTTATATAGCAAATAAATTAAACAATGCCATGTGCAAAAAAAAAAAAAAAAGACATTAGCAGAGATGTAAGAGCTGGAAGGCGAAAGACTAACAGAGAGGAGCAGGGAGGGCACTTCTAGAAGGGAGGCTGTCTAACAATGAGGAGTATGGGCAGTTGTTTCAAACAGAGGTGAGAGTTTATTCATAACAGGGGGGCCAAGAATATCAATATAAGGAAAAGCAGGCATTAGAAACCCCAGATATCGCTGCTGGCTTACTGCACTTTCAGTGTCCTTGGAACACTCCACTGTCGTTTCCAACCTGCAGAGCGTCTCAGATGTGGCATCTCTGCTCATGACTGACACTGCCTCCACTCTCGTCTTAAATCTTCCAGCGCTAAAGCCACCCACTGGGAGCAAGTGTAGCTCTGAGCTGGAACAGGCCTCCCAGGCCCCGCCTCGTCTCCTGGTCGCCTCAGGGCTGCACCTCGTTTCTACTCTCCAACACCACTAACCTTGCGTGCGTTCCTGGCTGGTGACTGCCACAGGACTCCTCCGCCTCCCCGGTTAGCTCCCACACAGTCTTCATTCTCAGCCCAGGCCCTGATGGCCTCCAGACCCTCCCATAAGCTCTCATGCATTCCTTTCCGTCATACTAGTTTGGACTTAAAACCCTCATTTGGATGATTATCCAATTAACTCCTGCCTCACCGGCTAGGCCAGTGGTTCTCAAAGCAGGGTCCCCCGACCTCAGCATGGACTTCACCCAGGAACCTATCGGAAAAGCAAAACTGGGCCACACCCCAGGCCTACTGGATCAGCAACTTGAAGGGGGAGGAGGGCAGCAATGTTTTTAAACTCCCTCCAGGTGGTGATTCTGATGCTAAATGTGAGAACCACATGCTAGGCTATAAGCTCCAAGAGGGCACAGGCTGGGCGTGCATCGGGGTCCCTGGAGGCAAGCACAGCGACAGACACCTGTAAGGACTCAGGAAGATTTCCTAGGTGAGTAAATGATTAGTGAAAAACTTTCCATGGCTCCTATCCCTCCTACCTTGCTCATTCTAAACCCTTCTGCCTAACTTTAAAAGCCTCCATAATCAACACTGGCCCAGCACGGAACACAATCCGGTTCCCAGGCCTTCCAGGGCTCAGACCTTCGCTCCCCATCAGTGTCATCATCCATAGTTTCCTAACCTCTCTCGGCCTTAATTTCCTCACCTCAGATGTGGGGATAATCATAGCACCGATTTCCCACAGTTGTTGAGATAATTAAAGGAGAGGACACAAAGAATCATGCCTGCACAATGATGGCAAGCCCTGGATAAATGTAAGTAGTATTGTTGCTATAATAATAATAATTCAACTTTAAGTGATCTTTCCTGTTGGGTCTCCGCTTTCTTTCCAACAAAATGCAGAACGGGCAGTGTACTCTAAGGTCCACTGAGCACAGAGATTATTATTAGCCACAGACAGCATTTACTGATGCTTGCTTTGCCCCGTTCAGCACTTCACATCATTATGGTATTCCATCCTTACAAAAGCCCACTTAGGCAGAGTCAGCACTGGAACCCAGGTCTCCTCGATTCCAGAACTTAGGAACGTGGGTCTCACTGTTTCTCAGAACCCCTGCACTCTGGGTTTGCCATTTTCCTCAGCGTATTTTCCTTATTTGAGACTGACCATGCACACTTCAGACTGACCTTCCTCCCTTTCAAAACGACTCACATCTAAACACCCGTCCCGGGGCCTAAAACCCTCCCTTGCAACCAGGAGACCTGCTTGAGCTTCCTCCGCTTCACCTTCTAGAGCGGCCGGGCAGTACCAGACAGGGTCTTAATTACACAGCTTTCCTAGAGCACTTTTCCTAAAGGCACTTTTCGAGTTCCCACTCTCCTCGGGAATCATATCTTAGTCATTCAACCCGTCACAGCAGGTGGGTTCCTTTCAGTTTGCATCTGATGGCCAGGATTCAAAGGGGGCTCTCAGCGGGAGTTACTTCTAGTCCGATTTTGGCATTTGGGAAAGTAGTAACAGCAGCAATTAAAATATATTCCCATCGAATGGATTAAAAAAGAGAAGGAAAAAAAAAAAAAAAGGACGGTTTCGGCCGCCTCTAAGAACCTACCGGACCCACCACCTGCCTTCAAAGTCTGTCCCTCCTGCCCTGTCTCCAGGCAGCAGGCTGTGAAGTGAAGATGGAACCGAGAACCGCCAACACCAAAAGCCACGGGCACGCTCCGCCCTAGCCCCTCCCCTGGCTCTGCCTCCCCGCCGGGCCGAGCGCGGCCCGCAGAGCCCACCCTCCACGGTGGGCTGCCCCCAGCGCACCCGGGCTCGCGTGGGCGCCGAGGCGGCGCTCGCCCTGGGCGCGCACAGAGGGCCCCGCGTACCCGGGCGCCGCCGCCCGCGCCCTCCCCGGACACCTCGGCGCAGCCTTGGGGAGGCACCGGTGCTCGTAACATTTCGAACCAAAATAGTTAAAATGCTGAGTAATTTTCCTGCGGAGCGAACAGTCGGAGCAGGGGCTCTGCGAATGGCAACAGTATTTTCATCCATCTAATCAACAAGGCGGCCCCGGCTGCGGGGGTCCCCCGGGCGGCGCCCCGGCGCGCGGCACAGCTCCGTCATCTCAGAGCTGGGGACCCCCGACGGCTCCCGAAGGCGACGTGGCGGGGCGCCGGGGGCGCGCGGCAGAGGCTGCCCCCCCCCGCGCGCACACCCCGGTCCACGCGTCGTGACAGCAGTGCCGCCGCGCACACACCTCCGGAACCGCCACCGAGTCACACGCGAAAGGGGCGGGGAGGTGATTTCGGGGCAACAGGCTGGAGCCACTGAGCGCACAAGGTTTGCCCGAGGACGGCGGAAGCCTCGGACCGCTGGGAAGCCCGCGCCGCGGCCACCGCGTCCCAAGTTCACGGGTAACTCCGCTCGGGTCACTCGGTCGCCGCGCCGGGGCCTAAGCGGTGTCACTGGGTCTGAGGCGAAGTTTACCGATGGGTTTTTTGCAAAGTCAAAGAAGGGGTGCAGCGCTCCCGGCGCGGGCTGGGGGAGTCGGGAGGGGAGCTACGGCCCCGGGCGGGGAGGCCGGCTCGGGGAGGCTGGGAGGAAGACGCCGGGACTGAAGGGCTGCCCTCGGGGCGCGCACACAGCTCGCAGCGCGGCGCCCGCAGCCCCGCCACCGCCCGCCGACGCCGGCCGGGCCGCTGGCGCCCGCGAGGAATGAATGGGGGCTCCCCGGGCGGCCCCTCGGGCGCGCACTCACAGGCAACGTAGGCGAGCAGGGCGATGCCCAGCAGCAGCTTCATCCTCCTGCGGTTGATGGCAGACAGCAGGCGCAGCAGCGCCTTGCTCACCATCCCCGGGAGCCGCGCCAGTCGAGGACTCTGCCGCGCGCCGGGACCCGCCTGCTGCACAATGCGCGCGGCGGCGGCGGCGGCGGCGGCGGCAGCGGCGGCGGCGGCGGCGGCTGCCCTGTGCAAGCCCCGCCTCCCGGCTGCTTCGCGCAGGCCCCGCCCCGCGCGCCAGGCTTCCTGCCGGTGGGGCCAGTGCGCATGCGCAACTCCGCCCCCGCCGCCGCCTCCGCCATTTCCCCCGCCTCCTTCGCCCGCAGGCGCAGTTGCTGTAGCTCTCACTTCGGTTTTCGAAGAATGTGGCCGGGCGGGGTGGCCGAGGCGGGGGTGCTGCACATGCGCGTTGTGGGCTTGTTTTCTCCCGAGCGCGGCTGGGCGCTAGGGTCAGAGATGCCGCGCTGTTCGGGCAGGAAAGGTTCGCCCGTAGGAGAAGCCTGTGCTTCCTAACCGGGAAGACCGCGCTTTTGGTGGTGTCTGAACCTAACCGAGGGGCTGGCGCGTACTAGGCACTCGCATGTTGCTATGAAACCAAATATTTATTTATGCCTGACTTTTATCCTTGTAAAACCCTCCACGAGAAAATTTGGCATGCCCTTAAAGTTCTTGAATGCCTCCTTCAGAAAGTTGACCGTTTCTCTGGGCTGTTTCGTTGGCTTCTTAAGTTGCAATAGCGGTGCGAAAATGATAAATCCTCTAGACCCTGCTTAAAGTCAAAACCAGGTGCATTTTTCTTTGCTTTGACCTACAGGACTTTCTTTTAAAAATAAAGGCCTTAAACATATATATTATATTTTAAAAGCAACGCTGATTAATAAAATTGGGATCCACCAGAAAAAGAAAAGAAGAGGATGAAATAGTGCTTTCTATGCCTAGAGAAAAATACAGGACTTTTCGTCATGTGTTTTATTCCAATCTTTTTGTTGAGTGCATTTTTTTAGCATAGTTATGGAGGTGAATTAATTTTATATTTGGTGGGGTGCTGACTGCATATGTGGTATCAGAATTTATTTCTTTGATAAGCATATATTGAATACCAACTTTAAGCTAGGAGGTATGTCAGATGTACGGAGATAGCAGATGCTCATCGGATCCACACAGGGAGCTGGCACCTTAGAGGAGAAAGATGGACACACTCAGATCTGTGTGATGCCAAGTCAAGAGAGACCCCAAAAAGTATTTGGAAACTGCAGACTACAAATGCTGATCTTCAGCCAAAGCGAGTAAGCATCTCTGGGCCCTTTTGCTAAACTGAACAATTGAATATCTCCTTTAGTTTTATTGGAAACCTCCAAGAAAAATGCCATAATTAACTAATGAAAACAATAATATCTTATATACATCTTTCAAACTACACAGCATAAATGCCCAAGATTGTGCTACAGACTTCCCCCATCCCATTCCTCCCTGTAAACACATTGAGAATCACTGAACTGATTCTCTAGGGAAGAGCCACACCCTCCTATCAACCCTACCCCACCACTGGAGCAGCCTCTTCTCAACTCGCCAAGCTCCTGGTTTCTGAAGTATCCGAGGAGGCTGTTAGATGACACTTCCACTGCAGGTGGCCCGAATGGGATGGGAAACAAGGCCTGGGTTCCCACAGCCACCCTTCTTCCAAGCAGCAGACCGGCCTGGAACAAATCTTTTTTTTTTTTTTCACCTTGAATTTTTATTTCCTCATGCTTGATCTTTTGGAATTGGGTTAGAAGTGTGGTTTTTTTTAAAACAGAAGTGACTAGAGCAGGAGTGGGGCTCTGAGTTCTTCTAATTGATTCTATGAGTCCATGATTTGTAGGTTAAAGGTGAAGAGCAGAGATATGAGAAAAGATTTTGTCTACATTAGTCCTATTTTCAAGATCACATTGAACCCTGTAAGATTTCAAGCATATTAGGTCATAGGTAGAATTCAGTTGATAGCTATCTATCACTTCAAGTAGGTCAGAAATGGTAAGATGCATACAATTTCTGTACAGAATGCATTAAAATCCAGTATTCCTAGTTGGGCTTTTTTTTCTGACCTCCAGACACTCTTGCCAACCTTTCCTCTTCCATTGACGTAAGTATATGGAAATACCATCAGCAGCTGCAGTTAAAGTCACTGCTGCTGTCATTATTGCCACCAGGAAGCCCAGACTCAAATTTCCAGCTCAACCAGAGCCAGAATTGGGGAGCAAGCAATAGTGAATGTAGGCCCTGCGGGGCAAGGCTGTGTGGGAAGGGCTGAGAGAAAAGGGGTGTCAACGAGGCCCTTCCAAGCTCACTGGGGAACCTGGGCCTTAAGCAGACCCACTTCTGTGTGTTTCTCTCTTTTCTCCTCTCTTCCACTAATCAGCCCATCCCTACTCTCCCCCATCCCTCCAGATTCTGAGTCTCATGTCCCCACCCCCAACTTCACCATGCCTTTGCTATCAGCCCCTTCATTCTTTTGATGGACCTGTTAACAAGGATATTCCTCTCCCCCCTTGTTTTTGCGCTCACTGTCTGCTCTCTGTATGTTCTGTGTCTGCTTGTCTTCTCTTTAGGTGGTGCCAGGACCAATCCAGGGACTTTCCGGAATGGGAGAGAGGCGCTCAATCTCTTGCACCACCTCAGCTCCTTGCCTGCTGCATCTCTTATTGCCTCTCCTCGGTGTCTCTTTTTGTTGTGTCATCTTGCTGTACCAGCTCTCTATGCGGGCCAGCACTCGTGCACGGGCCAGCTCTCTGCTCAGGCCCGCTCGCCGTGTGGGCCAGCTTGCCTTTCACCAGGAGGCCCTGGGAATCGAACCCTGGACCTCCTATATGGTAGATGGGAGCCCAATCGCTTGAGCCACATCTGTTTCCCAACAACAACATTTATGAGCAATTATTCTTTACAAGGCAGTGTTCCTGACACTTGGGGTAATTAAAAGATGAATCATAGTGTGGCTTCTCTCCTAGAGTGTTGAAAGTGGAAGGAGGGGAGAAAACCAAGTGCCAAGTGCTGTTTGTTATGCTGGATGCTTGAGGTGTTACCTCATTTGATTCCCGTGGCACATTTACTGCTGCTGCTGTTTTCCTACATGAGGAAACTGGAGCCCAGAGAGTTTCAGACTTGTCCGAGGTCACATAGCTGTGTGTGGAGGACCGAGATTTCGAGTCTTTCCCCTAGGAGAGGACACTTTTCTGTAGGTTCTTGGCTATGTCGCATAAAAGAATTTAAGGACACGCCATAGAGTAGGCAAGGGAGTAAAGAGTTTATTGAGAAACAAGAGAAAAAAGAAAAGTACACTTCCCAGACACGGGTGCGGACATGCTACAGAGTGAGGTGTGCATGGGGCCTGGGGTAGGCCTTTTTAAATCCTTTCCTCTTCCCCTTTCCTAATGTTGGGGAGGGGGCCCAGCAATTTGCTGCTCCGATGTTGGGGAGGGGGCCCAGCAATTTGCTGCTCCGATTAGTTGCCTTACGATCCCCACCTGTTAGCTCTCAGGGGACCAATGAGGAGGCCTTTCTGTTTGGAGTTACCCAGGGCTCCTTTTGAGCCTGGGAGTTTCAGAAGGGACCTCATGACCAGGGTCTTTCTTTGGTGGGCTTTTCGGATATAAGGGTTACAGCTGTGGTCTCAAGCAGCGGCCTTCCCTCAGGGGGTTTCCAGGCGGGGTCTCCTGGCTATGTTCTGACCAAGGGGGTCCCAGCTGTTTTGGCTTTATTCTGACCAGCCGCCTTCCCGGTTTCCGAAACTAACCTGCCTCAAAAGCGGTGAGTGCTGTGGGACTGGGTTAGGTGAACGGCTAAGGAATTTCACAAGAGGGTGAAACTGCTTCCAGGCAAGGGTTTGTGGTATGGCCTGGAGGCTCACTGAAGCTGAGCGTTAGCGACGCTTTCTGGGAAAGTATTTTATATAGTGGAAACCAGCAAATGCCCTGTCTGGTTCAGGGCTTTTATTTATTTATTTTTTTAGCCATCAAACCTCCGCTTCCAGGTGAAACAGTGAGGGAAGGCTTTGCTGGTGGGAGCTACAGGAACTGAATTTGAAAGGATGAAGAGACTTTCTATTCAGGGGCAGGGGCAGCCCTCAGGAAACAGCAAAGAGGGGGCAGTGGGGAGGGAACGGCTCACATTGGGAACAGTGGGGATCTTTGGTTTGGCTAGAGAAGCAGGAACAAGAAGAGAAGGAATAAATAATGTTGGAAAGGGAGTCTATAAAGTCGAAGGAGTTAGTACAAACCAGGCGTCACCTCATGCCCTCGTCGAGGGTTATTTTCTTGGCTGGCTGTTCACCAGCTGTCTCTTAGCCTCCATCTGCACTTCGGTTCTCCGTTGAGATCTGGGGGGCTGGGAGTGAACGTGCTGCTTTTTCCACGTTTCGTCAGGCTCTGCCAATGGGAGGCAATGGTGGAAAATCGGTGGACAAAGGCTTTCCTGTGTCTGGCTCTTCCAATGAGGCCTTTGCTAGTGGTCGGCAGTTGCTGGCATTTGCCAGCAGGAATGAGGACAGGGAGATTCTAGAGTGAGGGGATTCCACAGTGAGGCAGCATCTTATCAGAGGTACCAGTCATAATCACAGGCTCTCTTCTGAGCTCATCCAGAACTGACTGCCCACTGCATTCATGGCTTCTGGTCTCTGGGCATTGCATCTTTATTTTTGGCTCCTCCAGAACTCCTTTTTCTTCCTTTTGAGCTTCTTCCAAAACCTCTGTAACCAAATCCCTGTGTTAAATTCCCTCTGTTTGAAATACCTAGAATTGTTTTCCAGACTACACCTTGGTTGATAAGCTGGCTTCAGGTCTGCTCTCGAGTTGCCTGTCACAAAGTCCTTCCTCCTTGTCTGGCCCAGCCCTGCCATGGGCCGCTGCTGTTTTCCTGCTGGTCATTGACCATGATCCCTGTACTGGAGTCTCTTTCTAGAGGATATTACTTCCTTTCCATGGGTCTCTGGAAAGGGGTAAATGGTAGGTAGGCCTCGCTGCCCCATTGCTTGGTTTCCCACCCTGCAGCACAGCAGGGAGAGTGAATGCACTAGACCTTACCACAGGTTCAAAGAGACAGAAGAATTTAATATCACAGCAACAAAAATAACTTGAAATTGCATATTCAATACCCCCATTCCTAGAGTTCTTTTTAAAAATAGACTTTTAGAACAGTTTTAGATATACAGAAAAATTAAGAATATAGTTACTGTATTTTCCTAAACTGCTTAAGCAAATACCATGGGGTCGGGTTAAACAATGGTAATTTCTATGCTGAGGTTTGAGGCTGGGAAAATATCCAAATCAAGGTGTCATCAAGGCAATACTTTGCCGAAGACTGTGGCGTTCTGGGGCTGGGTGTTGGTGGTCGTTGGCCCTTCGCTTTTCTGTCACATGGCAAGGCACGTGGCAGCATCTCCTGGTCTCTCCCTTCTCTTCTGGGTTCTGTTGATGTTTAGCTTCTTGCTACCTTTGGCCTTCTCTCTCTGAATTTCACTCCACTTATAGAGGATCAGTCGTAGGATTAAGAGCCATCCTGACTGGGGTGGGATCCTGCTTAGAGTGGGCTCACACCCACAGGAATGGATTAAATTTAAGAACATGTTTTTCTGGCCTATGTACAGCTTTAAGCCACTTCCATGGTATAGAGTTCCCAAATACTCCATACCTAGATTCCCCTAATAGCATCTTTTCAGTATGGGATTTTCTTCAGATCATATCAAGGGTGCATACTATTATCAGTATGATTTATGACTGTTGATGTTGACCTGTACTGTGTGCTTTAGGAGAAAATCCTCATGTGAAGCCCATACTTAAGGAGTGGGAAGTTATGTTTCACCTCCTTGAATGGGTAGGATCTATATAAATTATTTGGAATTTTTCAGCACAGATTTGTCTCTTTTCCTCATTTATTAATTTATTCACTCATTTATTTATGTAAGTACAGACTCACGGGTCTTTATTTTATACTTTGGGTTATAATCCAATACTACTTTATTTTGTTGTTCAGATTTTTCCAGCTTGGGCCATTGGTTGCTTTTTCAGTTGGCTCCTGCGCCCTTGTGACATACCCACATCATTGTAGGGTGTTATTTGTTTGTTTGTTTCATTGTTTTTTTTATAAAGATTTATTTATTTACTTTATCCATTTTAAAGCCTCCCCCACTTTTCCCATTTGCTGTATTTGTGTCCATTCGCTGGGCAATTCTCTGTATCTGTTTCCTGCCATCTCTTCTCATCCTCCTCCTCCAGTCTTCAGCAGGATTCGATCCTGGAGACCTCCGATGTAGGAGAGAGGTGTTCTGTCACCTGCGCCACCTGGGTTCCTGGCTTTCAGAGCATCTCGTCTTGTCTCTCCCCTGCGTCTCTCTCCTGGTACGTCAGCATCTTGCTGCATGGCTCCCGGGGCCTGGCGGCTCACCGGTACACAGAGCCTGGCAGCCCATGCGCCTTCTATATATATTTTTTTTATTTTACCGGGAGGTCTTGGGGATCGAATCCAGGTCCCTCCATATGGCAGACGGACGTCCAACCATTTGAGCTACATCCACCCCCGTTTCATTGTTTTTTAACACTTGCTTACTTTATGGTGCTACAAGATGCTTCAGGCTCATCTTGTATGCTTCCTACCCCAATTCTAGAATCACCCATTTCTCCAAGGAGTCCTGGTTCCTTTTATTGGAGAGTGGTATTAGAAACCAAGATCTGGGTGTTCTTCTTTGCTTCTGGGGTGTTTTGCTTCTCGGCCCTCTTAACTAACAGCAAAGAAATATGTGCGTGTATACTGCTAATAATGGATGCATAGATAGTCTGTATACATTTCTATAAATATTTCTGTAGGTAACCATCTGTATCCATATTGACCTAAACATGAGTTCTTACTGATGGTTCCAACACTGGTCCATTACCCTTGCTTATATGGAATTTCCCACTCCAGTGGGAGACACTTGGCTTCCGTCATTCTCCATCCATTTCCTTAATTATTCAATTCCAGTGTACATGTGTAACAGGATCACCTATGAATCTTTTGACTACTCCACCACTGGGAATGGTCATTTGTGCAGCTCCAGCCTCTCTTCCATCCCCTCCTCTTCCACACACACCTTTCCTCGTCTTTCTCCTCCTCTTTCCCTCCTCTCCAGCACCAGGATTCCTTTTTCTTTCTAGGCAATGCAGTTTGGCTACCTCTTTGTCGCCCCTCCAGATAGTTCATATCCTAGAGTCCTCAGCTCCCTCACTTAAACCTGCTAGTGAAAATATCTTTCTAAGCAAATACAATTTCCTCTCTAAGACCAGTACTCTGGTCTCACCCTTAAATTATCTTCTTAAGCCTCATCAGGGTAAAGAATCTGTTCCTTTTCCTATAGACAGTGGGGTATGGGTGACCTTTATTGGGCACATAGCTCCTATTGAGGCAGATTGTTGTGGCAGCATTGGATAGAATGACTGGAGGGAACAAACTTGGGAGAGGTGCATGCTTAGAAGGCTGGCATAATAGTCCAGGTGAAGTGGAATAATTGCTGAGGTGAACAGGAACAGGAATTAGCTCTGGAAAAGTGGAAATGAATTTGATGGTTATTTCAGATATAGCACAACAGAAATTGGCAACTGATTGTAGAGATCAAAGGAGGGAAAGATGAGTCATACATGACTCGTGTTAGACACCCGGGTGACATGTTGTTCTGAGGTGTTAGTGAAGACTGAAGGTATTTGCAGCTGTTTGCATTTCAATGAGACCCCTGGACTAGAATTCAAAGTTGGCAAATAAGTTTCAAGTGTCTGCCAACCACAATAGAAATATAGTGCCTGGAGCTCTGAGTTAGTGAGCGCTCTTGCATCCAGACTCAGTGGGAAAATGGGCTACGAGCTGTTGGTAATGTCTGCATGGTGGGGGACACAGGGCAGGTAAGCAGGTACGTTAGGGTATGTGACTCTCTTTTGATTGTCCTCCTTCTCTCTGTAAGTTCCCTCCCAATTCAGAAATTTTAGAGTGGATTTTAGCTACTAAAAACTACTAATGGAGGTGATAATTTTGAGCAGAGCCTCCATATCATCTTATGTAAGCAGTGTCCTTTTCATATCTAGTCTAAGCTAGTCCGATATTCAGACTAAAATAACCAAGCAGCTGGGAGACAGCCCAGTAATAATGTGCTCCTGAAAACCGACCTTGTGTGTTGCCCAGAGCTCTGTGTGATAAGGTAATAGTGAATTAATCAGTTGATTGATGATAAGATATCAGCCACTACTAAGTCATGTTTTACAATCGCATCATTCCTTAAGTATTAAAGAAGAAAGCTTAAAATGGCATCTTTTTAGACACCAAGACAGGTCAGGAGAAATATTCTGTGCATGTATGCGTATGTGTATGCGCGTGTGTACATATACTTGTGTCTGAGGGATCTCCAGGGACAGAGCTGCCTCTAAGCCATATGGTAGTTTGGTATGGAGCAGAAAAAGGCTCCTCTTTTTATTTTTTTAGTACACTCTACTTCCATCTGGCAGGAAGTTGTCATAATAAATATATGAATCTACGTTTTCTATCATATGTTACTTTTGAGCAGAGCACAACCTGTACAGCTGTACATGGTCACTTAGCCTGAAGTGGGAATAGGATGTAGTGATGCAGTGAGGAGGTAGAGGAGAAGAGAGGAGGAAAATACCTTCCCTTTTTGCATCTGGGGCCCTGGAGTTATAACAATTAGACTTTCTCTGATTGAGGATTTTGCTGCCCAACTGGTTACACTGCTAAGGCACTCAGAGCAGGCCAGCAGCTGATGAGTGAAGAAACTTACTTGGCAACAGTCTTCTTCCTCATATCCTCCACTTCCACCTCAGGCTGGACCAGCAGTCAAGACAGCAGCAGGGGAAGCTGGGATGTGACTGAATTAAGTCAAACAGGAGAGGGAGGCCATGAAAGCACCTTGTGACTGTCAAGTAAGAAAATGCGTAAAATAGATGTGAAGATAATGCCACAGACATTTTGAAAGGGTGATCGTTTTGGAGGACAACATTCATTTAGCTTTATGTGTAAAAAGTCTGTTATTTTACTCTCAAACTTCGTGTGCAGCCTTATAATTCCCTTTAAATTACCAATAGAAAGGATAGTAGCAAATCTCCATCATAAGGTAATGTGTAGAACTCAAGGTTCAGATTCCGTTGTTGTTGTTGTGAAACATTTGTTAACAAATTATGAAAGAGCATTGTCAAAGTATTACTACTAACTGTATCCGTATCTTACTCCCTATACATTTTTTTAAGGATTTGTTTATCTATTTATTTACTTTTATCCGTTTTTATTCCCCCCCCGCCCCCATTTTTGCCATTTTTGTGTCCATTTGCTGGGCAACTCTGTGTCCATTTCCTGCCCTCGCTTCTCATCTTTCTCCTCCTGTCTTCACTAGGATTTGATCCTCAGAATCAGATGTGGGAGAGAGGTGTCCTACTGCCTGTGCCACCTTAGTTCCTGGTTTTTCGGCGCGTCTCGTCTTTGTTCTCCCTTGTGTCACTCTACTGTTACGTCATCGTCTTGCTGTGTGGCTCACGGGGCCTGGTGGTTCACCCGCGCACCAGTCCTAGTGGCCCACGTGCCTTCTATATTTTTCTTTATTTTTACCGGGACGTCCTGGGGATTGAACCCAGGTCCCTCCATATGGGAAACGGACGCCCAACCACCCGAGCCACATCCGTCCCCCTGCTATATCTCTTAAGGTTGACCAAAGATACCCAAAGTTACAGTCTTTTCCCATACAGGATGGTCATATAATAAATCAGGCTTAGTTTATCACCAGCATTCCAAAAACCAGACCTAGGGAGAAAAACTAGGTCTGGGGACACATGCATGGTTTCTAATATAGCGAATGTTTAGCCTACCCTGATTATCATAAAATCAGGACAGCGAGAATATTCGCATAGTTTATTCATTTTAAAGATAGATAAACCCAGTTCAATATACTGCTTCAATGTTAAGCAAGTAGCATGAATGAAACAGCAGCTCAGGAAAGCCCAAAAGCTTACCACCTTCACACAGCAGGAGAAACTGTTCCTGAATGCTGTTTGCTTAAGGGAAGTCTACACTCCGTTGAAAAAGAAGAGCTTCAAAAGAGATATCCGCCCCTCCCAAAAAAGAAAAAAAAAAAAAAAAGAGATATCCCTAGGTGAATTTCTAAATACAATGAAAATAAACACTAAAATATCCACCAAAGGCTTTTCAAAAGTGTCTGTCAACATCTCCCAAAGGAAATTGTTCTGAACTCTATTACATAATGGAGGTGATCATTCACTTTGTGCTTTCCTGAAATAAAAGCAATGTTGGAACTGTGAAGAAACAAGTACATTGTGCAATAGACTAATACTATAGCGTTCCATGCACAATTTTATGAGTTGTTACTTAGAAGTTCACTTGCTTAATCACCTTTATGAAGCTTTACAATGTAGACTGTAAAGCTGTGTGTGTCTAATTGAATTGACTAATTGTGGTCACTTTTATGAGAAGTTCGGCATCCAACCCATCCGTCACCCTAACAACCGTATCCTTTCTTTGGCAAACAGAGACATTAGGGACCATTGTCACTTATGCCTGTGGTCTGGAAATAAACCAAGTCACAAGTACAAAGACTCACTAAAGGGGTGACAGCCTGCTCCTCCTAAGGATTTTTCTGATCCTCCTACTCTTGTGTTCTGTTCTGAGAAGATGGATATATATGGACATGTTAGCATGGGAGCTTATGTGTGAGCTGCCTTTAGTAATTTAGACTAATCTTTTCATATCATAAAGACCTCTGCATTATCCTACCAAGTGATGGCTAGCACCATCACGTGTAAAGAGGAAAGGGCGGGGAGCTTCCGGGAAGATGGCGGACTAGGAAGACACAGGAATCTCTTCTCCAGAAAAATAGCTAGAGGGCAAGCTGAAACAGCCCCGAAAAAGATCTTCTAGGGTTTAGGTCACCAGGTGAAGGTTGCACACCACCCAGAAGAGAGAGGGACAGAAGAGGGAAATCGCGACTACAGAACTGTGAGTTGCAAGTAGCAGCTTCTGCTGCTGCCGGCACCCTCCCCCACACTCTTCAGAATTCTCGGGCCCCTGGGCCTGTGACCACAGACAAAGGGGGCTTCAGGGATCTGCCGCTCCCTGAAAGGGGAGAGAGAGGGACACAGCCTTAGGCTGACTCAGGTTCTGACCTGAAATTTGGGCTGCGGAGCTCCACGGACCCTTCCACACAGCGGTTTGCCCTGGGAGCCTGGAAAAGACCCTTCCTCACGGCGGTTTGCCCTGGGAGCTCGGAAAGGACTGGAGAAATCCGATCTTCGCAACCTCACTCTCTTCTAGCCTGGACTAATAGTTGAGGACACCACGGGAGAGGGGAGAGAGAGCCTGGGGCTGACCCTGCTTTGGACTCCCAGGTTTGGTCTGCCCTGTCCCGAGAGCCCTTCCAGGCTGGGTGGGGCTGCGCCATTGTTTGCCTTGGAACCTGCAAGGGGCTAAAGATATACAAACCTCCCTATCTCATCCTGTACTAACAGGGACTGATGTTGAGGATTCAGAAGGGAGTGGAAATATTTCCTAGCTGGGAAAAGAGGGGCGCTACGAGAGAAGTCTGGAGAACTGTCTCAGAAAGTTTGAATCACAGGGCTCCTAGCCCCCAGACAGGAAGCTCTATCACATTGATCTGGTCTGTGTCACCACAAATACTCTCCGACCAGGCATTGAATTGAGAGCAGCCAACAAGCGCCATCTCCTGGCAGACAATGGAAGTACACATAAGAAAATTAATAAGTAAGAGAGGTTTTTCCTGGCCTCTATAGCCTCCCTGCCCAAGACCCTAGGAAACGACTCTACAACCAATTACTGGGTCCAGTGCCCAGTTTTGAGCAACCAGCAGAACAATCCGAACAATCAAGGTTGAGCCAAAAATCAAAGAGTGGTGGTAACTCACAGCCGCCTGCCACTAAAACCCCATAAAAGAGAAAGAGATAGAGCATCTAAGTAAAATACAAACTAACCAGATGCCTAAGCACCAACAAAAAATTACAGGCCATACTAAGAAAATAGAAGACATGGCCCAAGAAAAGGAATACAGCAAAGTCCCAGAAGAGATGCAGAATTTGAGAGAACTAATCAGTGAGATGAGCACACATTTCCAAAATCAAATTAATGAGATGAAAGAGAATATAGTTAAAGAGATCAATGACATCAAGAAGTCATTGCGCGAATGTAAAGAAGAATTTGAAATCATGAACAGAAAAGTAATGGAGTTCATGGGAATGAAAGATACAATAGGTGAAGTAAAAAATACATTTGAAGCATACAACAGCAGACTTGAAATGATAGAAGAAAGATAAGTGATACTGAAGACAGAGCAGCTAAAATTGAAGAGAGAAAAGAACAGAGAGAGAAAAGAATGGAAAAAATTGAGCAGGGGCTCAGAGAGTTGAATGACAACACAAAACGCAAGAACATACATGTCATTGGAGTTCCAGAAGGAGAAGAGAAAGGAAAAGGGGCAGAAAGAGTATTTGAGGAAATAATAGCTGAAAATTTCCCAACTCTCACGAAAGAAATGAACTTTCATGTCCAAGAAGCACACCGTACCCCAATAAGAATAAATCCAAATAGATCTATGCCAAGACACATATTATTCAGAATGTCAAATGTAAAAGATAAAGAGAAAATGCTCAGAGCAGCAAGAGAGAAGCAAACGATCATGTACAAAGGACGTCCAGTAAGACTTTGTGCAGATTTCTCTTCAGAAACCATGGAGGCGAGAAGACAGTGGTATGATACAATTAGGAAACTGAAAGAGAAAAACTGCCAGCCGAGAATTCTTTACCCAGCAAAACTGTCCTTCAAATATGAAGGTGAATATAAAGTATTCACAAACAAACAGAAACTAAGAGAGTTTGCAAAAAAGAATCCACCTTTGCAGGAAATATTAAAGGAAGCCTTAGAACCTGAAAGAAAAAGACAGGAGAGAGAGGCTTGGAGGAGAGTATAGAAGAAAGAAAAGCAGAAAGGATAACCAAAAGAGTAAAAAGAAAGACAAAAATAAGATGACATATGAAAACCAAAGAATAAAATGGAGGAAATAAATAGTGCATTTTCAGTAATATCATTGAATGTGAATGGATTAAATTCCCCAATCAAAAGATATAGGCTGACAGAATGGATAAAAAACCATGAGCCATCCATATGCTGCTTACAAGAAACTCATCTCAGACACAAGGATACAAGCCAGCTGAAAGTAAAAGGTTGGAAAAAGATACTCTATGCGAATAGTAAACAGAAAAGAGCAGGGGTAGCTATACTAATATCAGACAAAACAGACTTCAAATGCAAAAAAGTGATAAGAGATGCAGAAGGCCATTATATATTAATAAAAGGGACGATCCTCCAGGAAGATATAACAGTCATAAATATCTACGCACCTAACCAGGGTGCCCCACAATATATGAGACAAACTCTGGCAAAACTGAAGGGAGAAATAGACATTTCTACAATAATCATTGGGGACTTCAACACCCCTCTCACATCATTAGATAGAAGAACTAGACAGAAGATCAACAAGGAAACAGAGAACTTGAACAATATGGTAAACAAGTTAGACCTAACAGACATATACAGAACACTGCATCCAAACTCAGCGGATTATACATTCTTCTCAAGTGCCCATGGATCTTTCTCCAGGATAGACCACATGTTAGGTCACAATACAGCTCTCAATAAATATAAAAAGATTGAAATTATACAAAGCACCTTCTCAGATCATAATGGAATGAAACTAGAAATCAATAACAGACAGGAAAAAAGGAAATTTGCAAATGTGTGGAGACTGAACAACACACTCCTAAATATTCAGTGGGTCAAAGAAGAAATTGCAAGTGAAATCAGTAAATATATTGAGACAAATGAAAATGAGAACACAACATATCAAAACTTATGGGATACAGCAAAGGCAGTCTTGAGAGGGAAATTTATAGCCCTAAATGCCTATATTAAGAAACAAGAAAGAGCTAAACTCAGAGATTTAACTGAACAACTTGAGAAACTAGAGAAAGAACAGCAAACCAATCCCAAAGCAAAAAGAAGGAAAGAAATAATAAAGATTAGAGCGGAAATAAATGAAAATGAGAACAAAAAAGCAATAGAGAAAATCAACAAAACCAAAAGCTGGTTCTTTGAGAAGATCAATAAAATTGACAAACCCCTCGTTAGACTAACAAAGAAAAAAAGAGAGAAGATGCAAATAAATACAATCAGAAATGAAAGGGGGGAAATTACAAATGACCTCACAGAAATAAAAAGAATCATAAGAGGATATTATGAGAAACTATATGCCAACAAACTAGACAACCTGGATGAAATGGACAAATTTCTAGAAACTCATAACCAACCTACACTGACACAACAAGAAATACAAGAACTTAACAAACCAATCACAATTAAGGAGATTGAATCCGTCATCAAAAATCTCCCAGCGAAGAAAAGTCCAGGACCAGATGGCTTCACAGGTGAGTTCTACCAAGCATTTCTAAAAGAATTAACACCAATCCTGTTTAAACTCTTCCAAAAAATTGAAGAGGAGGGAAAATTACCCAACACATTTTATGAAGCCAACATCACCCTAATACCAAAGCCAGATAAAGATTCCACAAGAAAAGAAAATTACAGACCAATCTCTCTCATGAACATAGATGCAAAAGTTCTCAACAAAATACTTGCAAATCGAATCCAACAGCATATCAAAAGACTTATACATCACGACCAAGTGGGATTTATTCCTGGTATGCAAGGCTGGTTCAACATAAGAAAATCAATCAATGTAATACACCACATTAACAAGTTGAAGGGAAAAAACCACATGATCATCTCAATAGATGCAGAAAAGGCATTCGACAAAATCCAACATCCTTTTTTTGATAAAAATACTTCAAAAGATAGGAATAAAAGGAAAATTCCTCAATATGATAAAAGGCATATATGAAAAACCCACAGCCAACATCATACTCAATGGGGAAAGGTTGAAAGTTTTCCCCCTAAGATCAGGAACAAGACAAGGATGCCCACTGTCACCATTGTTATTCAACATTGTACTAGAAGTTCTAGCTAGGGCATTTAGACAAGACAAAAAAATTAAAGGCGTCCAAATAGGAAAAGAGGAAGTAAAACTCTCACTGTTTGCGGATGACATGATCCTGTATTTAGAAAATCCTGAAGTATCCACAACAAAGCTACTTGAACTAATAAATGAGTTCAGCAAAGTGGCAGGATATAAGATCAACACGCAAAAATCAGTAATGTTTTTGTACACTAGTACTGAACAATCTGAGGAGGAAATCAGGAAGAAAATTCCATTTTCAATAGCAACAAAAAGACTCAAATACCTAGGAGTTAATTTAACCAAGGAAGTACAGGACCTATATGCAGAAAACTACAAAACAATGCTAAAAGAAATTTAAAAAGACCTAAACAAATGGAAAGACATTCCGTGTTCATGGATTGGAAGAATAAATATCGTGAAGATGTCAGTCTTGCCCAAACTGATTTATAGATTCAATGCAATACCAATCAAAATCCCAACAGCTTACTTTACAGAATTAGAGAAAGCAATTAGCAAATTCATCTGGAAGGGTAAGTGCACACGAATAGCCAAAAGTATTCTAAAAAAGAAGAGCAATGTGGGAGGAATTTCACTGCCTGACCTTGAAATATATTACAAAGCTACAGTGGTCAAAACAGCATGGTACTGGATAAAGATAGACATATCGATCAGTGCAATAGAATTGAGAATCCAGAAATAAACCCTCACCTATACAGTCAACTGGTTTTTGACAAACCTATCAAGCCCACGCTGATGGGAAAAAACAGTCTCTTCAACAAATGGTGTTGGGAGAACTGGATATCTATAACCAAAAGAATGAAAGAGGACCCCTATCTCACCCCCTATACAAGAATCAACTCAAAATGGATCAAAGATCTAAATATAAAAGCCAGGACCATAAAACTACTAGAAGAAAATGTAGGGAAACATCTTCAAGACCTTGTAGTAGGTGGTGGTTTCTTGGACTTCACAACCAAAGCACGTGCAACAAAAGAAAAAGTAGATAAATGGGACCTCCTCAAAATTAAACACTTTTGCACCTCACAGGACTTTGTCAGAAGGGTGAAAAGGCAGCCGACTCAATGGGAAAAAATATTTGGAAATCACATATCTGATAAGGGTTTAATATCCAGGATATATAAAGAGATGTTACAGCTCAACAATAAAAAGACAAATGACCCAATTAAAAAATGGGCCAAAGACTTGAATAGACATTTCTCCGAAGAAGAAATACAAATGGCAAAAAAACACATGAAGAAATGCTCAACATCACTCATGATTAGGGAAATGCAAATCAAAACTACAATGAGATATCATTTCACACCTATAAGAATGGCCACTATTAAAAAGACAGAGAACTACAAGTGTTGGAGAGGATGTGGAGAGATAGGAACACTTCTTCACTGTTGGTGGGAATGCAGGATGGTACAACCACTATGGAGGACTGTTTGGCAGTTCCTAAAGAACTTGAATATAGACTTGCCACGTGACCCTGCAATACCACTACTGGGTATATACCCAGAAGAACTGAGAGCAGTGACACGAACAGACATCTGCACACCAATGTTCATAGCCACATTATTCATCATTGCCAAAAGTTGGAAACAACCCAGGTGTCCATCAACAGATGAATGGATAAACAAACTGTGGTCTATTCACACGATGGAATATTATGCAGCTGTAAGAAGAAATGAAGTCATAAAGCATATGGCAACATGGATGAATCTGGAGGACATTATGTTGAGTGAAGCAAGCCAGACACAAAAGGACAAATACTGTATGAATGCATTACTATGAACCAAATATATTGTGTAATATATTGTTTGATTCACACACACCAAAAAAACAAAAAAACAAACAAAAAACAAAACAACAAAAGAATTTACATGTATCCGTTACATTTAATTGAGAAATGTATATATTTATTCATCTGTGTTTACTTTTTAGTTTTTTATTGCTTATGTTTTCAATTATTAAATGTACAAAATAAAGTTAAAAAAAAAAAAAAAAAAGAGGAAAGGGCACGATATTTAGGATTTGAAGTCAAATGGTTCCAGATTCCAGTCCTGTCCCAGCAGCTGATATGGCTCTGGACATGTTACTTAACTTCCATGAGCCTCCATCTGTCTGTAAAATGAATTGAATCAATACCTACCTTTCAGAGTTGCTGGGAGGAGGAGAGATAATATGTGTAAAACAGGCCATTATATATCTTGCCATAACCTACAGAATTGAGTGGGAGAGGGTGTAAACTACGATGTAAACTATAATCCATGCTTAGTGGCAATGCTCCAAAATGTGTCCATCAATTGCAGTGAATGTTAATGAAAGATGTTGCTAATGTGGGAAAATGTGGGAGGTGTGGGGAGCAGGGCATATGGGAATCCCCTATATAGTCTCTGTAACATTTATGTAATCTAAATATCTTTTTTAAAAAATTAAAAAATGAAAATAAAAAAATATGTACGTGTGAAACAGTAGAGTCCCTTGTCACATAATGGACACTCTATAAACACTAGTTGTTGCTACTGTTTGTTATTGTTGTCTTTATTGGCTTTTTTGCTCAGCCAATAGCTGACTCTTACGACAGTAAAGGTGCATTAGCAAAAAGTGTGCTTTTTCAAAATTTTGAGATTCATGCTGGATGGAGAGCAACAAGTCTTGCAATTAGCATTACTGGTTGATTTCAAGAAAATCCTTAATATCTGGATTTATGATAACTCTATTTTTGACCTGTTAACTTGTGTATCTCCCTGAACTTTTCTAATAATTTCGTTCCTTTTTTTGAATTTTCAGAAACAGAAAATGTAATAGCAAGGCATGCTGTCAACTTCCTTCACTTAGTGAAGAGAAAGGAAATACTTATTTTTAAATGGGTCACATCACTTTCTAAGGCCTGTCACAAGCAGCAGATGCTGCAAAAATACAGGTTGTAACTTAACAATAGGTACAATAAGAAAGTCAGTCACCACGAGAAAGGTGGCACCAACTCTCCTCATCCTTTAATCAGATTTTCATCTGATTTGTATAAGGCAGCCCTCAGGTCCAATGGTGTTAAAGATATGTCTCTCTCAGCATTTGAGAAGCAATCTTTTTCACCCAATCTCTGGTTGCTGGTAATTGGTAAGTTGCAAGTGAAAACAGGAGCCCTCATTTTCCCCCATAACGAAGGACACTGGAATAATTCACAGAATCGAAAGGACTGCAGAGCCTGGGCCCCGGCGACCGGCAGCGCTCTCTCTTGTGCACACGGACACACACGTTCCCCACTGCAAGGGCCAACTTCTCTCTTATGCTAGATAGAATTTCCCCTAAAGGCGGGAAACAGGATCCCAAGAAGTTCTAGAATTACCTTATTCAAACTTTAAGACTCAAGAACAGGAGGCAACAACCTACAGCCTGCAGGCCTCCTGCTTTTGTTTGGTTCATTAGTCAAGAATGGTTTAACATTTTAAATGGTTAAAATAAAAATAAAAAATAATTCATGTTGTATCAGTTATACGACATTCACATTTCAGTGTCCATCAGGTTTTCTTGGAACACAGGCATGCTCAGTCGCTCTGGGTGCTCGTGCTACAAAGCAGAGGTGAGCAGTTGCGACAGAGACGGTAAGTGGCACTGGACTTATGATTGTTCTCAAACCAGCATTAATCTCAAAGTTTTGAAAAAGCACACTTTTTTTTTTTTGCCAGTGCATATCTATCATTGTAAGAATCATCTCTTTTGAGCAAAAACTCCAATAAAGACAACCCTATCAGGAATAAGGGCGAACATTTATTGTTCATAGCGATGCAATTATAACTCAGCAGCATATCAATTGCCGTGCTTTATTCTACCTTTTTTTTAGCCAAAATATACTCATTATGTCAAAATATGAAAAGAAAAGTAGCCTTCAAATGCCCTGCTATTAAGGCATAGTGGGATGTGGACTATTTGTTACAGAATTAGATGGCAAAGTATTGCGTTTATTATGCAATGACACTACAGCTGTGCTAAAAGGATACTATTTAGGTTGACATTACCAGACTAAGCACTCACTACAAGACAAAAGCCACAGTGAGAAAACTTATAAAGTCTAAAACAGAGTATCACATCAGAATTTCTTCAAAAAATTTAAAAATGAAGATAAGGCTGCAAAGTAAGTTTCAAAGAGCTCACTTGTTGGCTAGGCAAGGGCAGCCATTCACCAATGGTAAGTTAATTAAATGCATGCTTACTGGAAAGAAATGTTTCCCGATGTTCTAAATCAGGGTGTCCATGACCTTGGATTGAAAAATATCAACTTATCTTTGTTTTCTCTGACCTCCAATGCTGAGTGTTATAAAACTATCTGCACTATCTTCTAAGAAGGGGTCTGTGATTTTCAGCTGACTGGCAAAGGGGATCCGTGGAACAAAAAAAGGTTGAGAACCCCTGTTTTAAATATTTTTTGAAACTATTAGCCTAATTTTAGCAAGAAACAGTTGCTCAAATTGTTGAAGCCATTAGGAGCAACATCAGTCTTCAACTTAAAAAGAAAGCAAATGATTCTGAATGGTTCTCCTTGACTCTTAATCATTCAACAGTTGTTACTGATATTGATCACTAGTTTTGGGGGGCAATCAATGATGTGTTTGAAGTAATGGAAGAGTTAGCGTCTATAAATAAAAATGGTCTTTGTGGAACCACTACAGATGAGGATATTTTCAAAGAAGTTGGGAAGACACTAATTTAGTATAGTCTGAAGTGGGATCTGCTAAGATGTGTTACATCTGATGGTGGCAAAAAATACCTGTGGAGTAGAAAAAAATCTTAGCATGACAAACTTGCAATTTTGTCATGATTGTGAAAATGTAAGATGTTCAAAGCTTCTGCTTACTCATTGTATTCTTTAGCAGCAGGTACTTGGTCAAAAATATTTGAATACATCATTTGCTATTGAACTAGTTATGTCAACAATGGTCTCCATTTATTCTCTTGGGCCTTACCATTGTCAGTTCCATGAATTGTTGTCAGAAATAGAAGCTGGTATCCTGACTTGCCCTACACCACAGCAGTTGAATGGTTTCACAATGGTAAGGTTTTATTGAAATTGTTCTTTTGGCTCAGGGCTGAGATTGGATTTCGGAGCAAGAAGAAATGTACTTAACACCTATTATTGTACATTGAATAGCTTTGAAAATTACCATCTGATGCAAACTTGATAATGTGTGTTAATAAATTCAACTTAAGTTACAAGGTAAAACAGCACTTATATGTAAAACTTATCCTGCAATAAAACCATTTCGATAAGAATAACTAATAACATCTTCAAATACCCTAGTTCCAAATAAGGTCACATTTATAGGACACATTTATAGGGGGTTAGGATTTGAACATATCCTTTTAGGAGATACTGTTCAACCCTAATACCATGTGAGATTCTTGAGGGTTGGAAGTACATCTTCATTTTTCATTTTCTCATGATGCCTTGATCATTGTAGGCATTAAATGAAAGTTTGTTGGATGGTAGAATAAAGGCAGACAAGAATGCAGTCATTTGTATGGGTTAATATGACACGATAGTTCAAAAATAAAGGGTCCATGTGGTTATGAGGAGGTGAATTTAACAGGGAGCCACCAGATTATGATTATGGCAAGGGAGAGGCTGTAGGCTTTTTTGTTCCTAAAGATAATGGCTGTAGCTCTTCCACTATTGCCTTCTGGTGTGTCTATTCCTAGTCTTATGTCTTCCCATAAGACTTGGCCCTACTTTTGCTACTTGCTTCAATTGAAAAAGAAACACGATGATGATGATTTCTTAAGATTTTATTTAGATTTATCTATTAAGATGCTAAGATTTGTAACTATAGTGATTTATATACATTATTTTATTTAATTCTTACTTCAATCCTGCCAAAGATGTATAAGTATTCCAATTTCACAGATAAGTAAAATGAGGTTAGATAGCTTTTCTGAAGTCGGGCAGCTGGTAAAAGGCAAAGCTTAGATTCATTTAAAATCCATTTGAAATCGAATTTCAAAGCCAATGCTTCCAGCCCTACAAAATACTATGGTTAGATTTTAAAGTCGGTAATTCAGGTAGAAAGTTTATGTTGGCAGAATGACGTAAATTTCTTAAATTATCTACTAAGGGCAGTTTCTCTGGCTTGGTTGTACATCCTGCTAACTAAGCCTTATGTGCTACACCTGAGAACCATTTATCTAGCCTGAGGTTTCTCAACTTAGTGGCACATTAGAATCACCTGGAGCTTTAAAACAACTGCACCCCTCCCCCCAGAGATCTGGATTCATTTGGTCTGGGTTTGGGTCTAAGAATCACTTGGTGGTTTTACTATGCAATCAGTGTTGAGAACCATTGAGATTTTAGAGTTTTTTAGAAGGATGAAAAAGTAAATTCTCATGCAGCCGCAAGGTTAAGAAGTTCTGAAGTCAGATGACTCCTTGGGTTCAGATCAAGGACTTTGGACAAATTACCTAAGCTTCTACTTCCTAGGTTGCCTCTCATTTTAAATGGGATTAATAACATACCTGTCTCATAGAATTTGTTTTATGGATTATATGAGTTAATACATGTAAAACACTTAGGAAAGCGCCTGACACATTATAAATGCCCAATAATGTTAGACCTTATTTGCAGTCTTCTGTTTTCAAGATAGCCACCAAATTCCTAGCAGTGATTAAGGTTTATGCTCTTAAAAAATTTAACTTTTATAGCCTTAATAGAGTCTGGTTGTCATTATGATGATTAAACAAGATAATATGGCATATATTTCCAAATAGAAGGGAAAGGTCCCACCCCTTAAAAAATTAGTCTTCAGAAAAGAATCATCTTGTGTTTAAGCCATTATAAAGATTCATAATATGGGATGCAATCTCTACTTTATATGGAACAATATTTAGCCTGGAAGGCCCTTAACCAGTGCTAGTTTTTGGATGCTTACAAAGGTCATCCTAAAGAATCATTACTTTTTTAGAAAGAGGAAAGATTTTGCACAGGTTTAATAATTAGTCTGAAGGCAAGGCATTGCAACAATTGAAATATTGTACATAAGTTCTTAAAAGATCAATTAAGAAAGGAATAGAGTAATTCAAGTTATGGAGATCATATGTGAGATAAATGAAAGTAAAATACCCTAATTGATTATGAAAATGGATATTTGCAGTTTGGTTGCATTTTCCATTAGTAATATAATATACTGATTTCAAATGTGTTTTATCTCAATTACTCAAGAAATAGAGGTGATGTGCTCTAGAAAACTGTTACATACAAAATTAGCTCTAATAACAACACAGACCCGGCTGTCAAATATTCACATGAAGAATCAGAAAATAAGAGTGAAAAAATTTGTATTTCTAAATTTATATATTATTTAATATGTATTTTAAAATATATTTTATACAAGGGCAGTACCTAGTGAAGGAAGACAGACCATTATGCCAGACCCTTCATATTGATTATTATATTTATGAACTTTTTCATGTGAAATTGAAACTTAGCCTAGTATTATATACTGCCTAAGAGCTAACTCCTGAAAGCCTCCTTGTTGCTCAAATGTGGACTCTCTCTAAGCCAAACTCAGCATATAAACACACTGCCTCCCCACCACCCCCAGCATGGGACATAACTCCCAGGGATCAGTCTCCCTGGCACTGAGGGATTATTACCAAGCACCAACTAGCATTGCATCTGGAAAAAGACCTTGGCTAAAAGGGGGAAATGGTAAATACAAATGAGTTTTTATGGCTAAGAGATTTCAAAGTGAGTTAGGAAGTCATTCCAGAGGTTATGCTTATGCAAATCTCAGCAGGATCTCATTGCTGCCACAGTAAGTTGTGCCTCCAATAGCAGGGCTCCTGAAGGCTCTAGAAACATCCAGAAACTATAAGCAGGGCAGACAGCTCAGGAATTTGGCACCCTGTAAGTGGGTCTTGCTTTGGAATTTATGCTCCCCAGTGTAACAGAGTTAGACTTATTTATAGGTTCTCTACACATGACTCTCCTTCCACTTTTATTTGAATCTATAATTAGCACTATACTTAATAAATATATGTCCATCCATGTGTCACTTGAGCCCTGAATCTCAGCAGAGTTGCAACACCTACTCTCCAATTCACTGGACTCACCCAGGGCAACTAACAAGGAGATGACGATGGACAACGCCCATCTCAAGGAACAGAGAGTGTCTGCAACTGCAAGCAAGATAGCCCAATGGGATCTAAGCATTCTCTCAATTAAAAGCAGAGTGGGCATCACCATCCCCAAATCCTCAAGACTGGAAAATGAACAATGGACTAAAGTAGACTTATTATTATTCTATTATAGACTTATTATTATTCTAGCAATGGAAGAACTTTTATCATTGATGTAAAGGCAGTGGCCACCATAGGTTTTGAGGGATCGGAGAGGGGAGAATAGGTGTAATATGGGGGTATTTTCAGGATATTGGATTTGTTCTGCATGACATTGCAGTGACAGATACAGGCCATTGTATATTTTGTCATAATTTTTGTGTAAACTATAATGTAAACTGTAGTCTGTGATTAGTAGCAATGCTTCAATATGGGTTCATCAATTGTAACAAATGTACTACACTAATGAAGGATGTTGTTAATGTGGGAAAGTGTGTGGGGGGGAGGGGTAGTGCATATGGGAATCCCTTATATTTTTAATGTAGTATCTATGTAATCTAAACCTCCTTTAAAAATAAAAAAAAAACTAAAAATATGTATTGTAACTAAAGTAACAAATGCTGCAATAGACAATTGATCAAATCTACATCTACATCCTGAAAAGTTTCTACTTCAAGTTATCTATAACAAAACAAAATAAAAAAATACTGGATAAATATCAAAAGCCTTTAGCACAGGACCTGGTTCTTAGCAGGTGGCAATAACTGTTTTCTTGGTTTTTAATAGAAATCTTGCTTCATCACCTGCACACACTCTGGTCTTTAAAAAAACGGGAAGCTCAGAACACCTGCTTCCTGCCTTCCCAGTCAGCATTTCCTGTGGCTTCCCTCTGAGCAGTATTCTTATGCCTCTAGGCAATGGTTGGTTACTCTTAGCAGAGTGGGTAGGAGAGTGGGTAGGAAAGTGGGTAGGTCTTTAAATACAGCCTGTAAGTTAAATGCCCCTGTGGTGCCAACAGCAGATGTTTGCAGGGAGAACTGAAGGGGAAAAAAATGAGGCAGGTGTTCACCTTTTGATTTCTGCTCTGTTTCCCAGGACCTTTCCCTACAGAGACTTCCCCAGGGCAGAGGCCTTGTCTGGCTCTAATATCAGGGAGCGAGGCCGGGGGCAGGAGTAGGGAGGGACAGGGGAACACTATGAAGAAGACAAGTCAGCAAAGTCAATATTTAAACTTTGGAAACGTGTTGAATAAAGAGGATGTGGTCACTCCCGATCCCCTCTAATAATGCCCACCAGTCCATTCTTGCACATGGAGCAGAGGGGTTGGGGATGAGCTTCCGCGGAGGTGAAATTGGTTGTGAAGCAGCACATTTCACTCAGGATGGTGGGGAAGTACCAAAAAATCGAGGGAACGAGCAGGTTGAGATCAATGCAGCATAGCCGAGATCCCCCAAAGCCAGGCACCATTATCCAGAGGATGGCACAACCAAAAGCCGGGAGGTGGGAGCTGGCGACAGAGCCAGGAATCCTGGGCCCCAAGGGCCAGCCCCGCCGGTGTGTGCGTGTGGGGGGGAGACAGCAGAGAGTTCTAGGCGCTTCTCTCTTTCCCGGGCGGGTGCGGTTCATTTTCCCACACAAGTCCCTGGAGTGGGCAGGCAGAGCGAGGCCACATGACCGGGCCAAGGACCTCACACGGCTACTACAGATTTTACAAAACAGCTTTCGCAGTCAAATCTGCCAGGCCCACCTTGCTGGTACTGCCTGGAGCACCAGAACTGGGGATTTCTTCGGCAATGGGCTCAGACCAAATTCTGAAGTAGATCACTCTGGTGTGGCTAGTAGTTTTTGAAGTGCTTAATCCCAAGCTTCTGTAGGGCTTGAAAGATTTACAAGATGAAAACATAAAGAAGACCTGGGTGTCTAGCTATTAGTGACGTGGAGAGTAAGGAAAAGAAGAGACATCCTGAGGTTATTTCTTAAGATGTCCCAGTTGTGTTTTCCATCAGGAAAGCCTGAGTGATGCTTTGTGTATCTGACAGGCAACGTGGTCTCTGTTTGGGCAAAGTTTCTGATGTGCAGCTAATAAATCCTGGTCTTTAATGGGAATGCCAATGTGCACTGAGAATGCTTGCTGAATTCTGATTGACCATCCGATTGCCGGGAAGTGTATTAGACATGCAAATTAGGACTTCAATTTGTTATTTTGTGAAGTTTGCCTTTGCCATTAAAGAGAGTGATTTCTCTGGGGTGTATTGAGTAATTAACTTCCCATCAGTGAAGAAAAAAGCAGTCAGATGTTCACCATCCCATTTCACAAAGTCTGCCTTTGGAAATGGTTATCAAGTGTAGAGGCAGACAGTTCTTGCCTTTGAAGTAGACATCTTCATCTACTAAAAATCTGTTCATTATTTGAAGTCCATTTCGTTTTTAAGCATCCCAATGACATGGTTACGTAGTGGCACCAGACAATTTTAAGAGCGAAAACTCAAAAGGCTTGCAAAAAAAAGTATTAACAACCTATCTTTGGTACTCCATATTTTTTCCTTGCCCAGGAGGAGGAGAGGAGAAGCATGTTAGAGATGGAAAGGAATGCTCCCTAGCTGTTTTGAAAAGCTGGTCCATTATCTAGCGACTTTAATTAGTGCCTAAGTTGGAAACTGGTATTATGTATTACTCTGTACATGGGAGTGCAGCCTGGAAAATATGCTTTGTCAAACAGGCTTGCAAAATATCCTCTTCTCCTCTTTCCTTTAACCAAAGTACCAATTATGTTCAGAATGAGCTACTGAAAATGAACTTCAGAACTTAATTTTGGGTCACCTAGAAACAATTTTGTTTTTTAAATGAAAAACAATAAAAGCTCTATTTAAAAAAAGATAGTCCTGCTACTTTAAAGCAATATACAGCACTTTGATGCGCCATCAGAGAAATCATACATTTGTTGGACTCTGTAAAGTCGGGGGTGAATGTTGTTTTCATTCCCACTTCCTTACAATCTTTTAGCAACTGGCATCAGAATTGTCTTCCAATTATGTTCTACTTAATGTGTCCTTGACACAGTGAGGGTGGCACTAGAGAAAATCTCCTCTCAAGGAATGTATCATATTATTGGGCAGACTCAGCTGAATAAAGCACAAAACCTTAACTAGGTGAAATTAATTCAGTAGAAACTAGGCATCTGAGAACTGGAGGGGGTCATCCAAGTGGAAGAATGATTAATCTGAAAAGATTGATCATAAAAGGCTTCCCTTGGGAGATGAGTTTTGAGTTGGAATTTGAAAAAATTAAAGGATGTGCTCTAGCTGAATGAATAAGGGGTACAAGTGGAGGCACTGTTAGAATATGGTACATACAGAGTTGTGCAGAACCCGAGGACACGCTGGCTTTATTTTTCCCATGATTTTTGTAAAAAAAAAAATCTGTGTTCTAATGTAGAGGGACAAAGGCATGTAATTTTAGACCTTTTAATAAAGCACTAATTACTTTTTTAAAATTCTGCCCAGACGTCATCACCCCCTAGAAGGAATTCCTTCTGCATACTCTCTCTTCTTCCCTCTTCTCTCCTACACAGATGCCAATAAGCACATGCATATTTTGTGGCCATTGATGGGTTTTCCCACAGACTTGTATTTGGGATTCATAGGGTTACCTTGTCCCCTAGTTTTTTTGTAAATGTTTTCCGCGGGCTTTGGTTTTGATATCTAGTCGCTCTGTTTTTATGCACAGATTTGAGAAGATGCAAAAACTATGCTCCTATCACTGCTGACATCTTCCAAGGTTTGTTTCAAAAGTTTTTAAAAAATGCTTTTTATTATGAGAATTTCAAATATATACAAAAATTCATTCAGCTTCAACAATTATCAACTCGTGGCCAATCTTTTCATTTTTACTGCACCTAATCTGTCCATTCTGGATTATTTTGAAGCATATCTTACACATGACATAATTTTGTTTATAAATATTTGAGAATGCATCTTGAAAAGATTAGGGCTTTTAAAAATAACTACAGTACCGTTATCACCCTTAAAATAGTAACAAAATTTCTTAATATCATTATATATCCAAGCAGTCACTACTTTTTTCCTCTCTCCAAGGGCACCCACCACCTCTTCCTTATATACTTTTTGTTCTGTTTCACTTACACAATTAAGTGAAACTTATTTAAGGAAAGGTGTTATATCATAATCATCTTTGTGGATAAATGTCTTTTGAAGAAATGAAAGATACTTAACAGAATTTTCATTCACTTCTGAAGATTTGCTTTAAATTAACTAATCTACCAACCAACCAAACAACTCTTAAAATAGAGTGAAAGAAGATGATTACATTAGGCAATTTCTATTTCAACTTGGCAAATTTGATATTAGGAATTTCATCAGACTATCTTCTCAGAATTTATAGGAAAGCCATCAGACTGTTTACGCAGAAGTGTCTACCTACATGATTTTGAATTAAACAATTTTTTTCCTAAATCACCATATAAGGCAATTTAGCCCAGGCAAAAATATAGTTACATCTTTGGTCTAGTTTCTGTAGGTTTGGTTCAGACTCTAAATCACTTACTAACTTGTTCCCAAGTCCAGGACTTTTTCATTTATTTTGACAATTTGAGTATTAAAAGCTTGTTTATAAATTTCTGTTTCCTCCACTTTGTGCCTGGTTCTTGCAACAGAAACAATCAAATTATGTCTAAACAGAATATCAATATCTAACTTGGCTTCATTTGGCCCTTGCTTTGTCTAAGGTATGTGTGTGTTGTCATAATCACTTCACATTAAAAATTAAACTCTGTGCTAAGATGTGTAAAATGCCTTCTTTTCTGAGCATTTGCTATGAAAGCATAGAAACTGTTGAAAATGTTTTTCTGCTGATCTGGGTGGCCATGCTGCTGAAGCTGCTGATAAGATGTTAACAAATCTTCAACTTTAACTAAAATGCTGTGAAAACTTCTTGGACCCTGTTTTAGTTCCCTAGGCTGTTCAAATACCATGAAATGGGTTGGTGGGTTAGACAATGGGATTTTACTCACTTAAAGGTTTTGAGGCTAAAAGAAAGTGCAAATCCAAGCATCATCAAGGTGATGCTTTCTTCTCAAAGACTGGCATTCTGGGGCTGGCTGCCAGCGATTCGTGGCTCCCCTGTCACATGGCAAGGCACATGGCAGTGCCTCCTGGTCTCTCTTTTCTTTCGGGTTCTTTTGATGTCCAGCCTCTTGCTTCATGTAGCTTTCTCTCTCTGTCTGAGTTTCATTCTCTTGTAAAGGACTCCAGTAATAAGATTAAGACCCATTCTGATTGAAGTGTGTCACACCTAACTGAAGCAACCTCATCAAAAGGTCCTACTTACAGTGGATTAAATTTAAGATCATGCTTTTCTGGGGATACAAACAGTTCTAAACCACCACAGACACCACGATATCTGTTAGGCTTGAGAAAATAAGTGGATTTCAGCACACCTACTGCTAGTTGAAATTTGGGGTGGTCTATTCTTCCTCTTGTATGGAAAAATTTAAAAAAAGAGTTCAGCCTGAGGTGAGGAGGTTATACTTACCAGTAAGAAAGAGTGCTATTATGCCTTCTTTAGAGACAGATCTCCACTACTCTTCATTAATCTCCTGCTCTCAAGCCCCCCAGGACTTGTAGGATATGGAATATGACAAAATTGAGCAATGCTGTGCTCTAGTCTTGTCTATAATTATTGTTGTTTGTTTTTTGCATCACCCCAACTTATTGGTACTCCTCTAGTTTCTGCTAGTCTTACATCGTATTGATTGTGAAAGTCTGTATAACAAAACTCCAAATTCCCCCAAGCCATGAACAGATGCCCTGAGAGAAAGGCTCTGATTCACAGGTCTGTACTTGGCCCTTGGATCTTTAAATTTGGTTGTATCTCTTCATGGGACTCACTCCCTCTGATACCACCATGCCCTTAAAGAGAGAAGTGCTGGGCTTGAACACAGATGGGCTGAAATTATGACACTGCCATTTTTTAGTTGTCTGACCTTGTGCCATTTATTGCATGTTTCTGAACTTCAATATCCTGGTCTCCAAAGGATTATTGAGACATTAAAGGACAAATGTAGCCGAAAGCACCCAGCACCGTGTGCATGGCGCACAGAAGCTCTTTGCACCATGTCCTAACTCATTCAATTCTGATGAAGCACACATGTCTGATAACATCCCCACACAGTGCCTGGCACTCAAGGCAGATACTCGAAAAATAACTGCTAAAGGAACACAGCTGTGAAACCAGCCATTGCATGTGAAACTACGACCTAGCAGTGCTAGGAGTTTTGGAGGGCAGACCACTCTGACTTTCTCTGTGCCAGCCATCACCCCTATGGGCCTTGTTTGTCAAGCACCTCCTCTATCCTAAGTATATAGCAGCTATACCTTCCACTCATAAGGAATTTACAAAGCATTTTCATGGACCATCTTTTATTTAATCCTTACAACAATCTATGATGCAAGTATGGTGATCCCAGATTTCCAAAGATCACTTTCATCAATTTGTAGAGAAATTGAGGTGTGGAGAGATTATATGACTAGCTTTAGATCACACAGCTGACCAGAACTTTGGGCTTCTGACTCCAAATCCAGTTCTCTTCCTTTTGCACCATAGCTGCCCTGCTATTGTAAGACACCTATTCCTTCCTTCCTTTACCGGTCTGTCTTTTCTTGGGGAAAATTCTGTGCCCGTCAGTAGAAGAAGAATCTACCAAAATCCTATCTGATTTTTAAACAATCCTAAATATATTATCTGGCAATGCCATTGCTATAACAAATAGATCTCTAAGTGATGCTGCCATTTTTCTTAGCTTTGAAAACCTAATAAGACTTGAATTTTTCAACTGTCAGGAAGTTGGCAAACATTCACTCCCCTAGAATCCTCCCAGAAATATGCAAAATGGAACTCTAAGCCCCAGATTATTGGAGACTCTCACTTTGAGTATTTTTTTTTTTATATTTACTTTTTTTTTTTATTATGGGTAAAAATCAAAATTCTCACAATACATACAAACATTTGCAAAATGATATATAAATATATATGCATATATGTGTATTTGCTTACAAAAATGTTGTTTATATATAAATATAAACATATATTTTAAGAGGTGCTTAGATTACCCAAAATATTACACGGAACCCACTGGGATTCCCATGTTGCCCACCTCCCACACCTCCCATCACATCCCACACAAACATCTCCCACAGTGTGGCCCACCACCCTCAATGAACTTACACATCCTGGAGCCTTGCCACCAACCATAGACCACAGTTCACACTGTAGACCACACTCTCTCCCACTCAGTTCTGAGTGGTGTGTGCTGATTTAAAATGGCCTACATCCGTTGCCACAACAGT
>JAKSZT010054030.1:61046212-61099831 GCA_026826555.1 Tolypeutes matacus | reverse complement strand
GTGGTGTGTGCTGATTTAAAATGGCCTACATCCGTTGCCACAACAGTTCACTTTGAGTATTTTTGAACTGTTAAATAGACTCATAGATTTTAGAGCTGGAAACTTCAAGATTTCTTGGATGACATGAAACTTGGGCTGAGAGAGATTGAATTCACTATTTAATGACAGAATACTCTTCTAAGATTCTGGCCCTCTCGTTTCTCAGCTCATAGGCGATTAGTTGCCGGAAATTAAAGGGAGAGGTGAAGATTGCTAGAGAAGGCAAACTGACAGCCGTGAGAAGTGACAACTTGACAGCAAGGGAGGGCACAGCCAGGCGACCCAGCAGGAGCCACGCCTCGTGGTTTGGGGCTATCTTACTTAGACAACTCCAAGAGCTCCAGTAACTCCTGAGGCATCCCATTTCCTGCAGCTGAATTAAATAATTAATGCTCCTGGTGGACCTCAGTCATTAAGAAAAGTTAAATTATACTCTACTCTGATTCGCAAGGCAGGGAATTACATATGGCATTTTGTTAATAACAACAATAATTAACATTTAGTGAGTGCCGTGTGCCAGGGTCTGTGCTAAATGTTTTATAGAGATGATATCATTTTAGAAATATTTCTAACCAACATGTTTTTTTAAAGATTTATTTTATTTATTTCTCTCCCTCCTCTCATTGTTTGCACTCTCTGTCTGTTCGTTTTGTACTCTCTGTGCCTGCACGTCTCCTTTTTAGGAGGCAGGGGGAACCGAACCTGGGACCTCCCATGTGGAAGGGGGGGACCCAAGCACTTGAGCCACCTCCGCTCTCTGCTTGTTGTGTCTCTCATTGTGTTTCTTCATTGCATCATCTTGTTTTATCATCTTGTTGTGTCAGCTCGCCATGCCAGCCCATCCTGTCAGCTCACGGTTTTGCTCATCTTCTTTAGGAGGCACTGGGAACAGAACCTGGGACCCCCTATGTGGTAGGCGGGCACCCAGCTGCTCAGGCCACATCCACTTCTCCAAAATGTTTTTTTTTTTTTTTTTTTTTAGGCAAATAAAAAGAATTTATTTGGGAAATGGGGGAGAGAACAGAGCTTGCTGAGAAATGGGAGATAAAGACAGAAATACACACCAAGATTTTTTTTTTTTTTAAAGATTTTATTTACTTACTTTATCCATTTTAAACCCCCCCTTCCCCATTTGCTGTTTCTGTGTCCATTTGCTGGGCAATTCTCTGTGTGTGTTTCCTGCCATCTCTTGTCATCCTCCTTCTCCAGTCTTCACCAGGATTCGATCCTGGAGACCTCCGATGTAGGAGAGAGGTATTCTGTTGCCTGCGCCACCTCAGCTCCTGGCATCTGGAGCTTTCGGAGCATCTCGTCTTGTCTCTCCTCTGTTATGTCATCATCCTGCTGCACAGGATGCGGCTCACAGAGCCTGGCAGCCCATGCGCTTTCTATATATATATTTTTGTTTTATTTTACCGGGAGGTCCCGGGGATTGAACCCAGGTCCCTCCATATGGCAGACGGACGCCCAACCATTTGAGCCACATCCGCCCCTCACACCAAGATTTTGTATGGGCCCCTCTAGGCAGAGAGAGCCCAAAATGGTTTTAATTGAAAGTGTTTTGGTACTTGAGGAAGTAAGTTGCAGTTACATGGAAAAACTCATTTGCTAAGGAGGTCTAAACAATGGGCTCCCCGTTCCACATATATATCATGTACATATAATATATACACATATAGTATACATATATAGATACATATATGTATAAATATAAATTCAAACACACAAAGTAGACTCCTGAAGCTAATTCTGCTTCTGAACCAGTCTTCATGCAATTCCTACCTCCACACTCTCTTTAGTCTTTCAGTTTATCTGTGTCTCAAAAGCCATTGCAATTCCATCCTCCCTGGGGAAGCTTTCCCCAACTGCCTCAGTCCCCAGTCCTCTTTCTCAGAGCTATAGCTCTCACTTCCTTTAGGGTCCATTTAATACACATCATGTGCGACCATGATCTCTCTTTTTATGAGTATGGCTTATAGACGCTGATGTCGGCGACCACCCTTTGCTTCTTTGAACAGTCACCACTTAGTGCTTTCCTGGCTCTCCCAGCTCATTTGATGCTTGCTATTGATGAGGATGATTACTCATGTCACAAGAGCATCAATCATCCCTCCTCTGAGAGCTTCATTTTTCTCATCTGTACAATAGCCTTTGTGCCACTTACCTCATGAGGGTGGTTGTAGGCATCAACTGGAATAACGTGAGAATATTCTTTTAATTTCAATATAGCTGTATAAATGTTAGTTATTTGTAATGCATTTGACATAGGACCTAATTTGCCAAACTGTGTTGTACACACAGATTTTTAGGAACATACCCATAGTGGATGACTTTGTGGGAGTCCACCCGGCCCCAGGCCCCGAGAAGCATCCACCCTCACTGCTGCTGGATTTGGATTCTTAACACCTGAGCTGGCCCTAAGGGGCTACACTTGCTTGATCTTGTGACTCAAGCTGGGCGACTCAGATCTTCCCCCTCAAATTTAGGTTGAGCTACTGAAATGCAGATTATTCTCTATCAAGTTATTCTCTATTAAGTGCTTGAAGTGTGAAGAAATAACCTTGAACTTTCTTTAGACAAGTCTATACTGAAGTGAAGACAGAAGCTTTCAGAGGTTGAAAATGAAGCAGACCTTCAAAAACCAGCCGGGGTAAGATCCCATGTGACCCAGTAGATACAGATATAAGGACTTCAGTCCTGGCTTCCTTTTCCTGCTTCTCTTTCTGGAGGCTCAGCTGTTGTTCCTGCAACAGGATTCCAGTAGATTCTCTGCTGTCCTTTCTATATATTATCCATATTTTGCCTAATCTATTTGAGTGGTTTTCTTTCTTCTTTTTTTCAACCAAAAGAGTCTCAATTAAGGCAACATATATTGTTAGGTATACTTGTCTTCTAGTTTCTAATTAAGCCTGATATTCTGAGCTTTAAAGGAACAATAAATTTCAGAGCACTATTATGAGACAATTTTATTAAACAAATGCCTTTTTATTACCCCTAAAGATTTAAAAAGGCTGCAAAACATATTTTCCTAGGACTTTCTTTGCTGAGTCTGAAATGTCAAAGAAATGTATTTTATTTTTCAAAACAGACTTCTGTGTTTTGTAAGTAGTGGTAAGTGCTTCTAAAACATAGTAGTGCAAGGCTTTTCCAAGAGGTGGGTGGTGTCTAGGACAAGTCACTCTTGGCCTTTTCCACCTTCAAATCTAAATTCCTCTTTTCGTTTTCATGCTCTTGACTTTTCTATAACCCTTGATACTGCCTACCAATTATTTTATTCATTAATTCTTTATTTTATTAATTTATTCAACTAGACATATTCGTTCATTCATAGAGATCCTGCTATGTGTAACCTTCACTTGAAATTTTCTTTTCCTTCACACAAAATAATCTTTCCTTAGCTCAATGGTTTAGCTATTGCTGACTCCTTAAATATAGGTTTACTTAAGCTTTATTTTTTTCCCTCTCCCCAATCCCTTTTTTTTTTTCTTTGTTCTCTTCTCCCAAATCGTCTTTTGAGCAAATCATGTTCCCACACTTAAAAAAAAATTTTTTTAAACAATTGATTTTATTGGTACATATTATTAAAGCACACAATTCATCCAAATTGTACAATCAATGGTATTTGGTATAATCACATAGTTGTGCATTCATCACTTTAATCATTATTAGAGCATTTTCATTATTTCAATAATAATAATAAACAAAAAAACCCAGACAAACAAGCAAACAAGAATCAAAAAATTTTAAGTGACTCTCCATGGCCCAGAAATAGAAATCCATACTCTACCATGGGTTTCAAATCCCCTTCCACCCTTGTGAAGGGGGTTTCTCCCTTCCAACCACATTCTTTACTTCATGCACCTCCTGTTCAGTCCAGGCCGTACTGCCACCTACGGTTGTGTCATGCCTTCATTTATCCTCCTTTCTCATCCTGGATCTGGCTTCCTTCTTACCTTGGCCTATTGAAAGGCTCTGTGAAGTCCTCGGGGATCTTCTCAACTGCTTTGATCATCCTGCATCTGCCCTTCCACAATACTGTGCTTGCACTGCTATTAGAACATTTGGTTCCTTCTACCTCATATTACAGTTGCTTCTTCTGACTGCCTTCCCCATTAGATTGTTAGCTCTTTCTTGGGAAGGGCAACACCTCTTTCTTGTTTATATCCTCCATGGGCCTGTCTATTGCTCTGTAAGTAATAGATGTTCAATAGCTATTTGCTGAATCTAGGAAGTTGTCAAGTGTGATGGTTAAGAGAACTGGGCCCTGAGTCAGCCTACAGAGGTCTGGAGACCAGCTCAATGCTGTACTGGATTGGGACCTTCCACAAATCCCCCAACCTCTCCAAGTTTAAGATTCCACATCTGTGAGTTGAACATAGTCGCACCGATGCCATAGCTTGTTGTGAGGGTTAAATGAGATAATAAAGGGTTTAGTACAGAGCCTGACATGTGCAAAATGGTCTGTGTTAGCTCTTATTATAAATTAACCTGAAGGCACAGGGCATCATTAGAAACAAAATCCCAAAGCATCAGTCCCCAGGGGAGTTTGTGCAGTGGGAAAGGGTATTTTTATTCACTTTACCTTGCTGAGGGCTTGGGTGTTTACAAGCTGGTTTTAAGCTGTCATAATTATGGTTTTATTTTTGCAGGATCATCTTTTTCTTCTCCTGCTCATCTTCTCCTTGAGTCATAGCCTAGCTACCATCTCAGTGGTTCTTAGACTTGAGTGAGCATCAAGATCCCCTGGAAGGCTTGTTAAGATACAGGTTGCTGGACCCCACCCCCAGACTTCTGGTTGGGCCTTGAGAATTTGCATTTCTAACAAGTTTTCAGTTGAGGCTGAGGCTGCTGGACTAGGGACCACACTTTGAGGACCACTGCACTATCAGGACTCAACTCCCAAACCCAGGAGACTCGTTTGTGGTGTTCCAGGGCAGGGTAGTCTGGAAAATGAATGCTTTATAATTTCATACAGAGAAACAGATGGTCTTTTGATCTCCAGACTTCACTGATACATTATGTTAATAATCTATAGGTTATTGACTTGCTGGTCTCTGAACATCTTTAAATTATTCAAGTTGGCATCTCAGGTGGAACTATTTCAATGCCACATTAGACAGATGCTGACTTGGGGATTCTCAAGTTACCTTCTCCCAATAGCTTGATGCCCTGATGTTACCCTTGTTTGCCAGGCTAGCATAATCAAAGTGTACATCTTCCTAGCATGGGAATTAGCAGACCCTGCTGGAGTGGGGCGCTGGGTTTGGTAATTGTTCTCATCTGGCGTTGGCTCGGTCACAGATATCTCCCCTCTGCTGGGGAGGTAACAGTCTATAAAACAGTCTATAAAGAACCTGCTCCTTCTGTCTATGCTCTCTCTGTGACAGACACAGCAACCTGGAATAGTTGCTGGTGCCTGCCTTTTGGAATACAGGATTTCTTGAAGCTGAGATTATGATATTATTTTCACCGTGTGTGTGTGTGCATTGTGGGGTGCAAAGCAGGCATTACCTTGTTTAATCATCACAACATCCCTCTGCAAGACTTTTTGTTATTATTTTCATCATATAGATGTGAAAACAGGGTCTTGGTGAAGACATTCAGTAATGCCCCCAAGATCTGACAGTTAGTGTCAGACACAGGTTACAAGCCCAGACTGAGCTCCCAGGTAGTAGGCTATGCAGCTAGGGAAGTAATATCTTTGTCTCTTACTGCCAGTGAACTATATAGTCAATGGTTGTTCCTTCATTCAATCATTCATTGTACATTTATTAAGCAGCTACTATATACAAAGCATCATATAAAGCAGGCTAGGGGTTAAGAAGATGGTTGCCCACAAGATGTTTCCTTAAGAAATTAGTCTTTATCTTTCTAAACAAAAAATCTCACATATTTATAACTGAACCAGCTTATTAATGTAGAAGCATAAAAGCAAAGAAAAAAAAATCACTATTTTCCTAATAAAATGTGGCCAACTGTTCAGATAATAGTGACTTTCAACTTGATATGGTAAGATACTAGTACCTTGATACAGCATAGATACATGTGCCATCACATGTGCGATTTCTTACAGACCCAGCTCAGTTCAGTTCTTCTCCAATATCTCCCCTTGGAGTTGTACCTGATTTTACTACCAGTTTTCATTTGAACCCATTGGGGGATGGATTAAAGTTAGCAACTAATCATAATATTACAGAACGGAAATTTTGGCTGTCACTATGACTTAACAGAGGAACAAAAAACAGAATGTGGAAGTGAAGAGGTCAGAATGATGGTGAACCTGGGATTTAATATGACATGGCACTCTCACCATCATTAAGCTGTATTACAAACGTATCAGGGCCATAATTAAGAATTTCTAGTAAGAACAGTTGTCAGGTAAGGTGATTTTGGATGCAAATAACAGAAAATCCCAAATCAATTGACTTAAGGCAAGGAACGCTTGGTGTTACAAGTCCCTGGAAATCTAGAGTAAGGGCACAAGCAGTGGCTCCATAATTTTCTGAGGAACCATGTTTTTTCCTCCTCTCTAAGGTTGAGCTTTGTCCCAAGGCTGGTTACCCCACATAGCTTCAATATGAAAACTGCTGTCATCACATCCAGACATGACAAGGTCTGGTGGGAGAAGAGGAGCTGTTTTTCCTTGTGGCCCTTTTTTATGACTGAGGAAAAGATTTCCAAGTAGCTTCTTGGCACACATCCCCTCCAGGCTCACTTGCCCCCTACTAGACCAATCCCTGTAAGGGAAGCAGGCTTGTCAAGTTTGGCTTAGAGCGATCAGAATTTACCTGAGTTGTAGAGTAAAACCGGGGCTCTGCCAGCATGGAAAGGGGAAGTGGCTATTGTAAGCAATAACTGTGTCTGCCTCAATTGTCATGTAATTTGGACTGCCTAAAAGAAGTATATTGCAAAATGACATGTACAGTAAATGGTCCTGAGGGTCATCCCCTTGTGCATTTCTTGCTTTATGAAAATAAGTGTAGCCTACTGCTTTTTTTTGTCTCATAAATTACTAATACAGGCATTTACAATCATCTGCAGATAGCTGGCAGTAGGCTTCTTCTGACTCATTTTAATAAATGCCCATCAATTTGCTGGAAAAGGTTTCTGTTAAACTGAAATTTAAAAAGATGTTAATTAACAGGAACTGTTAATTACCATGTTTTTGGTAATTGTGTTAGGAACAATTTCTTCCAGTTGGATTTTAAACATGGGGGATTGTATGAACAGGGTGTTAAGTATATGGCAACATGGTTTAGTAGTAGGTGCAATATTCCCAATTCAAACAGTATCAATATCTACTTGGCAGAAAAAAGTAAAATTCCCTGGCTGGATTGCTTATGGTCAACTTGGTGGAACCACTCCCATGCCCACCTAAGGCTGGGGCCCATTTCCCTGCCCTCTAGGGCTCTGGGATAGAGTTGGCCAATGAGAAAAAACCCATCAGATTTGGGAGATGAAGTTCAAAAGAGGCCATTACACTCTTGGGCATTGGTTGGGGTCAGGCACGGCAGGTTCACAGATCTTTCCACATGCTCCAGCTTCATGGGCCCAGCATCTGTGCAGCTCTCTCCAGGAACTCCAGTGGACTTTGTGGAGATGATGGAACTCCATTTCTCTGCCTGCACCTGAGCGCTTGGTCTAAGATCTTCACCGTCGACTTCTCTGATCTTCACTGGCTGCTCTGCTGACATCCACTCCCCTGGCACTTCCAATAGTCACTAAGCCCTCACTTCTCTCTTAAACTCTTTACACCTAGAACGTATAGCTTGGCCACTGTTGTCCTCACCAAACCCTTCCAGATCAGATCTCCTTGCATTTCTCTTTCCAGATCCAGACCCACCTTCTGCCACACACACACACACACACACACACACACACACTCACACACACAGAAGTTTTGCTAATTCAACTTCCTTCCCCAGAGTTAGCTGTTTGGTATATATCATTCTTTTATAAACATACAAATACCTCACATGTGTAGCATTTTAAAAGTTAATACAAGGGAGTAGATGTAGCTCAAGTGGGTGAGTGCCTGCTTCCCATGTATGAGGTCTCAGGTTTGATCCCCAGGACCTCCTAAAAACAAAAAACAAACAAACAAAAAACCAACTCTCATTGGGGAGTGAATGCAGCTCAGTGGTTGAGCATCTACTTCCCGTGTACAAGGTCCTGAGTTCAATCCCTGGTACTGTGGGGATCCAGGCCCCTCTTCCCCAAGTTCTCAGCACATATGCACCTGAGTGACCTAGGCATAAGTTAAAGGTTAACAACCCTCCCCAGAGGGGAGAGAATGCATAGATGGTATCATAAACTATGATCTTCCCAATGCAGTAAATGTCCTTGGTAAACGTCCTTCCTACGAGCGTAGTGAAAACATCACCAGACCCCGTGTGTACCCCTCACATGACCCTCGCAGGAACTCTGTTTTCATACCCTATGGAATGTCCTTGTTCAGAACCCCCTTATATATCACCCCTCCTTTTCTCATCTCTTGGCAGAGCACTAACTTCATTCATTGTTTGACCGGCTGCTATCAAAGAGTCTCTCCTGTTCATAAGTCCCAATAAAGCTTATGCCTGATTAAATGCCAGGTGTGTTCTTTGGACTCACAGCCTCACCATCTCATGTCTCTCAGGAGTTGGGTTGTAACAATTGGTGAGCCACAGCCAGGAGACCAAAGGGCCACTGGCAGTAGCAGGCATGAGCTTAGGGAAAGGAGAATCTGTGGGGGAAATCCCAGGTTGGCCTATAACATCCATGTGGGGAGGGGCGGCTGCCCTCCAGGATGAGTGTATGGGAACCACTGAGAGAATATGGGGATGCCCAAAAAACTCCGGCAGGTATGCTGGCTGAGCTACAGCAGATAGCAGAGCAGCTGCACTTAAATAAGGAAAAGGGAAGAGATTAATGGGATATTATTTTGACAATGTTTTAAGTTTTATTCACAATTTTATTTTGATCAGAATTTTTATCGAAGTGTTAAAAAGAATATTCAGTTTTGAATCAATAGCTTACTCCTGAACTTCGAGTCTAAGTGAACTCCTGAAGAGTAATCCAGAATATATATGTTAAATGTCTGTCTGTCTAAACTGCTAAATTAGTCCTTAACTGTATTTATACTGCTCAAGTATTCCTAACTGGTTGCTGCTTACTAAGAAAAGTGTTTCCAAGAACAAGCTTGCATATTACAGGCAACACTGATTCCAGAGGAGATCTTAAAAGCAGTGAAAATCAGAGATGTGAAATGATGGAGAGCTTGGGCACGGCCATACCAAAGGAGTGAGGATTAAGAGTCAAATTAGTGAGTTTTATGTCTCTGCTGGTGTGTCTTAAGTCTTATTGTGTTTGTCTGTTTGTCTGGTGTATATTTTCATACCTCTGGATGGTAATATTAAATTAATAAAGGAAAATTCTTAAAGGAACTCTATTCAAATTGCTAAAAATTAAATGGGTGCTTACATAGGTAAATGAGTACTCCTGAAGCCCAAATTGGAGAAGCCAAACAGGATAAAAAGTCACATAAAATCTGAATAAAGAAACTATTTAAAGGAAAGAAAATAAAAGGTTTATCCTGAATTCTCCCATCTTTCTATAGCCTATCGTGCCCCCAGGGTCTTCTCCTAAACTTGAATGAATTCCAGTTACTCATTAAAACCAGTTGAAGAAACTAAGGGGATGGGCTGGGTATGGAAATATGGGGGAGATTTGAGTTTAGCCTAGAATTCTGTCTACTAGGCATGGAAATGAAAATGATAGGGGCAGAGGAGATATTACAGAATAAACCTTGTTTTGTATAGTCTGTGCTGTAATTCCCCAATTAAAATTTTTTTCATAGTTTTTATTTATTTATTCATTTATTTTTATTCCCCCTCCACCCCGATGGCTCCCTTGTCTGTCTGCTCATTGTCTGCTCATCTTCTTTAGGAGGCACTGGGAACCAAACCTGGGACTTGCCATGTGGGAGGTGAGTGCACAACCACTTGAGCCACTTCTGCTCCCTGCTGGTTGCATCGTCTGTGGTTGCAGTGTCTGTTCGTTGCGTCGTCTACTGGTTGCGGCATCTGCTCATTGTGGCATCTGCTGGTTGTGGCGTCTACTCATTGCAGCGTCTGCTCATCTTCTTTAGGAGGCACCGGGAACTGAACCCAGGACCTCCCATGTGGATGGCAGGTGCCCAATTGTTTGAGCCACATCTGGTCCCCCTCCCCAATTAAATTTTAACAGCTTTTGAGATGACAGTAATAATGGAATGTCCAAATTTCAGTAAGTAATGAAAAAGTCCTTGAAAGCTATGGAAAGATTTTGCTAAATTATGATTAAAACAAATTAAACAATTTTAATATATTCCAGCACTTGGCAGTCAGTATGCTTTTAAGGTTATCCACAATTTTAGAAGTTTATTTTTTTTAAAAAGAGGTTTTAGCCTCCTGTGGAGGAAGGAAGAAAAAAGAACATTTCTTGCATATATTGTAATTGTTCCAATTTTATTTAGCTTGGGTGTAATCTCCCTAGAAGTTTATATGGATACTAATAAAATAAGGTAGTATTGGGTCTGTTAAATCTTTAAGATGATGAAAATTGTAAGTTTTTGGTTAATTGAATTATTATAAGCCTCTTCTAAAAAATTGTTTTTGCCTAAATTGAAATGAATAGGTTTTTTTTTTCTTTCTTTACACAACAGAATGAGGGATATGAGATTTAAATGGATATAGAAAGAAGTAAAAGTTTTGTGGACGTGAAAGCATAGTTGATGCTGACTAAAATTTGATAAGTTTGTTTAAGGGAATGTGTTTTGTCTTAAGATAAGATGGCTGGTTTTCATAAAATCAGGGTGGAAATATGTAAGACAAGGCTTGAATGAATATGGAAAGTTGTAGAAGGTAGTATTAAGTAAGGGAATGTGTTTTGTAAAGGTGAAATTTGTTCTGAGATGAAGTTTATGTGCTTTTTGTGGTTATGGTTGGTTATAGAAAGTTTGCAAAAGCATCTACTAAACTAAAATACTTAAATGGCTAATTCCAGGAAGCCATTGTTAAGTAGAAACCTAACCTGATACTGATAACAGAGAAACCTGTCAGAGGCCACCTCAATATGTATCTTAAAGTGGTGGTAGGAGAAGATAATCTTAATTCCATTGTCTGCATGGAACGACAAGCGGGAATCCGTGATGTGGGGTGGTAACCCCCGAGTTGTGGAATTTTACTATCAAGTCTAGATATAGAGTACAGTGCGCCCCTTGGCGGTTCTACCCTTGGCCGTTTTTGTACCAGGTAGAACTGCAGTTGTCACGTTGTCACTGAAAAACACGTAACAGCTTTAGCTGTCGTCTTTTACACTGTTGCTGTGGAATGTGGACGCGATGCTTGTCCTATTGTCAACATAGGCCGCTACGTGGGGCGGGGGGCAGGGGGGATTGCAGGGAGCCAGACCCCACTAAGTCCCTGGCATGTGGCCGCCTGCATGACCTAGACCTAAGTTAAAGGTTAACAACCCTTCCCAGAGGGGAGAGAATGCAGAGATGGTTTGATAAGCTATGATCTTTCCAAAGCAGTAAACGTCCTTGAGCGGAGTGGAAACAGACCCCATGTGTACGCCTCACGTGACCCTGGCAGGAACTCTGTTCTCATCCTCTATGGAATGCCTTTGTTCAGAACCCTCTTATAGATCACCCCTCCTTTTCTCATCTCTGCAGAGCGCTAACTTCATTCATTGTTTGGCCAGCCGCCATCAAAGAGTCTCTCCTGTTTGTAAGTCTCAATAAAGCTTATGCCTGACTAAATGCCAGGTGTGTTCTTTGGTTTTGCGGCCTCACCAACTTGTGCCATGGGGTTGGGTTATAACAGGTACCTCAAAAAAAAAAAAAAGAAGAAAAACCTCAATGGTTTTCTATTATATGGCTATACTACTTTATTACTTTATTACCCTTATTACCCTGTTTATGTTACAATGCCAGCAGGTCTCAGAACAAATGCCACAGCATCAATAATAATTTCTAGTAGCCTTAAAGACATACAATCCGGTCTTTGAGCTCTATCATGTAGACATATATTGCAACCTTCTCTGTGCATTAAAGATGAAGGTAATTGTGGTAGTTCCTAGGGCGAGGGCTTTGATTAGACTCTGTAAGCTGTTAACTAACCATCCCATCCCTGGAGTGTGTGTCCTGATTAAAGTACTAATCTATTTATTCCATCTCCCAACACACATATATGATTATTTGATGTGAAGAGTTTTAAAATATAATTGTGCCATCTTACCAGAGGGAGAATAACTGACCAAGGGCCCTGTTTCTGTGCTTGCAATCCGTCAGTGTTTCTGCTGAGGCTGCACCTTGCTAGGGCTGCCCACAGCTAATGACGGAGTTTCGTGTTGATACTTGAGCAGACCGGATCCTGTGATCCATGGGACTCAGGTTGGCTGATTTTAACTCAAGGACTCCCCAACAATTTTCCCCGACCTTCCTGTACAGCAGTGGATGCTTCCACTCAGTCTTCTTGGAGTCAGGTTTGCATTGTGGTCTTGCAGTTTTTCCTGCCTCCCTACCTATCTCCTTTCACACAAACACTTTCCCTAATGAAATCCTTGCACATTTAATCCTGTTTTGCCATCTGCTTTTCAGAAGATCTGAACTAATGCTTTACTGCAGATTATTAAAATTTTGGAGTACAGTGAGTCTGGGCATGGTGATGATTTCAAATGGGGACACAGGAAAGATTTCTACAAACAGTTTTCTTTAAGGATCGCCATTTTAATTACAAATCTAATCATTTCAGTAAAATGGTCTTAGAAAATGACAGATATGTGAATGGAGATTCTTCCTGTGAGTCAAACATGAGGTTTTCCTCTTCCTATGTGTCAAGTTCAGATTATGCTACTACATAATTACCCAGTGAGCTCTGGGACCTGGCGGGGGGTGTTTGGAAGTCTATGGCATGTGAGGGCTTGAGTAGTAAACCTGTTTGGGAAGGCAGGTGAAGAATTGGGAAAGCATCCTGGTGATGTTTCTGGTGGTAGTGGTGGCAGATACGTTCCCTGAGAACCTCTGCCCACCTGATGGGGTCGTTGCGCTGGTTATTCTCTGCTTCTTCACACACATCCATTCTCTGCCCTCTCTTGCCCACCAGGACGGTGGCATCTGCAGACTGCAGAAACTTGGTTCCTTGCCCTCTAACTTCCTATTGGGTTAGTCAACAGTAGGCTCTGGATCAAGGGTGAGAGGAGAGAACAGTTGGGGTCTTTACTCGCTTGCTCCCTGCCTGGTTCTGTTCCTCTTCCTAGCTCATCATAACAGTTAGTCCCTTTACAGGTCTAGCTCTCTCCAGGTTGCAAAAACATCTCCCTACTTGTCCCTTCAGGCCCAGGGGAGGTAACGCTTCCCACTGTTTCCAACCCCTGGGTGCTCCGCTAACTAACCTGTTAGTTACTTCCCTTAACCCTGCTCCCACCTCTGAAAATGTGCCTTTTGTAAACTCTCTTCAGTTAAACTCATTGAAAGTGTCATCTGATTCCTCCTGGGACTGGACCAACGCAGTTGTTAAGAAGGTCATGGTCTTAGTTTGCCAGGGCTCCCGTGACAAACACCACGCAGTGGGTCAGCTTAAACAACAAGAATTTATTGCCTCACAGTTTCAGAGTCTAGAAGTCCAAAATGAAGGTGTCAGCAAGCCCATGTTTTCTCCCTGTAGCATGATGGGGCTGGCTTGCTGAAGTCCCTGAGGTTGCTTGGCTTGCCTCTTTGCCATCCATCCCATGGTGATCTCTCTCCCTCTGCAATTCCAGTTTCTACTGACTTCTGGTTCCAGTGGCCTTCTCTGACTAACTTTGTCCAAATTTCCTGTGCTTATAAAGGACTCCACTAATGCAGATTAAGGTCCACCCTGATTCAGTTGTGTTACACCTAAATAGGATTTTAGAAGGCCTGATGCACAGAGGCATCCACACCATAACTGATAGTACATCTTCCATGTGTTTTATTTATAAATCAGTTCATACTTGTGGGAATGTAGATTACGATTAAGAACATGTCTTTTGTTGGGGGACATGATTCAATCTACCAAGGAAAGTAAAATAGCATGTAGGCATTGGAGCATGGTGATGATATGGACTGGATGTGCCCCAGAAAATCAGGTTCTTAAATTTAATCCATTCCTGTGAGTGTAAGCCTATCATAAGTAAGGCCCTTTGATTTATGGCATGGTCCAGATTGGTCTTAGTCCTCTTACTGGAGTCCTTGATAAACTGGATGAATACAGAGAAAAAGAGAGAAAGCCAAGAAGCAAGAAGCTGAAAGCAACAACACCTGGAAGAGAATGGAGAGCCCAGAAGACACTGCCATGTGCCTTGCCATGTGACAGAGGGGTTCAGGATTGCCAACAACCGGTCTTTGGGAAGAAAGTGTCACCTGATGATGCCTTGATTTGGACACTTTTCTCAGCCTCGAAACTGTAAGCTGGCAAGCTAATAAATTCCCATTGTTAAAGACAATGCATGTCATGGTATCTGTTTTGAGCAGCTTAGCAAACTAAAACCAGCATTATATCTATATAGGATTGTTTTGTTATCTACTTATTGAACTACATTTCACAGACTACTTTCATATATCTAATCTTATTTAGTCAACAATCTGTGCAATAATTCCATTTAATTCATAAAAAGTCTAAAGCTCTGGCAGGGTCCTGCCCTATGTCACAAGGCTGTAGGCTATTAAAAGTCACATTTTAAAATCCAAATTAAGTGCTATTTCCATCACAGCACACCACTTTAGGTAGTATAAAATTAGAATATTACCTAAATCAGAAGGCCTATGAATAGAAATAAAGGATTTAATTCCTGATTTCTCCCTAAGAATGGAGTCTAACTGGTATTTCACCTACGTAAGCTTCCTTTGAAGGCTTTTGATTTCACCTCTTGGCCTCCTGTAGTTTTCCTTTTATGCTGTTGAAAAATACAGAATAAATGTTTCCTGCAGGACTGTTTTTTCTTGCAGGGTTATTTTTGGTCTACTTTACATAGTTGAGTGTTCTTACCAATGCAGTACGAAAACATTTGTACCAGCAAGAACCCTGCCAGGTGATTTCTCTCGGAAAATACCGCCTTTGTTGTTTTTGTTATAAGTGATGGGTCTGTGTCCATAGCTACCTATTCAGCTCATTGGGGCTGCAGTTTTTCCACAGCAGAGCTTTTCAAAGAAAAGGAAATGATGAATGAGTGAATGCTTGTAACCGTCAAGTTAATGATACTAGCACTTCTTGTAAACCAAATAGATTCTAGTCACTTTAAAAGCGCTCTTAATGATTGATTACACTTATTTTTTTATAACTTCCAGCAATCAGAAACATTAAAATGCAGAGAAGTGTAAGTTTACCCTTTAACCAGAAGCCTATAATTTAGTCATCAACTAATTGTTAGCAGTGGTAACATGATTATAATGTGTGCCGATTTGTTTGGTTAATCATTAAGCCATCCTATAATAGACTTTTAAGGGCAAAGCAATTCATCTTAAAATTGATTGCTAGTGTAACATTTCAGCTAATCTTTAATGACACCTATAATTAGAGTAGGGAAAATCATTCTTAATCCCTAGAACCTTCTAGTAGTGAAGCAGGACTTTTAGTTTAAAAGGGCTTCTTCAGTTTTCCCTGGAAAAAACATTCAAGACAGGTGCTTTTTAGAATGTGTGTGGTTTTCTGCTATTCAATGCATGAATCTTTTTCATGTGGGGGAAGCTTGAGTTTCATCTGATATTCTGGTTCATTCCACATGGAGCAATGAGATTCTTGGTAACATGTGACAACAGCTAGCTCTTGGAAGAAATTTAGCTTTTAAAGCCCTTCAGAGTGGTAATATAGGAGAGCGGTTTCCAAGCAGAGGCTTTTGAGCCCAGAGGACATTTGTCACTGTCTAGAGACATTTTTGTTTGTCTCGACTCACAAGGGGGTGCTACTGTCATCAAGTGGATAGACGCTATGTCAAGACACAGGACAGCCCTCCACAAAAGAATTATCTGGTCCAGAATAGTGCTGCTGCTGAGAAACCCTGGTACAGAGTTCAGAGAATGATGGACGGCTCTGGACTTTCCCTGAAAATTTCAGGGGACCTCTTGGGTCAACTCTGACCCAGCTTCCCGAGGAAACGTTAGAACCAGATTATGACTGAACAGCAGGTGACATGTGGAAACATCAATTTTTACTGGCCTCTCTGGTTTCTACTCAAAACAGGCCACACTCGGAGATCCTTACAGATCTGTATTCCAGTTTCAGGAAAACTCAATTGTTTACCAGGTAAAGAAGCTAATGCTTTGGGTTTTTTTCCCTTTTAATTTGTTCTGAAAGGTCAAAGCATATATATTTATATATTTTAAGCTGATTAAAGCCAAGAAAGGATTTTTCCTTTGGGATTTCTGAAAATAGTCCTTTCATCATTTTCTTCTTCTTCTTCTTTTTTTTTTTTTATGGCTCGTTGCACTTCAGTGTTTGCCTTTTGTTGTTGTATTATAGATACAGAGAAAGCAGATTCATTGGTAGGGAAATTTTTACCAAATAGAGAAATTCTTGACCACAATAACCTTCCAAAGGAAACAATAGCCACTTAAAAATGTTTTTGAGAACTGAAATTTAAGGTATATGAAATCTCTGCACTGTATAATGAATTTGAGCTTCTAAATGCTGACAAACAGCCATAGCCATGCCCGGGGTGAAGCCAGCTTGACTTAGCAGTGACAGTTGAGCTGGGTCTCACCATTGACTTCAAATAGCCAGGGCTCCCCCACCTTCAAAACGCTGTATCGTAGCTTTCACCTCACGCTCACTAGAGACATGAAAATCGATAAGAAAGCATTTGTACAGCACTTTGTGCTCCTTGGAGGAAGGGTCTTGGACACAGAAGCTGTATCATTTTTCACCTTAGACTCACGCCGTCATCAAATAGGTGCATGCTGTGCACAGTGCTTTGTGCTGACGTCATCCTCTCCCGAGCTAACAGCTATTAGTAGCTGGTACAGTTCTTATGGAGAGCTTGTCACAGAGCTCATATTACCAGCCTAATGATCTGGCTGGTCCCCTCTTCTGTAGCTCTAACAGGGAAGACAGGCAAAAAGACATAGCACAGACCTTCAATAAATACCTGGTAAATTTTCAGTTTGATACACTTCGCTCGATTTTCAGGATTCGTTTGATTGGTAGGATCTTAACGCACAGGTCAGTGATAAGAAAAATGTTTGAGTGCTCAAAGATCACCGTAAACTTGGAATAATAGAATTTGCCACTGAAATCTTTGACTATCTCATTTTAATTGGCCCTTAACATATTAGGTATTTACTAAACACCTTTCCCATGGAAATGAAACACTATAAGATTCAAAACACACATTAAACCTAATGAGGACAAGAAAGTACAGGTAGATCTGAGATGAAATAAACAAATACTTATCATATGGAGGAATTTTATAGCAAGTGATATGTTTATTTGGGATACAACAATTGGGTCAGTGGGATTCTGCTTTGAATAAAATCTTTCAATATGAGTGGAAAATAAACTGCAGAATATCCCCCAAAGAACCCTGGTGATTTGGACAAAAATAACAACATAGCAAAAGCAGCAAAATAAAAACCTTATCATCTCTAACAAGCAGGGGGCGGGTGGTAGACACTGAGTCTTAGAGCCCCAGGTCTGGGCCCTGGGCAGGGGTCATCAAGCCAAGGCAGGTGTATTTTCCACTGTGATGCATGCTGAGGGGTCTGGGTCGTAGAGGGGCACCCACAACACTGAAGGAGCAAGGCTTAGAACAAGCCACGTGTGCCAAGTGGAAGTGAGAGGAAGGCAGTGCCTTTCTCAGTAGCAGCATTTGGATATTCACCACACGGTTTGAGAAAGGGATTGGGCAAGTTGATAAAGGCATGATGAGAGAGTATTGTGATCATAGCCAAGACCAGAAATTTCCTTGGAGACTGGAAGTTTATAGATACTTAGAGAAATGTATCATCATTTGGTATAATTCTTTCTGTGTTTGGTTTTTTTTTTTTTTTTCCTTTTGTTTTGCTTTGTTTTATTTTCCTGTCAAGGAAACTTTTGTACATCAGGTCTCTGTCCTTCTGTCATGGAGTAAAGCATTTCTTACTTCTACATGCATGACAACTTGAAAGTCAATGTATATTGAACTCCACAATCACTCAATAGGCTTCCAATGCAGCACTGCTTGCATTGGAATTCTGAATTTGCCGCTTAATAGCAGTGTGTCCTTGGGCAAATGACTTGACATTCCCTGGTCTTATTAGTTCTCTCTCTTCCTTACCATGTTAGGATTAGAGGACATGCATTTTAACATGGCTACCGAGGTGCCGGAAATGTAGCAGGAACTTAATAGAAAAAGGTGTCAGCTCTAATTGTTTTAGAACATATTGGTTACCTATTAGTTTGAAAGAATTAATACATCTTTTAAAGTATTTGACCATCCAGGACTCCAAGAATGACATACCAGGGAAGAAATGTGTAAGAGTGTGCTTTAGTTTGCTAAGCTGCTGAAAACAGGTACTATAAAACGGGTTGGCTTTTAACAGTGGGAATTTATTAGCTTACAAGCTCCCTAGGAAAAGGCTAAGAAAAATGTCCAAATCACAGCATCATCAGGTGATGCTTTCTTCCTGAAGACCAGCTGCCAGGGACCCTGGCCTCCTCTGTCACATGGCAAAGCACACGGCGGCATCTGGTCTCTCCCTCTTCTTCTGGGTTTTGTTGCTTCCTTCTCTTCCAGGTTTTGTTGCTTTCAGCTTCTTGTCCCCCCTGCCCCCCTCCCCCCCATTTATAAAGGATGCCAGTAAGAGGAGTAAGACCCATCCTGGGCCACACCTTACTGAAGTAACCTAATCAAAAGGCCCTCCTTAGAATGGGTTTACACTCACAGGAATGGATTAGCTTTAAGAACATAATTTTCTCAGGTACATGCAGTTCCAAACCACCACAGCGTACGTACAGAATGTTCTTGAGAAATTTACCACCAAGCACAGGTCCCAGTGTTTTCTGAGTTGCTAAGAGACCCCGGGGATTTAAACAAGCACAGGTAGCATTAGGAGCCCCCCTAATACCAAAGGTCAAAGCAGCAGACCCCCACGTTCATTGTATGTGCCAAAAGAAGCACCCAGAGCAGAGGCATAACTCCCCGCAAACCCTTCATATCTCTTATCTCATTTCCTCTCACCACACATCTAGTTGATTCAGACATTACCAGCGTACTTTACAGATGTGAGAACTGTGAAAGGAACGTCGGGGCACACTCACTAGTGTACAGACGAGACCGGTCCCTACTTGTAAGCACTCCCGAGGTCATTCATCATTTAGGCAAATAAAGAGCTTTGTTAGTATTGGAGAGTGTATCACTTTGCCTGATTGCTTTTCCCACCCAGGAAAATTTATTTTAAGTTATCCCAGCCTAGGCTGTTACTTAGCTTGCAATCTAGAAACTCCCTGCAATTCCTTCTGTTTTGTCAACCCCATAACCCTCTTTTCAATTTCACAAAGCAGAGAGAAGTAGGCATGCTCTGGTCTTAACCCCCTGCTACTTATTTTTAGCCTGTCATCCACTTAGTTGCCATTTTATTCTGAATCCTCTAAAGCTATTAACCTGAGGACTTCCAGGTTAAGGTGGTGGCAGAAGAAACTAGGGTCATCTATGCTTCCTGCTCCAATACATAATGAATTATTATTTTTTACAGTGTTGAAGTTGTTTTTCTTACCTGATGGGAAAAGTGAAAGATGTTTCTGGCCAGGAGGGCATGGCTCTTCCTTCTGTCATCATGGGCTTCAGCCCCACCCCAGCCCGTCTTCATATTCTTCCTATTTATTTATTTATTGAGGTACCGGGGCTGGGGATTGAAACTGGGACCTCATGTGTGGGAAGCCAGCACTCAACCATTTAGCCACATGGGCTCCCCTGACTTGGTTTTCTCTTTCTTTTCTTTTTTTTTTTTTTGTTTGCTTGTTTTAGGAGGCACCGGGAACCGAATCCAGGACCTCCTACGTGGGAGGCAGGCGCTCAACCACTTGAGCCACATCTGCTCCCTATTCTTACTCTTTAAAAATATGAAATGCTTCATGAATTTCCATATTATCCTTGTGCAGGGTCTATGCTAATCACTGCATCCTTCCAATTTTAGTATATGTGCTGCCAAAATGAGCACATGGATTTCCTTAAAGTAAACAAACAACAAAGACAAAAAAAAAAGAAGGTAACCCTAGACCCCAAAACCAAACTATATCTACCAAAAAGTAGTTAGTTAGCTGCAACCAAACAAAAAAAGAAAAAAACAAAGCAAAACCTTATGAGAGTCAAGGAAAGAGAGTAAAGAATCTGGTATAAGAGGCAGCCCAGGGCTTTTTGACTAACCTCACCTAAATTTTGATGATTCTCAGGAATATCTCTCCTGGAGTCTCAGAAGCAGACTGAGGTGGTGAGTGAGAAGCCCTGGGAGAAGTTAAGGAAACTAACCCCAGAGTAGAAAGTCTTCTCTTGGCTGTGGGGCTTGGCAGAGGCAGAAAAAGGCACTAGGGTTTGCCATTTTCCAGGGCACTGAGCTGAGTTGGGGGCCGGGACCACAGTTCTGTGGGTTCACAGGTTCTAGGATAGGAGTAACGTGATTCTAGAAGAGAGCAAAACTGACGTTCAGTAAGGACAGTAGCCCAGAAGAGCTCTCCCTACTTTCCCTACATCTGTATCCTTAGAGTTCAGAAGATCATTTTTGAGAACAACTCAAAACACACTCCAGCTGAATGCAGCTGAGGGTGGTAGGCAGGCACATTTTATAGAACTGAGAAAGGGGACAAAGAGAATTCACCTGCCTGCAGCAGAGCAGATTGGAGGCCTGAACTGAGCTTCCTGAGTTAAACATAAGATGAAAATAAATGATTTATATATGTGTGTGTGTGTATATATATATATATATATATATGTTATAGATACAAGAAAGAAAGGAAGGTAGGAAAAAAGAAAACACAACTGAGCAACCTGAAGCAATTTATCCATAAATGCTTCAAGCTATCAGGCTATCAAGCTATAGTGGAATGTAATAATGAATTCAATAAAATAAGAGCTCAAAAATGAAATGAGACAGGAGAAAGAGAAGAAAAGGGCAATTGAAGAATTAATAAAGCCACCATAACATCTTTTTAGATCTAAATAGAAATTATTGAAAACACAAAGCAATTAGTGAAAAGATGACAGAGGAAGAGGGCAAAGATGAGCAAGTTAAAGATAATTGGTGACTCCTAAGATGAGAGAAAAAATGGAACAGAGAAAGTTATTAGGGTAATAGTAAAGGGAAATTTCTCAGTAATGTAGGAAAAACAGTCTACAGTTCAATCAAAGCATAATGTATTCTATGACAGAATTAACTCAAGCTATCAACATCAAGGCACATTTATTTAACTTCAAGCAAGAAGAAAGACTATTTCAGGTACCCAGGTAGAAAAAGCAAGGCACCTACAGAGGCTAAAAGTCCAGCCAACCTCAGACTTCTACACAGCAAGACCAGGAGGCAAGGGGCAATGGCTACAAAGTTTTGAGGGGAATAAATTATGACCCAAGAATATTAGGCAAAGGAAGTTGTTGTTCACACATAAAGACAATAGGCAGAAATGAAAGAATTCCAGAAATATGGCCTCTGTAAGCACCTTTTTGAGGCAAACTTTTTCTTAAAGTATAGTATAATAGTGAAGTACACAAATACTAAATATCAGCTACAAAAAGTTTATAAAATGAACACACTTGTGTAATCATCACCCAGACCAAGATACAGAAGAGCCTCCTTACCCCAGAAGCCTCCCTCGTGTTTCCTTCCAAACATAAAGGACTTCCCAGAGGGAACCACTGTTCTAACTTCAATACCATAGATTTGTTTTGCCTCTTTCTGAACTTTTTTTTTTTAAGATTTTATTTATTTATTCATTTATCCCCCCCTTGCTGCTCACGCTCGCTGGGTCAGCTAACCACGCCATGCGGGTGGGCTTGCCTTCACCAGGAGGCCCCAGGAACCGAACCCGGGGCCTCCCATATGGTAAACGGGAGCCCCACTGATTGAGCCACAGCTGCTTCCCTCTTTCTGAACTTTATATAAATGGAATCACAGTATATACTTTTTTGTGTGTCTGTCTCCTTTTGCTTAGTATTATGTCTGTGTGATTCACCCATGTTGTTGCATGAAGCAGAAGTTTGTCATGTAATTTTGGATTGTATCCTGGACATTTTGAATATTATGTTATGAGATCCTGAGACCTGTTAAAATCTTTGAAGAATGTTCATTTTTATTTATTTGTTTTAGCAGCCAGGTGTCTTGTAAACCCTGACGTAGTCTGTGAGCTGTGCTTCCAATGCCAGTTTAGTATTCAAAATCTTTGCAGTGCTCTCCTGTTGGCTAGTATGGAGCCTGGGAAGTGATCTACACCAGATGTCAGTTCTCCAAACTTTTGTTATGTTGATTCCATCATGCATGTGCAGATTGGGGTAAGCCCAGGACTTCTTTCATAGATTTAAAGGATCCCTTTCATCAGCTCTCGCCTTTGCTGGGTCTTCCCCATACTTGCATACTTTCTGACTCCCAGTGGCCCCCTTTCCAGGCACTCTGGCTATAAAGTCAATGCTTTCGCTTCTTCTGTGTCGGTGTCTAGGTCCACCTGGTGGCAAAGGAACGAGAGGAAAGTGCCTTTGGGAGCTGCCTGCTCTGGGGTGTTGTAGCTTCTTTCTAGGGCTTGCCAGAGGAGGTTTTTTTAAACTTTATTTTATTTTTTATTTTTATTTTTTGAGGTACCAGGGCCAGGGGACCTCATATGTAGGACGCCAGTGCTCAACCACTGAGCCACATCAGCTCCCCTGAGTTTGTCTTTGTTTTTAGGAGGCACCGGGAATTGAACTGGGGACCTCCCATGTGGGAAGCAGACACTCAAGTGCTTGAGCCACATCCACTCCCCCAGAGGAGGGTTTTTAAGCCTGGAGGATTTAAAGAACTGTCCTGCAGGAGTCCCTCCTCGTCTCTGAGTAGAGGGTTTCCTTGGAACTTTTTCTATATGCACCCATTCCCAGTTTTGAGAAATCTGGAAGTTTAAGCTGGAATGTGTAGAAGACAACCAAGCCAAACCCAAACAAAAAATAGGGTACTCAGATAGAATGATCATTCTTTGAGGTTTAATTTCCCTACTCAGCTAAGCCTTCTCTTATTTAATTTTCAGAGTCCTCTGATAGTTTCTGTATCAGTCAGAGTTCTCCAGAAAAATAGAATCAGTAGATTTGTATATGACATTTATTTCAAATAATTGGTTCATGCAAGTTTGGGGAAATGGAAAGTCTGAAATTTGTAGGGCAAGCCGGCAGACTGGAAGCTCTTGGGCAGAAGTTGCTGCATTCTTGAGGCAGAATTTCTTATTCTTTCTCAGGGAAATCTTAGTTTTGCTTTTAAGGCCTTTCAACTGATTAGATGAGCCACCCCACCCCCACCCCCAACACACACACACTAATCAAGAATAATATCCTTTACTTAACTACATCTACAAAACACCTTTACAGATTAGCATTTGATCGAATAACTAAGTAGTGTAGCTTAGGCAAGGTGACACATAAAACTAACCATCCCAACAGTTGCTTTACGTCTTCTCTGCAAGTAATTTTTTTTCTTTTCATTTTTTGTTGCTATTGTGGGCCTATAGTGGCATATTCTTCCAGTTAATCGTTACTCAGATCTATGATATAGTTGTTTTTATCCCCCATATTATAGGCAAGGCAGGCCCAGAGAGGGAAATTCTTCCTGCCCCAAGTTGCCCAGTAAGAAGATGGTGGAGCTGGGATTTCACACTGGAGGTACTCAGTCAGCACCGGTCAGAAGGAAGGTTGGTTGTAGGCATCTTTGAACCCAGAGGCATCTAGGTTGCATTTACCTTTGTGTTTCTGCTTTGCTGCATGCCTTTGGGAGTGTTCCTTTCATCCACTGTGCCTCAATTTCCTCACCTCTAAAATGAGAGGAATGACAACTCACTGGGTTTAAGAGATTTGCGTGGGACCTCATACATACTGCCTGGCAGAGAATAGGTGCTCAGCCAATATCAATCCCAATCTCAGATCAAGTTCAGAACCCTCAATAATAAAAAAGCTGACATGGTGACTGCAGACTAAGAGGCTGGCATGGTTCTATGCTCCAGCATTAACTGGGAGCATTCTTACAGTCAGATAGGAGGTGTGACCATTCACATCATTTTCTGTTTGTATTGAATTATGTATAATTTCATTAATTTTGATTTAAGAATTCCATCTTTGTTTTTCCATTTTTCACAATTATTTTTTCTTTATCTTTTGAAATAATTCCAAATTTAAATAAAAGCCAGAAGGATAATATAGAGATTACCGAGAATTGTTAACATTTTGTCACATTTGTTTTATCATTCTTTTTCTCCATACTTATAGTTTATTTTTTCTGTACCATTTGAGAATAGGTAGCACACATAATGTCTCTGTAATCCTTTTACTTTTGTGTGTTTTTCCAGATAACAAAGACATTCTCTTACATCACCACAGTGCAGTGATAATACCCCCATTTTAAGGATGAGGAAACTGAGGTACAGAAACTCACCTCTCCTAGAATCCTTCTTCAGAAGGTAGAAACTTCCCTGCATTTCCCCCCTTTTTTCCAAATATACACAAAGTTGAGAAATGTACAAGGAATCCCACGTACCCATCATCAAGCTTCAATCACTCTCAACATATGCCAATTGTGTTTTATCAATATTCTTCTCAATTCCCCCTCCCTCAGGCTGGAATACCTTAATGCAAATTCCAGACATCCTATGATTTCATTTGCAAATACTTTGGAATGTCTCTCTAATAGATGAGGATGCTCTTTCTGTCTCTCTTTTTTCAGGAGGTACAGGATCTCGTACATGGGAAGTAGGCACCCAACCACTGAGCTACATCCGCTCCCCAATGAGAGGTTTCCCCCACACACACTTGTTTGTTTCTTTTGTTTTTGGGCGGTAGGAGGAGGAACCCGGGACCGCTCTTTCTCTTTTTACTATAACTACCATGCCATTATCACACCTAAAAGCAATTGATAATGATTCCTTAGCGCCATCTAATGTCCAGTCAGTGTTCAAATGTCCCCCATTGTCTCATAAATATCAGTTTACAGTAGATTTTTTGAATCAAGACCCAAAGAAAATCTATACACTTCATTTGGTTAATATGTTCCTTTTTATTTTTTCCTTGCCATTTCCTTGTTGAAGAAATTGGGCCAATCACAGTTTTGGTAGCATAGCTGGACAATTACAGATATAAAGTGGATACTTTTATGACTTTAAATAATTTTCTGAACTCTATCTATATAATGACCTTTTTCTTCTCTCTTATCTCCAGGTCCCTAAAGCCCTGGCACTTCTCTCTGTGCAGTCAGGTGTTGAATGGGCCGTGCCCCATCTGCCTGTGCTCCCTGCTCCCTTGGTTTCTCTCTCATCACCTTATCTTTTTTTTTAAATTTATTCATTTTTATTTATTTATTTCTCCCCACGCTCGCTGTCTGCTCATCTTTTTTTTTTTTTTTTTTTTTAGGATGCACCTGAACCAAACCCGGGGCCTCCCCTGTGCGAAGAAGGCACCCCATCGCTTGAGCCACCTCCGCTCCCTGTTTGTTGTGTCTCTCGTGTTTCCTTGCTGTGTCTCTTGGTTGCGTCCTTTCACTGCGTCATCTTGTTGCATCAGCTTGCCGTGCTAGCCTGTTGCGCCAGCTCGCTGTCTTGTTCGTCTTCTTTAGGAGGCACCAGAAACTGAACGCGGGACCTCCCGTGTGATAGGCGGAAGCCCAGCTGCTTCAGCCACATCTGCTTCCCTATCTTATATTTTTTAAAAATTATTTATTTATTTTATTTTTAAATCAGCTTTAGATTACATAAATGTTACGTAAAAAATAAAGGGGATTCCCATATACCCCATTCCTTCCTTATCCCACACTTCCCCCCATTAACAACATCTTTCATTAGTGTGGTACTTTTGTTACAATTGATGAACACATATTGAAGCATGGCTACTAACCGTGGACCACAGTTTACATTATAGTTTACTCTCTGCCCAGCACAATTTTATAGGTTATGACAAAATGTATAATGGCCTGTATTAGGCATTACGATGTCATGCAGGACAATTACAATGTCCCCCAAATGCCCCCAAGTTATACCTGTTCTTCCTCCTTCCTCCCCTCAGAACTTCTGGTGGCTCTTACCTTCATATCCATGATACAAGTGCTTCCACTGCTAGAATAATAATGTGTCTACTTTACTCCATAGTTTCATTCCCCCCGTAACTTGAGGATTTGGGTTTGGTGATGCCCCTCTGTTTCTGACTGAGAGGGGGTTTACCTTACCTTACAGGTCTCAGCTCAGGGAGAGTGTCCTCAGAGAAGCTTTCCCCAGCTTCCTTGTCTAGGTAAATTCCCCCTGTTATATATCCTCATACCACAAAACACATATACCTGTACTTTCTCTTTATATCACTTCTCAGTTATCATTTTACTTTTATTAATTTGTGAGTCTTTGTTAAATGTCTGTCTCCCTACGGCTCTACTCAAGCTCCGTGTGAGGAGAAGGACATTTTCCTCTTTTATCACTGTATTCTCAGTATTGAGCACCAAGCCTGGCATATGGTGAATACACAAGGAATATTTGTGAAATGAAGGAATAAATTGGCTTATAAGCTTTAAAAAGTATCTACACAAACCTGCATATATAAGATAAGGAAATGTAATATTACATCCCTCCCTCTGCAATTTCCTCCACATTTAGATTTTTATGTTTATATAATTTCTACAGCGCCAAGTTTTATAACGGTTGCATTTTAAATCATAATTACCGCCGTTTGTAACCATGGCTTTATGTAAGTGGACTCAGTACTCAGTCCTTCTTCCCATGGTATTGCTATTTGTCTCTTAGAACCCAAGACAGTTTTTCAGGGAGGGCTCTTCAGTGCTCTGGTCCATGACACATTTGAAAGTGTCTGTCTGTTGTCTTTATACTTGAATAACAGCGTTGGCTGGAAACAAAAGGTTTAGATTACTTGTCAGGCAATTGGAAAGAACATCAGGATTTCATGTTTCGCTTTTTATCAGAGAAACCCAATACATTCCAATCAAACTATAGTAGGCTTCATAAGTCAAGGTGTTTCTAATCTTACAGTTCTTTACATGGAAACAAGAATTGTTCATCTTTGTAGGGAATGAAACAGTTGAATTAAAATATGTAACAGTTTTTTCTATGTTCCATAATAATTATTTTTTGTTGATATATAAATAAATTAAGAGAATTCTTATAGGGGGAGGTTTGAAAAATTACGTTGTGTTTTGACCAGGAAATTCCAATCTTAGAGAAACTTTCACATGTAAGATAAACGAGCTATATAAAAGAATGCTTATTTCAATATTATTTGTAAGAGCTTAAAATATGGAAGCAACCTAAATGTTTATCAGGAAGACAATAGAAACATAAATGTGGCTCATTCATGTAATGTAATACTACAAATCAATGTATATGAATGAGCCTGAGCTAGGCAGAAAAATATAGATGAATCTCAATTATATGCCGCACCAAAAAGAGAAAGGTGCAGTAGGATACATGCAGTATATGATTTACATTAAAGCTTACACACCTGCAAAACAATACTCTACATTGTATATGGATACATAAAGACATGCAATGGAATGATAAATGACAATTCCAAAGAGCTGGGAGTGGAGCATGGAGAAGGGGGTGAAGGAGAGGGAGGAGAAGAATGTATTTGCAGAGAGGTATACAGGGCTTCCACTGTATCTGTTTCTTAAACTGGGTAATGGATGTTCATTCTTTTAGTCTTGACATTTATGCATTTTTGAGTTTCGAAATATTTAACAGTAATTGTCTTAATTTCCTGGCTACAATCACAAATATCACACAACGAGTTGGCTTAAACAATGGGAAATTTTTGGCTCATGATTTCATTTTTGTCTTCACAAAGCTTCCAGAATGGGATTAAGGACACACATTAACTAAAAATAACATCTTGGAAAGGTCCTATTTATACCCACAGGAATGGATTAAGATTAAGAACATGTCTTTCTCTGGGGTACATAATTCAACCTTCCACAATAATAAAAAAAGAACACTATGTTGTTGAGTAAAATTTAATCTCTTATGTATGCCACATATACACTATGGACCATAGTTAGTGGTAATAATCTGGTGATATTATTTCATAAACTGTAACAAATGTTCGACAATGGTGTGGTATGTTGGTGAAGGGGTGTTGTATGGGAATTCTACACATGTGCATGATTGTTTTGTAAGTTTACAACTTCTATAATAAAAATACATTAAAAAACAAATTTAAAAAGTCTACCTCATTATTTATTTTATCTTAAAGATTTATTTTATTTATTCCCCACCCCCTTCGTTGTTTGTGCTCAATGTCTGCTCTCCATGTCTGTTTCTTGTCTGCTTGTCTTCTTTTTAGGAGGCACTAGGAACTGAACCCAGGGCCTCCCATGTGAGAGGGATGCGGCCAATGGCTTGAACCACCTCTGCTCCCACTTGTTGTGTCTCTCATTGTGTTTTCTTGTTGTGTCTCTTTGTTGCATCATCTCGTTGCGTCATCTTTCCATGCCAGCCCATTGCATCAGCTTGCTGTCTTGCTTGTCTTCTTTAGGAGGCACAGGGAATCAAACTTTGGACCTCCCACATGGTAGGCGGGCACCCAACTGCTTGAGTCACATCCACTTCCCTCATTATTTTTTATTACCACAGTTGCTCAAAGTTCATAGAAACTGTTCCTCACCGGTTTCACTTTTCTAGACAGCTTAATGCAAAATATCATGGAATGGTTCAGCTTGAACAATGGGAATTTATTAGCTTACAGTTTTGAGGCCAAGAGAATGTCCAAATTAAGGCATCATTGAGGTGATGCTTTTTTCCCGAAGACCAATTACTGGTGATCCTTGGCTCTTCTGCCACATGGCAAGGTGCACGGCAACAGTACTGGTCTCTCCCTTCTCCCTGATTTTACCTTCTTGCTTCCTTGGCTTTCTCTCTTTCTCTGTTGGAATTTCATTCTTTTATAAAGGACTCCAGAAATAGCATTAAAACCCATTCAGATTGAGGTGGGTCAAGCCTTAACTGAAGTAGCCTCATCAAAAGACCCCATCTACAATGGGTCCACACCCACAGGAATGGGTTAAATCCAAGGACATGTTTTTCTGGGGCACACACAGCTTCAAGCCATAACACCACCCAGAGTTTTTTCTTGTGTCTTTCATAATTTTCTCCAATTCCTTCCACAATTCTTAAATTCTTCCTCCAGTCAATGATAAGTCAGAAAGTTTCTATGTATGTCAACTCTATATCTAAATAGATATCAGACAGATAGGTGTATATCTATATTGAGAAACACTGATTTACTCTACTGACTTCAAGATTGATTTAATCATTCCCTCCGATGGAGCCAGTTCTAAAAGGCTTTACACTTTGAACTCAGGAAAAGCTCCCCAAAAGGAGAAGGTGAAGCATAATTCCTGTACATTCCTGAAGAGACTCAGCACTAGTTAGCCATGAGTTTCTCAGCTCTGTATATTTAAGGCTTTGAGCTCTGCTGGGAACACAGAGAAGTTGCCAGATGTTCCTGTGATTTCCTTTCAGAGTTGCTGTGGTTAAGTGACTGTTATCTTTCATATTGTTATTTGTTGATGATTGCTGATCTTTCTTGAAAGACCTCAAATCCAATGTTTTTGTTTCAGGCCTGACTTACAGATTCCACCCCATTACCACTAAGAAACTATTCATTTCTTTTGCATCTCTCATGTTATGTTTGGAGTAAGATAGAAGTCAGATCCAGGGGTGGGGTGGGAAAGATGGTAGAAAATTGAATTCTGCACATTGTATGATATTTTTTCCAGGGCTCCCAGAGGGTAGCAGCTAAATGTTTTAATTTCGCTGTTTTAAGGCATTATTAAGGGCAATTATCTAGGAGGAATGGATTGTTATTCTGCTGCTATTTTGAGAAGACTGAGCAAAATGTTTTGTTTTTCCCTGTATTTGAACAAATGAAACGATCAGGCTGATTTGGTGACTCAGTTGCTCGGGACATTTTGCTCACATCCAGGGCACAAGCAGGTTTGGATATTACTGTTGTCAGATCCAAATAGCAGCCTTTATTTCAGAACCTTTCCAAATGTATTGGCCTAGCACATATGAATACATGTACTCAAAGTCTATACCAAATCCATGCTGGGGAACAAAATATCAGGGGGTGACCCAAGCTTTCACCAAGGCCAAGGACACCTGTCCTGCACTCCATCTCTTCAGTCAGTGTTTGCTGAAAGCCACTGTTCAACAGGGTAGAGCCAGCTGTTTGGCAGTCGATTAGAGGAAACTCATAGCTTCTCAGAGCAGACATCTCTTCCTTATTTTACAAAAGCCTCAGTTGTCTACTTCTGTGTTTGGTGTTTTATGTAAATTAATAACACTACCCCCCTCTTTCATCTCTGTGGCCGAGTCACTCCCCAGTGTAGGAGTAAGTCAAGATTTAAACAAAAGGCTGAAGTATCCATGGTGCCCCTTTGCTAATGGAACAACACACGGCTTTGAAGCCAGGCGCCTGAGGCTCTGGTTTGGCCTCAACCTACTCATCCACACTACTTCTTATTACTCCCCTACATAAATTTTCAGATGGGCTTCTCACTGCTCCAGAAATCCATCTCGTATCTTCCTACTTCTCCTTCTTTGCTTATGTGACACCCCCTTCACCATCCCTTCCCCAGCAGTCCACCAATCACTTTCCTCTTTCTTTAAAACATTCCTGTTCTTTCCTGTCCAGATTTTCCATCCTTGAATCTCATGGTACCTTGTTCCTGGAATTCAACATGCTCTGCCTTAAGTCATATGAAGTACTACGAATTATTTCGACTAATGGTTATTGAACAACTATAATGTGTCTATCACTAGCCTATATATTTCTTGGAATCCCTGTAGGAAGTAATTATCATTTTATTTCTTTTTACAGATGAGGAAACAGGTTCAGAGAACATAGGATCCCTACCCAAGGCCAGTCAGCTGGTGGGGATTGAGCTGGGATTCAAACTGAGGTGTTACCAACTTCAAATCCCATGATCTTCCTACCAAATGTGCCTGCCATTTAACTCTTACAGATATATTTGTTTATATATTTATATTTTATCACTTTAATATGTTCGCAAGTGTCTTGAGGGCATGGATGGTGTCTAAACTTTCTTTGTATCCTTCCAAGAATCGAGAACAATATTTGTTCCCTAAGCATTGATGAAAGAACCAGAGCTACCTCTTTCAGATTCTAAATCATGAAGCTGTGTCATGAAGCTACAACAATTTAAAAAGTTTGGTGCTGGAAAATGAATGGACAAATTACTGGAATAGTGTAGAGAGTCCTGAAGTAGCTCCAAATACTTAAGGGAATTAAGTATATGATAATTTCAAATCAGTGGCAAAAAGATGGATTATTTAATAAATGTTTGGAGCAATTGAAAAAACACGTTAGAACTCTCTTCACACAAATCCATTCCAAATGACTTAGAAATTTAAATGTAAAAAATGACCATCAACATGGGAGAATTTTAAAAAATGAATGTTAAGAGGAAGGACAGTCGTTTTAAGAAATACTCAAAATCCAGAAGTAAACATTGATATAGTTCAATACATTTAAAAAACAATTCTAGATTTTTGGAAGAAAATGCAAAAAGCAAAGTTAGAATTCAAACAACAAATTGGAGAAAAAAATATTTGCAATGCTTATAACAAGGACCTAATTTTTTAATATAAGGTCATTTGCTCACCAATAAGAAAAAGATCTTAGAAAATGTACAAAGGACACGAATAAAGATTATTATTATTATTATTCATTCAATATTCTTTTTATGAAAAAGAAATCCCAGTGGTTTAACCACATAAAAGGATGCTCAATATCACCAAAAATGAAAGAAATATAATTTAAAATAATGTGACAACATTATCAATCTATGAGAGGGACAAAGATCAGTAAGTTAGATAATACACAGGGGACATTAGGCAATATATGAAAAAAATGCATGTATCCTTTAATTTGGTAATTCAAAATATTTATTGATATTTATACACAGAGGTACATAATGAAACATGGATATTTATTGTGACACTGTTTGTAATAGCCTAGTACTAGATAAAACATAAAAAATTATTAAGTAGGGAGGCTGGTTAAATAAATTATAAAATAGATTATTTTATTTATATAACAGAATTAATAAAGCTGTTATAAGTCAAGTAGATCTATGTATACCAACATGAAATAATCTCCCAGATACACTGTTTAGTTAAAAAAAAGCACTGACAGTGTACTTTTATTCATTGCCTTTCAAATAAAGTAGGTAAATGATAAATATTCTAAAAATGAAATTGGGCAATTGGCTATCATACCATGTGCAAAATATAATTTAATTCCAGAAACAGTAAAGAACTAAATACATAACAGTAATAAAATACCATCTAAGTATTATAAGAAGACATAGAAAATAAATTTTTGTGTAAACTTGGATTGAGAAAGCATCCTCCTAAGCAAGGAACTAAACCCGCAGGCCTAAAGGAAAATAAATTGGCAGATTTCACTACATGAAGATTTTAAAACTTCTAAGCATCAAAAGATAAAGTTTTCAGAAAAGAATTAATGGAAGAAAATACTGTAATGTATAGAAGAGACACATGGATGCCTTCACATACATAAAGAGCTTCTGCGAATCACTAAGGAAAAAGATAAGTAACCCAGTAGGATAGGGGTTGGAAAACAAAGTACCTATTAAGTATGAGGCAGGTCACTGACAGAGATAATAGTCTATTATAAGCAGACTTTCTTCTGCTCCAGCCATTTGTTGCCAGGTGGGTCCAGCATGATCAGAGCTTTTCAATTTTCATGAGAAGCTGGAAATATGGTTCTTTAAAAATATGGAATATATCAATTTAAAAATGCTGGCAATGAATTTAATTTAAAAACTTTTTTTGGCTTTTTATTTTGAAATACTTTCAAACATATAGGACAGTTACAAAAATAATACAACCCCTATATAGCAAATTTTAACATACTCCTATCCCCCCAGATACCCAGATCTACTAATTTTAACATTTTGTCACATTTGCCGTATCACTCTATTTGTCCATCTGTTTTAGTTTTCTAGGTTATTTAAGCAAATACCATGGAGTTGGCTTAAACAATGGGAAATTATTAGCTTACGGTTTTGAGGCTAAAAGAAAGTTCAAATCAAGGTATCATCAAGGTGATGCTTTCCAAAGACTGGCAATCTGGGGCTGGCTGCTGGCAATCCTTGGCTCCTCTCTCACATGACAGGACACATGGTAGCATATCCTGGTCTCTCCCTACTCTTCCAGGTTCTGTCAATGTCCAGCCTCTTGTTTCCTGTGGCTTTCTCTCTGTCTGAATTTCATTCTGCTTTTGAGGACTCCAGTAATATAAGTAAGGTCCACTCTGATTGAGGTCGGTCATACTTTAAGTGAAGTAGTCTCATCAAAAGGTCCTACTAAAGAAAATGCCACTGTACATACAGGACAACTGATATTACAGTCATGAAAGGAAAAACGTTAAAAAAATTTATTTTATTTTATTTTATTTTTTCAATACCCTAATCTTTTTTTACTTTATTTTAGTTTTAGTTTCTCTAAATTTTTTTTTTTTTTTTTTTTAAAGATTTTATTTATTTATTCATTTATCCCCCCCTTGCTGCTTGTGCTCGCTGGGTCAGCCAACCACGCCGTGCGGGCGGGCTTGCCTTCACCAGGAGGCCCCGGGAACCGAACCCGGGGCCTCCCATATGGTAAACAGGAGCCCTACTGATTGAGCCACAGCCGCTTCCCAGTTTCTCTAAATTATTATGTATTTTATTTCTTATGTTTAAACCTAATATTATTATTTCATTTTCCTATTAATCAATTTTTGCAGTATTCTTGGCTTCATTTTTTTTTTTTTTTAAAGCACTTTTTTTTTTTTTAAAGATTTTATTTATTTATTCATTTATCCCCCCCTTGCTGCCCGCGCTCGCCGGGTCAGCCAACCACGCCGTGCAGGCGGGCCCGCCCCCACCAGGAGGCCCTGGGAACCGAACTCGAGGCCTCCCATATGGTAAACGGGAGCCCCACTGATTGAGCCACAGCCGCCTCCCTCTTGGCTTCATTTTTGAAGAGGTTTTGGATCACAGAAGGGTTACAACTGTGACAGGGGAGGATCGATGGGGTGAGGTGTCAGTGATGGGGGATACATGGGAGGAAGTTCACCTGGGCATACATATAAGATATATAAATATATTCAAATGTTCATGGGGCATTGCCACAGTGGGTAGAGATTCACACAACAACTGAAAGATTATTGAATTGCCAGCCTGGGGAGCTCTGCCACATTTTCTAATGGAACAGCAACAATCCCCAAGTGCAGGGGCAATGACTAGTGGAGAAGGATGGTCCATTGATGGGCCCTTGATGTTGACAACTATGCTTGCGAGCCTTTTGCTCTTGAATTTGCAACTTAGCCTAGTGTTGGAGAGTGCCTAAGAGTTGCCTCCTGAGAGCCTCTTTGTTGCTCAAATATGGCCTCTCTCTAAGCCAAATTCAGCATATAAATGCATTACCTTTCCCTCGGCAGGGGACATGACTCCTGGGGATAAGCCTCCCTGGCACCAAGGGATTACTACCAAGCACTGACTGATAATACAACTGGAAAAAGACTGAATAAAAGGGGGAAAAGGTAAAGACAAATGAGTATATATAGCTAGGAGACTTCAAAGTGAGTCAGAAGGTCATCAGAGAGGTAACACTTACGCATGTCTCAGCAGGATCTCATAGATGGCCAAAGTAGATACTACCCCCAAATAGTGGGGATTCTGAGGGCTTTGGAGACACCCAGGACCTACAGTTAAGGCAGATAGCTCCAGAGTTTGGTGCCTTGCCAGTGGCCCTACTTTGGAGTTTGTGCTCCTGAGTGTGACAGAGTTGGGCTCAGATGTGACATCTCTACATATGCCTCTTCTGTCCCTTTTATTTGAACATATAGTTGGTGATGGAGTTGGTAGATGTACGTCCAAGAGACTTTAATCTCTGGACTGTCCATGTGCCAGCTGGGCCCTGAAACTCAACAGAGTTGCAATACCTACTCTCCAGTTCATTGGATTCACCCAGGACAACTAACAAGGTGATGATGATGGATAAAAACCATCCCAAGAAACAGAGAGAGTTCTTCCGCAAGGAAGAGAGTCCCATCCATCTGCCCCATGGGATCAAAGCCTTCTCTCAATTAGAGGTGGAGTGAGCAACACCATCCCAGAATCCTCAGGATTAGGGAATAAACTATGGACTAAAGTAGACTTACTGGTTTTCTACTATAGACTTATTGTGATTCCAGCAATGGAAGAAACTATATCATTCATGTGGAGGCAGTGGCCACTAGAGGTTCTGAGGGCAGGGAGAGGGAAATACAGGTGAAATATTGGGGCATTTTGGGGACTTGGGAATTTTCCTGAATGACATTACAATGACAGATACGGGCCATTAAGTATCTTGCCATAACCTACAAAATTGTGCGGGAGAGAGTGTAAACTGCAATGTAAACTATAAATCCATGCTTAGTGGCAATGCTCTAAAATGTTTTCATCAATTGTAACAAATGTACCACACTAATAAAAGATGTTGTTAATGTGGGAAAATGTGGGAGGTATAGGAAGCAGGGCATATGGGAATCCTGTATATTTTTATGTAATATTTATGTAATCTAAATACCTTTAAATATATATATATAAAAGGTCCTACTAGCTGAGGCCCACTTCTTCCTGGCTGGTGCTGGCTAGATTCCCTTGTGGCCTCACGCACCTCTGGTTTCCTGGCATCATGGTGGTTCTTACCCTGTTTGTGGACTACCTCCAACCCTTGGCCCGTAGTGAGCAACTGGAGGAGATCTTCAGTCAGGTGGGGCCAGTAAAGCAGGGCTTTATGATGACTGAGAAGGGGAGTAAGGCATGTCGAGGCTTTGGCTATGTTACTTTTTCTATGGCGGAAGATGTTCAGAGGGCCCTCAAGGAGATTACCACCTTTGAAGGTTGCAAGATCAATGTGACTATCCCCAAGAGAAATGTGAGGAACAAATTGAAGGAAAAGGGAAAAAATGAAAGTTCAGAGTCCCCAAAGAAGGAGCAGAAGCCTAAAAGAGTCAAAGTGGCAAACAAGAAAGCCAGATTAATTATTTGGAATCTGAGCTTTAAGTGTTCAGAAAATGTCTTGAAGACAATATTTGCTCAATTTGGAGCTGTCCCAGAAGTAAACATCCCCAGGATGCCAGATGGAAAGATGCATGGCTTTGCTTTTGTTTAGTTCAAGAACCTCCTAGAAGCCGGGAAAGCTCTCAAAGGCATGAACATGAAAGAGATAAAAGGGCGGACAGTAGCTGTGAATTGGGCCGTGGCAAAGGATAAATATAAAGACACACAGTCTGTGTCTGCCTCTGCCTCAGATGAGAAGAAGAGCCCCAAACCAAAACATCAGGAATCAGGCAAAGAGACTGGCAGGGAGGAAGAGGATATGGAAGATGTATTAGTCAGGATTCTCTCAGGAAACAGAATCAACAGGAGATATCTGTCAATAATATAGGATTTTATAAGAGTCTCTCACACAACCGTGGGGATGCACAAGTCCAGGTTCCGCAGGCAAGCTGCAAGCCAGGGGCTCCTATGAAAGTCCAATGAAAGGTCCTTGATGAGTTTCTGGGAGAAGTTGGTTGTCCAAAGACAAGCTGGGAAATTCTCTCTGAATGTTGAAATCACTTCTCCTTTTAAGGCATTCAACTGATTGGATAAAAGCGTCACACATTGTTGATGCAATCTCCCTGATTGATGCAGAAGTAATCAGCCATCCATGCTGTAAACTCACTGGTGATTGAAGCATAAATGCTCTTGTATTACAATTAGCCCAGTGCTTGCTGGACCTAACACCCAGACACAATTACCTGGTTGAGTTGACACATTAGCCTAACCATCACAGAAGAGAAAGAGGATGATGATATTGAGGTTGATGGTGATGATGATGGTGAAAATGAGGAGGAGGAGGAAGAGGATAAAGATTAGAAGGTGACCAAGTGCATGAAAATTCAGAACAGTCAAGAGAGTAGCAGCCACAGAAAGCAGTAAAGAAGATCATTCTGATGAGTACAGTGACCTGGAGGAAAGAGATAGTACTGATGGTGGAGAGGAACTGGCTCAGAGTGAGACTGACATTGAAGAGCAAGAGGGTGAAGATGCAAGAGTCTCAAAGAAGAAGAGGAAATTGCTCTCTGATGTGAATGAAGAGAAAATGGTTTTTATCAGAAATCTGTCCTTTGACTCAGAGGAAGAAGAATTTGGGGAGCTCCTCCAGCAATTTGGAAATATCAAATATGCCTGCATTGTCTTACATCCAGACACAGAGCACTCTAAAGGTTGTGCATTTGCCCAGCTCATGACTCAAGAAGCAGCTCAGAAATGCCTTGCAACTGCTTCTCCAGAGACTGATGGTGGTGGTCTTAAACTGGAAAGCTGGCAGCTCAAGGTTGACTAGGCAGTGATCTGTGATGAAGCTTCAAAGCTTTGGATGAAGAAGGTGAAGAAGCCGACTGCAACCTAGAACATCTATCTGGTCAGAGAAGACTTGATTCGTGCTGGCATGAAGGCTGCAGAGGGTGTGAGTACTGCTGATATGGCCAAAAGAGAACAGTTTGAGCTACTGAAGCATTAGAAACTCAAGGATCAGAATATCTTTGTCTCTTGAACCAGTCTCTGCCTGCACAATCTTCTAAAGGCCGTTGATGACGAACAGCTCAGAAAACTGCTACTGAATGCCACTAGAGGGGAGAAAGTCATGTATATCAAGGAGTATAGGGTGATTCAAGATCTTAAATGTGATCATGGGAAAATTAAGGGTCAGTCCCTGGGGTATGCCTTTGAAAAGTTCCAGGAGCACAAGCGTGCCCTGACAGCCCTATGCCACATCAACAACAATCCAGAACTCTTTGGGCCTCAGAAGAGACTGATAGTGGAGCTCTCTTTGGAAGATTGAAGCAAACTTAAAATGGACTCAAGGATCCAGTGCAGCCTGCAAAAAATGAGATCAAACTCTGCAACTGGTGAGCCCCAAAAGGAGCAACCAGGGCCTAGGAAAGACCAACAACAGAAAGCAGCTCAAAACACCACACAGGGTTGAAGCAAGGCTTCTGCAGAGCAGAAGGGGAAGATGGGCTCCACCTTTTGGACAGGGTTCCAGACCAAGGCTGAAGTGGAACAGGTGGATATGCCTGATGGAAAGAAAAGAAGAAAGGTCTTGGTGCTCCCCTCACACCAAGGCCCCAATATCAGGTAGCGGGGCAAAGAAAAGTGAAGTCTCTCCGTCCTATAAAGCCAAAGCCCCAGATAAATCAGTGGAAGCAAGAGAACAGAAATTATCGCCCAAGCAGACACTAAGGAAAAAAGCTAAGGGAAACAACAGAAATCTGCTTCAATCAGCTGGTGGAACAATATAAGCAGGAAATAGTGAGACCGACTACAGGATCTACTCTTGCAAATAGAGCAAATGGCTTGATAATTGATGCCAGAAGACTGGATAAGAAGCTGGATTATGTGCTTCTTGGTAAAGCTCCCAGGCTGGTTGCCCTCTTATGTCTTTTATTTAGGGAAAGAAATCCCTGAGTGTACTGCCACTTTGTGGGAAGGCTCCCTGAGCTGTGCTGAGTGCTTTTTGCCCCTTGAATTCCACTTTGTCTGAGATTATCACAGACATTACTTGTTCCCCATCCAGAATGGCAGAAAATCTACCATCTCACTCTTAAGGGTCCTCACCCCCTTTCCCTGCATTAGGTAAATTTGGGAAGTTTTCAGCCATTATTTCTTTGATTATTGTCTCTGCCCTTTTCTTTCTTCTTCTTGGATTCCCACAATACATATATCAGTACATATTATGTGCCCACAGGTTCTTCAGGCTCTGTTCACTTTTCTTCATATTTTTCTTCTTTCTCAGGCTGGATGATTTCAGTTATCTTCAATTTCACTGATTCTTCTGCCAGCTCCAATCTGTTGTTCAACCCCTCTAGGGAATTTTTAATTCCTGTTACTATGGTCTTCAGCTCTGGTTCTTTTTCTTCATTTCCATCTCTCTATTAATATTCTCTTTGTGTTCATCTGTCATTTTCCTGATTTCTTTTGGTTCTGTCAACCTAGAAATAACAAATTAAACTGCAAGACAATAAAGGCATTTATTTGGGGTCTTAGAATTGCAATTCAGGGAGCACAGATTCAGGTAGCAACCCAAATAGTGTCTGTCTTAGCATTTCCAGGCAAGGGTTTTTAAAGGAAAAGATTAGGCAAGTTGTTTGTGGTTGGCAGATATTTGAGATATTTTAATTATCCTTCAGTTTAGATGGTTAACTGAGTTCTTTATAATGTGGTTTGTTTATGGTGTCCAGATGTCCTTGGATTTTGAGGAACATTATTGCTTGAGGCTTTGCATACTCTGTGTGATGGTTTGAAGCTGTATGGACTCCAGAAAATTATGTGCTTAAAGCTAGTCCATTCCCGTAGGCATAAACTTATTTTAAGTAGAAAGCTTTGATTAGTTACTTCAGTCAAGGCATGGCCCAGCATGGGTCTTAATCCTTTTACTGGAGTCCTTTATAAGAGAATGAAATTCAGACAGAGAGAAAAGCCATGGAAGCCAGAAGCTAGAAGAGAAGGGAGAGACCAGTAGATGCCACCATGTGCCTTGCCATGTGACAGAGGAGTCCAGAATTACAGGCAGCCAGTCTTTGGGGAGAAAGTGTCACCTGATGATATTTTCTCAGCTTGTAAACTAATAAATCCCCATTGTAAAAACTAATCCATTTCTGGTCTATTGCTTTTGGAAGCAGTTTGTGATATATAGCTGAGACCTGCCTGAGACCAACATCCAGATGACCTCCCAACTCCATTTTAAATTTCTTCATTCTAGAAACTCTATTTTATTTCTTTTAACAGTTCTTTGTCCATGTTTTCCCTTGGCTCTTTGAGCATATTTAGAGCCATTTTTTTTTTTTTACAAGTCTTTATCTGGTATGTTCCAGGTCTGTTCCTCCTCATTGATTGTTTCTAATACTTTAATTTTCTTCTTTGCCTGGGCCATCATTTTCTGTTTCTTTGTATGTTTTGTAATCTTTTTTGAAACTGGGACATTTTGATATTTTAATGTTTTATTGCTGGAATTTATATTCTGAATTGTTTGTTCCTTAAGCTATATCCAGTTAGTGTTATGATAGAACTTTCCTTAAATGCCTGGAGCTAACAAAGAAAAAAAAGGCAGGGAGGAAGAAAAACACTTTTTCAATCTTTGCAGATTGACCTGGGCCAGTGCTCTCCTTCAGGGCTTATCCATACAAGGAGTTTCAGAGAATAGCTTGAGGGTAAAGCAAAGGGCCTCCCTGATCCTTTTTGTGAGTCCTACTTGTCTTGGACATTCACCTGTGGCCCTAGGAATCCTCCCACTTATGTGGATACGAATGTCCCCTCTTCCCTAGGACACAGTTTCCTCATGGTCACGGGCACTGCACTGTATGTTCTTCAGCCAACAATCCCTTGCCCCAAACAGCACAACTTGACTGCTCTCCCACTGCATTCTGTAGGAGAGCTCTGTGGCCACCTTCTACAGGCCAGGCAAGTCCTGGGATCCTCAGACCACCACCGGACGGATTGGAACAGATGTACAAGCTCCCAGTAAGTGCTTGTGGTTACTCTGTTCCCTTGGGAATTGGGACTAGGTCCACACTGGGAGCGCAGTCATCTCCACGTGGAGCTGGTGAGGGGTTGTGGAGAGGCCAGCCAGAGCGCCACTAGGTCCTACCACATTTTTTTTTTAAATTAAAGATTTATTTATTTACTCTTATCCAACTCCTTTCTGGCATGCTTCCTGCAAAGGGTGAAAAGCTAAAAACCAGTTTCCAGGTTCCTTAGTAGCTAGAGATCTGCATGTGACCTAACTTCTATGGAGTAGACTCACCTGGATGAGATGTGGGAACACGGGACATGGGTGCCAGGAGGTGGCAGCCATTTGTGAGAGTGGGTCTTGTGGCAAAAGTGTGAGTGTCTGGGGGCAGTCAAGTGTTGATGTCTGGTTCCCTTGAATCTTGAGTGCTGAACAGCCGAATCGGTGACATGGGGGTTTTCTCTGGAGCAGTGCCATGGCGTGGCTGGGGATGGCATCTGCTGGGTTGTTCCTAATAGCCTGGCATCCAAGCTTGCTTCTCTGCAGTGGCACCTCCCAAATGCTGTGACTCTCTTAATTTCTTGTAATTAACCCATTTCTGCTTAAGCTAACTAGATTACTTTCTGTTGTCTATAGTCCTGTCTGAAATCCATGCATGTGTTCTGTTAACATAAAAAGGATCTTTTAATCCATAACATCTTTTGATCATTGCTTATATATGAGAAAGCTATTGATTTTTGTACATTAATTTTGTTACCAGCTACCTAGCTTAATTCATATTGTTTCTAATAATTTTAATGGAATTTCCAGTCATGTAGTCATATTCCTAAATAATGTTACCTTTGCCTCTTTCTCTTCCATATATATTTTTTCAAATAAAAAACTTTATTTTTAAAGAGGTTTGAGACTACAGAAAATTTACATTGAAAGTATAAGGGATTCCCATATACTCCACCCTCTCCCCCTTCCACATTTCCCCCTATTAATAACATCTTACAATAGTATGGTATATTTGTTACAATTGATGAATAAATATTGAAGACTGCTTCTATTCAAGATCTATAGTTTACCTTATGGTTTACACTTTGCACCATACAATTCTTAGGTTTTGACAAAATGTATACCTTGTCCATATTTGCCCTTTATTTCTTTCCCTTAAAATATGCATTGACTTACAGTAACTTTACGTTACATTACATCAACTGCAGATCAATGTTAAATAATAATGGATATATTGGACTTTGTCATACCTTGAATTTAATGCTTCTAATGCTTTGTCACTGAGAACAATGTTAGATTTTGCTTTGACATATGTTTAATTATCTATCATAACATAGAGCATTCATCTATCATTATTTTCACATTTTTAAATCATGAAGTCATGTTGAAATCTGTCAAGTGCTTTTCAGCACCTAAGGAGATGATTATATCTTTTTTTGACCTCCCCATGTGGTGAATTGCATTCAAGATTTCTAAAATACAGGCGCCAACATTGTGGAGTTCTTTATATAAAGTGCCACTCCGACTCACTGAATGCTTTTTTACTCTTGAATTCCACTTTGTCTGAGATGATCACAGCCTTTACTTGTTCCCCGACCAGGCTGGCAAAAAACCTACCATCTCACTCTTAGGGGTCCTCACCCCTTTGCCCTGCATGAGTGGAGAACCGTGGGGGGCAGAATGCAAGGAGTCAGACCAGTTTCCACCGCTGCTCTTGGGCGTGACGACAGCAGGTACCACTGCCAGCGCCATGTGCTCCCGGGCAGTCTCAGGGGTCTGCTCCTGCCACAGGCCTATATGTCCTTCAGAAGGGCTTCTTTTCCCTGTGGGCTGTGCTTGGCATGAAGTGTCTGTAATGGGCTCCCCAAACACAGCCCACCGCCCTCGTTCTTCCCACAGAGTCAGGCTCCCCTGTCGGGTCACGTGGCTGCACTCCCAGCCCCACAAACATGATCCCCATTTCTAGGCCTAGAACCTTCATCCAGAGGTTTTCTTTTTCAGCCCTTAAAGCATAACATGCTCATTCCAGTCTTTTCCTTGGACAAGACGGCTTGATTTGAAGCTCAATCCTTCAAGATACAAGGGCATGTTTATTTTTTATTCTAGGCCTGGCAAAATTTTAGCTTATAAACTCCAAAGGCTTATTGCTCTCTTGCTGCCCCCTCCAATTTTTTTCTCAACCCCAGAGAGAAGGCGAAGAGAAGGAAGGAATCACACTTTAGGGAGTGAGTTACCACTTCTCAGAGGCCAAAAGGAAGTACTTTGGGCAGCTCTCATACTAAAAGCAGCAAAAATAAAATCAAGATAAATTCTTTGAAGGTCACCCTTAAAGTAGCTCTTACTATAAGAGGTCTGTGCATTCTTTTTTGTTTTTTGCTAAATTTTGTGTGCATGTGAATTTAAAAGTTTGTAATGTGCTTGTAGCCATATGATCACCTTTGGGACTTTTTTTTTTAAGATTTATTTATTTATCTATCCCTCTCTTGCTGCTTGTGCTTGCTGTGTCCATTTTGCTTTTGCATTTTTCTGTGCCTGCTTGTCTCCCTTTGTTGCATTATCTTGCTGCGCCAGCTCACCGCACAGGGCAGGCCGTCAGCTCACTGCGCCACCCATACGGTAAACGGGAGCCCAAACAATTGAGCCGCAGCTGCTTTCTGACCTTTGGGATTTTATATATATTAAGATCTCTGTTCTGGGACTAACCAGATTTAGACAGTATTTTTATGACTCTCTGATAAAAACTGAGAAAATGTTTGGTCTTACACTTTCTCATGCATTCTGTCTCATAGCACCCAATTAGTTGTGGTGAGGGGAAAATGTACTGCTCAAATGTCCGTAAAATATACCGTCATTTTTAGTAACTGAGATCACTTTACTCTGCAGCTTCTATTTCTATTCAGTAGTAAATGAAAAAAAAAAACCAACCAACCAACCAAACAAACAAAAAAACCCAGCAAACAATACTAATAAAATAAAACTTCAGAAACAAACTATTCCAACCAAATGTTTCCCAAAGTATCTTAACCATATCCATTCTAGGTATTTTAGGCTAGCCCTGTTTCAGACAGTCTCTTTGGGGTAGGCAGACTTAGCAAATAAAAATGCAAGGCATATTGCATGTGATATGCTAAAAAAAAAAAATTTTGTTTATCTGAAATTCAACTGGGCATCCTGGCTTTTATTCAGCAACCCTACTTTAGGATAATAAAGTCAGTATTTAATTTATCAAGACCCTCCACCCCAATCCTTTCCCCTCTTCTCTTTGGCTGGTGTCTAGGCACCGGGGAGACTAACTTACCTTATGATGGGGTGAGGGGAGGCATCTGCTTTTCACGTTAATTCTCTGTGGCTCCGGATGATCTCTGGTTGAGGCAAGGTTCACCTCGGAGCCACGGGGTGTTGGGTTTCTGCCTTATCTGTTTCTCTGATGACCTCTGGTGGCTGCTGGACCTCGAGACCCATTTTCTTGGCCCCCGCTGTGCAGGGATCCCTCCGGGAATCTCGCCATTGCTCCCTGACGACTGGTCCCTCCTCACTGGGCTGTGCTGGGACCCAGGTGCGTCTCCCATCCTGCCTCTGGCCAGGTACGAGGGCCAAGTGCCATCACTGGCCAGCTCGACCGGGCCCCTTCCTTGCAGCCAGGGGTGAGGAAGGCACTGTGAGGGGCAGTCCTCCCAAAACCACACCGTTGGGGAACGGTTAAAGGGAGGGAAAGGTTTTTCTAAAACACTGACACTGTTCCCAGCAACCTTTAGTGATGTCTGTGGGTTGGTTAAGAGTCTGAAGAAAAGAAAGATAGTGTGTTTGAACGGGTCCTCTTTCAGCCCTGTTTGCCTTACCTTCCTCTCACGTGGAAGTCAAGTCCGAGCGGGCTCCTACAGCTAACCCAGCCCTAGCCTGCACCTTCCGGAAGGGAGAATTGGTTAGGTTTTCAGAGCAGAGTCGCTCACTATTACGGGTTCGCCACCTTGTTATGACATCTATAGTCATAGACATTCACTCCTAGCATTGGAATAAAGACTTTTATTCTGCAGTCTTTATCCAGAGTCACCATAATAATTTTTATGACTACATATTAGTCTATGAAGTTAATTCAGTTTCTAGTCACTGTTTCCTTATTGTTAGACATGTGTGCATTCTGACTTTTTCCTTCAAAATAAAGTTTGTGAACAAAGCTGTTCGTGGAGTTTTGGGTTTAACATTATTTCCTCATATTACATCGCCAGATTTGGAGTCACGATATCAATTAAGACGCTCCAGAGTGGTTGTGGAAACATAACTAAATTGCTTTCTAAAAGGACAGTTATATGCTTGGAAACATGGGATATGATTGTATGTCATAACACTATTTTGCCCAAAGACCAAGGAAGGCTCACATCCTGCTCTTAGCCTAATGTACACCAACCTCTGAGGGCTCTCGTGGAGGCATCTGAAAGGAGAACGAGCCAGAAAAGAAATTCTTCATTGACTCAGATATTGGGTCCCGTCTCAGTGCTGGACTCCTTTGAGCTAGGCTGAAAGCTGAGGAGAGCCCACGTCGTCTCTCTTCATGCTGATGGGTGGAAGAGCCATGCCTGGTCACGGAGAGGCAGGAAGAAGAGCTCTGGGCTGCTGCTCCAGCACCCGGATCAGTGCAGCTTGGCCGGCTATTCCACGGCATCTCCACACATTGGCTCCAGCTGGGGTCTGGGTCCCAGGCCTGCCTGTCAGGGGAAGCCTATCCCAGGTTTCAGGAAAGGGATCTGGGTGTGCTGTCTGGATGCCATTCCCCCAAATCAGAAAGCACTTCTTATCCAGGAGGAATATCAGGAAATCCTGCCCATGACTTCATGGGCCTGGTCCCCAGATTTTTAACGCTGCTCCTTGGCGGGCTCCTGCTCAGCCTCTCGGGGTCTTTATGATTATCTCATTCGCACTGTCCACTCAAGCTTCTGCAGTAGGACAAGAAGGCACAGTAAAGTTTCTCCCATTCAAGTCTAACCCATTATGCATTTCAAGCTCTGCTTACCTATGTGATCTCAGCTATTTTACCAGATAATATCCAAATACCAGGCTGGCAATAAAAAAATCCCTGCAAGATGAAATCCTAAAGTGGGCTCCCACAAGGAAATTAAACCTTTCCCTTTCTCTCAGATACCAATAGAGACTCCAGTCTTTTCTTACGAGGCTTAAGTCTGCTCAGGCCTAGACAGGCAGTGAGGGACTTGGGCGTGCGGAGAAAATTTCGTTCCTCCTTCAGTAGTTGCAGTCTGGGCTGGCTTATTCTGGACCTGGTATGTCCCCACAGCATGGTGGGGTGCACATCTCACATATTCTATTTTCCCAAAGTTCAGAACATGTCAAACGTAACAGAATCAGCCTCAGAGTCACAAGATTCCCAAGACTTGGTCGACTTCCCAATCAGGGACAAGCCATTAGCAGAGGTTGTACCAATGGAAAAGGGGGAAGAAAAGGAAAGGCTTTTTGGTTTCAGCTTCTTTAATGCTCTGTCAAGACGACTAGAAAGAGTTTGGCCAGTGGAAGAGTCGGGACCCATTCAACAAAGAATCGGGCATATGTCTTTTAGTAAACTAAGATCAGTTGCAAATGACCTTTGAAGCTTCCAGTTTGCACTGCATTTTAGTTTCTCTTCTAAGGCATGAGAATGTGACTTCCAAGAAAGTAACTGGTGAAGAAAGAGTTTCTAAACTCCCATCTTTTAGAAATAATAAATTGATAAAATCTAACATCTGTTGAGTGCATGGTATATTCTGTATCCCGTTCTCAGTGCTATATATCCATGAGCTCATTTTTTGTTGCCTTCAGAGGCTTTGGAAGGCAGGACAACCCTTTCCCGCAGAGGCCCCGGCCCCCTATGATGCAAGGTGCTTGAGCAGGGACGGTCAGCAGCTGGAGCCAGGGCAGTGCCAAGGCAGGATGAGCAGAGGGGCCCGCAGGGGAGCTGCTTGTACCTCTGCCCGCAGCAGTACGAGGCAGCAGCCCGTGGTGCCTGATTCGGAGGCCCTGTTCATGTCTACTCCCTGGGCCACTTCCTGGGTGCCCATGGGGGATGCAGCACAGACTATATTCCTGAGGCATAGGTAAAATAAGGCACATCTTCACCATAAATAACACCCTGTCACACAAAGTTATTTCCTTGAGACCAAAGGAGTGTTCCATAGTTCTCGATAGCACCTAGGAAGGTAACACGCAGAGGAGCTGAATAAATATTTCTTGAATTGATTTGAATGTGAAAAATACAAATGTTATAAAAATACACGGAGAAAGCGTGGTACAATATGATATCCGCAGTATGATCGTGGTTAAAATATAAATATCCATAGAATGGAAGCTAAAAAAAGAATACTATTCCACAATGTGAACCACAGGTGTATGCAGGTCACAGGACTCAGGGAGGTTTTGTTTCCTCATTGTTTTCCATCGTTTTAATTTTTCTTTAATAAGAATGTATAACTATTATACTGAAAGTAAATTAATAAACACAGTTTTCTGCAAGATCCTGCTCCAAGGTGATTTCCTAGGGGTGCCATGGTGGCTGAGCAAAGTCTAATGGAATAGGTTTTAAGAGGCTCTTATAGAGGAGCAGAGCAGAGAAGGAATCTACAAGCAGCCTCTCGCAGAGGGGTTGGACGAGCAGAGAAGAAGGCGGAGTGTGCAGGCTGTGGAGAGGCAGCCTTGGTCTTGCTTCTGAGACACGTACTGCAGGGCGTCCAGGCTGGAGGCGGCAGAAAGGCAGAAGCTAGCTGACGGCGAATGCCACCCAGCAGTGGTCCCCAGCAGACAGGCACACACCTTATGGGAAGTAGTCCTTCCTTCAAAGGCTTTTGCACCTATACATTGTGTTTTATTTTGATGCCTTTTTAAAAAATGGTGACGTGCACTTTGTTGGATGGGTTCTGTTGCTTTTTCCTTTTCTTAAGCTACTTGCCAAAACATTATGCCCAAATGCTATTGCCCTATGGGCCAAGTTGACTCAGATATGTGCAGAAGGGACCCCTGCATGGACTGGACTGTGGGATGAGATGAAACCTGAGGTCCCTTTCAACTCTCAGGCTCTATCAATCCTTAGGTGATGGAAACCTGAGTAGCTGGAACAGGATGTAAAGGGCTGGAGGGGGTTTGAGTAAAAAAAAAAATGTAGTTACTCTCATCCTGCCTTTCCCTGCAAGATAATGGTGATCTTTGTGTTCTGGACCCCGAGGATGAAGGCTGCATGCACAAAGCTTCCCCAGGCATGGAGGCATGCAATTTCCCTCCAGTGTTTCAGCACGAGCATTCTCTTCCCGGAACAGGATTCCCTTAGGAAAAGCCATCCAATTCTTTTCCACACGTTTCCTGTCTCATCCCTGAAACTCTATTGAAGTTAAAATGCAAGCCAATTAAGTGTCATTTAAGACTATGGAGACAAAAAAGCTCTGAGGGCACATGTTGCCCATGAGTCACCACTTTGAGGCTCGTTTGACTTTGAAAGGAGAGAGAACACATGGTTTCAATGTGGGTTTCCGTCGGCATGTAAGCCACATTTCCCCATCTGCTTTGAAGGGCTGCATGAAGATGGTTTCCCGTTCTCTGCTTATCCATATAATACCTCAGAAAAAAGATCCAAATAGACATGTTGTTTTTTTTTTTAAAAGCACATGTTGGTTTTTTTCCAGAACGTAACTGGGTAAGGGTTTCATGTGTCCAGATTAAAACATTTCTTCTTAGACCCTGATTCTCTGGAAAACACAATCAAATTTATGTGGTCGGAAGTGGTCCGGAACTGGATTAAGTCCTGGTTCCATAAAGTGCAGAACTTCCATCGTCAAGCTTGCACTGCTTTTGAGGTATTGGTATCAGTTATGAACAGTGGCTTGCCGATTTGAGGCCAAAATCCTTATCCAGATATTCAAGATCTTCCTAATCAGTACCCATCTAGCTCTCAATTTGGATCCCCAATCCCCTCCAAAGAATTCTAAGCTAAACTAGCCCGTATCCACTCTTCTCTGAATACGTCATTGCTATCACGCTTCCATTCATTCACATAGTCATTCATTTCTTCAACAGATATTTATTGAGTGCTTACTGTTGTTACGAACAAGACCATCATTGTACCAGATTTCAGGTGCAAATACACTTCCAACTCTTTTTTTCTCTCTCAGTAATCCACTTCTCCCTGAGCCTGAGATTCCACCTCTGTGAGATTGTTCCTGATTCGTGTCATTTTAAGTCATTTTGAATTTATAATTACAGATATCTAACAATTCCCAACACCAATTGGACATTTCTCTGGTGATCCATACCCACACCTTCCTCTCTCTTCTGAAACCTCTACCAGCTAATAACCCCATCTCCTAGATAACAGAGGAAAGAAACTGAAGCGAGAAGAGAATACACTACTTTTTCCACCTACAAATCTGTCAAGCTCCCTACATTTTTCCTGCTTCTGTTGAGGGCCAGGAATCTATTCCCTGTCAACTGCTCAAGGACACAGGTCTGGAATTCTTCCTCTCCCCCCCAAAATGTCATTTGCTATTTTGCCCAATCATTAACATAAGCGTTTCAAGCATGCTGCAATAATTTCTTTCGCCCCCATGTCTGCTTCAACTCCTGCCCTATTTCTCTGGTCACCTTTAGAGGGAAAATGCCTGGAATATTAGTTGATATTCATGGACTACTCTCCCCCATTCTCCCACCCCAATTCCCTTGTAGCACAATGCAGTCAGACTTTTATTCTCCACTGAAATCTCTCGTCAAATCCGAAAGCCAGGTCCCAGTCCTCAGCCACTTGATCTGTCAGCAGTCTGTGGCACAGTTTATCACTTTCTTCTTAACATTCTTTTCCCCTGGCTTCTCGGACATCATGGTCTTCTCGTTTTCCTTCCATCTCTTTGGCTTCCTCTAAGTCCTTGGTTGTCTCCTCCTCTTCATTATGAATCAAATGTTGGTGTGTCCCAGTTCTCTGCACTTTTCTGATCTTAAACAGCCCCATGGCTTTAACACCAGTTATATTCTGATGACCCTCAAATTTCTATCTCTAGCCCCAACTCTGCACCCACTCCTAGAGCCTCTGCTTCCCAAGATCTAGACTCATAGATTTAATAGCTTATTCAATACATCCACTTGAATATTTAATGGCTATCTCAAATGTAATATATCTAAAAGAGAACTCTTGATTGACCTGCCCACACCTGCTTTTCCCCCAATTTTCTCTCTCATAGTAAAATCCAGCATTTTCCTAGTTTCTCAAGCCCAAAGCTCAAGAACCATCCTTGATTCTGCTCTTTCTCTAACATGCCACAGGTAATCCATGAGCAAATTCTATCAGCTTTGCTTTCAGAATAGTTACCATATTTGACCACTCCACTCCAACTCCCTGTCTTTGCTAACCAGGATTTCTTTAAGCTTCCTCTAGTATTCTTACCCTCAGATCGCAGCAGCTCCCAGAGTGATTTCTTAAAACTCTCTATCAGATTATGTGATTAAACCATTCTAAACTTTTAATGGCTTCTTAGCCTATCTAGCATCAAATCAAATTCTTGCCTTCTCTGCTCTCTGCTCTAACACACATTTCTTTGCAGTTCTTCAAACAAGCCAGGCTTGATCTTGCCTCAGGACATTTGCACATTCAGCTCCACCGACTGCCATCATAATCTATCCCCTTATTCTGCTTTAGTTACTTTCACTGTACATGTGCCTGTCATTATGACATACTTATTTGTGTGTTTATTGTCTGTCTCCTGTCCTAGAAAGTAAATTCCATGAGGTCAAGGATTTTACTTTGTTCAACACTGTATCCCTTATACCTAGAACAGAGCCTGGCACACAGTGGGTCCTCAGTAAATACCTGTTGAATGAATTTGTGAATGTTCCAGGATTTAGTGATCTCTCTTTCTCTACAGAGCTGCTGCATTTTCAGTCTCCACTCATTTGACAGGAAGCCCTGCCTTGCATTGTGACATCTGCTTTGCCTCTGTTTTATTCTGCCAGCTCACCTGCAGAGAGCTCAAGAAGAGAGACTGTGCTTTAAGCTCTTCAGGCTGTTACCAAGCACGATGTTCTGCATCCAGTAAGCATTAAATGTGTGTGTGTTGATGGTGGTAGTGCTTAGGTTTTCCTTCTGATGTCAGCATTTCTCGAGGAAGTTTTAGGAAATTGAAACCAAATCCTGACCTAGAGGAACACAAACCTAGCCCTTATTTGTCAATGAAAGTTGATTCTCCTGAAAGCAACTGTGTCAGGGGGGCTCTCCCAAGACAAAGCGAAGAGAACCATGAAATCAAATTTCAACGTGCAGAGCTCTATCCTGGGCCTGGCAGATCGGTGGCTCTCAAAGTATGATCCACGGGCCCCTCTCAGCCGGTCTAGGAAGTTGAAACTACTTTCATAGTAATACCAAGTTGTTATTTGCCTTTTTCACTGTGTTGACATTTGCATTTATGTTCCAAAAGCAATGGTGGGTAAAACTGTTGCACATTAGTACAAATCATGGTGGTAGCCCCCAATTGTACTCATTGTCACTGTAATCTTTGCAGTAAAAGAAAAAGCCAGTTTCTTAAGAAAGTCTTTGGGGAAGCAGTAGACATCATTAATTTTATTAAATCTCTAAGTAGATGGCTTTTTGACATTTTGTATGTGAAATGAGAAGTACACGTAAAACATTTCTGCTGCCAGATGAGGGAGATGGTTGCTTCAAGGAAGAGCACTTGTGCAGTTGGCTTATGTGTTAAAGTAACAGCTTATTTTTTCATAGAACGTCATTTTCACTTGAACAAAGTGCTGAGACACAAACTACAGTTATTCACAATTGGGCATTTGGCAGACATTTTCTCAAAAATATACAAAGTGGTTGAGCACCTGCTTCCCATGTTTGAGGGTCCTGGTTCAATCCCTGTACCTCCTAAAAACAAGCAAACAAACAAAACAAAAAACCCAACTCTCACTAGGGGGCAGATGTAGCTCAGTGGTTGAGCACCTGCTTCCCATGTGTGAGGTCCTGGGTTCAATCCCCACTACCTCCTAAAAAATAAAATAAAGTGAACCTGTCATCTCAAGAGAAGCAAGTGGCAGTGTTTGTTGCCAATAATAGTATTCAAGTTCTTAAGTGAAAATTAGAAGTTTGGAAAACTTGGATAGCTTTGCAATACTTAAATTTTGATGAGATCTGTGGTGATATTAACAAATGTGATTTTAAAAAAAATATTGTACAATGAAATAAATCACTATTTTGAAGAGCTGCATAACTCAATGAACTGATATTTTCCAAAAGACCAGCTCATGATATAACAAAATCATCCATGAGTGAAAGCTCTATTCAAAGTATAGGACAGACCAACGGATTTCAATGTAATGGAATATAAAAGTTCATTGATATTTTTTCAGATTCCACATTGCAACTAAAAGTACCACTTCTTGAGTTTGGTTTAGCATCAAAGAAGAATATCCACAGTTATTTTTAAATGCTATTAAAACACTGCTACATTTTCCAACAACATATTTTTTCAGCTGGGATTTCATTCATCTACTTCAACCAAACAATTCTATTTCAATGAGAATTATATTTCAATGAGAAATTATATTTCAATGAGAATCCAAACATTAAAGAGATTTGTAAAAATATAAAACAATGCCATTCTTCTCACTAACTTTTTTTTTTGTATTGAAAAATGTAGTTATTTTCATAAAATATGTCTTTTATGTTAACGTGGTGGCTTTATTATTTTTTAAATGAATTAGTCAATACATGCTTTAAAATTTGTCAGTTTTAATTTCTAATATGGTAAATGTCAATAGATGTACTCTCCATATAAACAAAAGCTCTTTGGAGTTCTTGATAATTTTTAAGAGTAGAAAGGTTTCCTGAGACCCAGATGTTTGGGAACTGCTGTGGAAGACGCAAGGAGGGGTGGGAACAGGAAGTCAGTTGTGTCTCCTGCTCTCCAGGGGATGGTAATTTAGAGAAGACATGCTAATCTGAATGGTGGTTGCTATGGAAGAGGAACAAACTACTTCAGAGAGAGGCATTTTCTGATTGGTCCAAGAAAGACTCTCATGTTAAGAGTCAAAGTGGGCTTATTAGAACCAGAGAGCTCCTTTTCTCTGCAAGCACTTTAGGTTTCTGACAAAATATAAATGCACATTCTAACCGTACAGTTTCTATTAAAAAACTGTAGAACAGAGAGAAAACGTTCCTTCTGGGACCCAATGTTCTTTTCTCACCCCTCCCTGATTATTAAATGCACTTGCTTCTTTGTGCTTTACATACAACATGTTTTACCTAAACATCCAATTGTTGGATGCTCTGGAGTTGTGTGTGTGTGTGTGTGTGTGTGTGTGTGTGTACGCATGCGCATGTGCCTTTAGTCCTCTATCCGCCTCAGTGTTGGCTTCTGACCGGCAGGCCCTTGACTGGATCGAGGCCGTGCCACCCCAGGCTCCCCGTCCGGCCATCAAAACACGTTTGTTGACTGAGTGAACAAATATAGAGATGTAATGCTATTTGGAATGAGGTGACAGTGTCAGCCGAGCTGGTCGCTTCATGCCTTGCCCGGTGTCATTCCCTCACGTCGGAGCAGCCGCTCTGTGGCGCACAGGAACTGGTCTCCCACAAGCAGAGACGCAGCTTGGGCCTGTGGACCCTGCCTGGGCGTGCGAGCGAGAGGCCTGTTGTCCAGTCCAGGCTCTGCCTCCAAGCAGCCGCGTGCCTCAAGTTCCCTTTCACTGCACACCAAGAGGCGCTCGCATGAACGCGTGTTGTCTACACGGTGACGCAGTCACACGGACAAAACATTTTTGACCGCTCACTTATCTG
>JAKSZT010054030.1:60664307-61045812 GCA_026826555.1 Tolypeutes matacus | reverse complement strand
CACCTCATTGTTATAATTTCTTGCATTGCTAGAATCACCATATGTGAACAAGAGAATACCATCAAGTCCACTCTAGTCCATAGTTCTTCCCCCAATCCTGAGGGGACTGGGATGGTGATGTCCACTCCAACTCCAAGTGAGAGAGGGCTTATATCCCATAGATATGGTGGGTGGGATGATCCTGCCTGCAGATGCAGGCCCTCTCCATTCCCTGGGATGGCCATTGCCCATCGTTGTCTCCTCACCAGGTGACTTGGATGAGTGCATTGAGCTGTAGGGTAGGAGCTACAGCTCCACCTAGATTTCATGCACACCTGGCACATAGGTAGGCGGGAGGCTCCAGTCTCTGGAAGTATACCTAAAAACTCCAACATCACATATAGGTTGCAAACTAGCAAAGGATTTATGAACCAGGATAAGGTAGTAAAGGGCTCCTGACTTGATAAATCCCAGGGAAGAATCCAGTTTCAAAAGATGGGTTTAGCACCAAATTCTCATGGTTTTACTCCAGGCTGTTAGCTGAAGTACCTGAGCTTTCAATGGCTCAGTAGGGAGGAGAGCTCTGCAGAACTGAACTACATCACTCTGTGTTGTGAAAAGAGGATACAGATCCCCGAGGCTGGTAGATGTCAAGGGAAATTTTTTCTACTTTGAAAAATCCTTGCTCTTTAGAACAAATGTATGAAATCTTGAGGCCTCAATTCCCTTAGTTTGGTGCCAACATTTTTTCTTGTATTTATTTTCTTTTCTATCTCTTAAGTCTAGATGTAAAACATGCAAGTGAAGGACATGAGTTGGGTCTGATCCATCTATCTCCTGTTCCGAACCCAGTGCATAGTACATAGAAAGCTGTTAATAAATGTTGAATGAATGCCAGGCTCTGCTCTCTAATATGGCAGCCTTGTCATTACCATGCTAAAAGGAAAATGCTTATTTTTACACTCTGGAATTTGGTGCATTTATGTTCCTCCTTGTAGTTCCCAGGAACTAGCCAAAGAGTAAAAGCTACCCACCCAAGTGAATTGGATTCAAGAGAAGAAATACAGTTAGCCTGACAATCAAATCCTGTAGTTCCCACAACAGAACTATTAGAGCTGCCCCATGGTGGGAAGTACTGCCTCTCAGGGATGTATTTCCTCCTTATCCACTTATCAAAGATGTATTGAACACTATTTATGGAAAGGGGACACTGGTGGGTTCTGGGGATATGAAATTAAGTAAGACATTGTCCTTCCCCTACCTAGTGGAGTTGACAGACTAGGGTTGCCAGATTTAGAAAAAAATAAAGCAACACCCAGTTAAATTTGTATTTCAGATAAATAAAAAATAATTTTTAAAAGTATATTTTAGTATAAGTATGTATCATGCAATATTTGGGACATACTTATACTAAAAAATTATTCGTTGTTTATCTGAATTTCAAATTTAACTGGGCATCCTGTATTACATTGGCACTAATTCTAATGTCGTATGAACAGAATGTCATTTGAGATCAGGGGAGAGAACCCAGTTTTACCTGAGCGAGCCAGGAAAGATTTCTCAATGATATTCAAACAGTGGGTATTAATGCATTTAATTTCTCACAACCCCTTGGGGTAGCTGTAACCGTAATCCCCTTTTTTCAGAGGTGGAGTAACTTGCCAGAGGTCACATAGCTGGTAAGTGGCTGCGCTGAGGTGTGGTCCCAGGCAGAAGAAGCTCTTAGTCTACACTTAATCACCATGCTACACTTATTGCTTCTGCTAGTAATCTGTTTACGTGATTTGATGCCCAAAACCTCTTCATCTATTAGTTTGAATCTTCTGCAATTGTTTTGGCATTACTTTTTCCCTTGTATGTGTTGGGAAACTGAGGCACATAGGGATTAGATGAGTTGCTTTTCATAATGCAGCAAATCTGTTACCAAGTCAAGGCTAGTACTCCCAGACCAGGTCCCTAGCGTGTGACATGACCCTATTTTTCATTCAATAAAGTAAGAACAATTGGAAGTAACGTCCAACTGTAATTTGAAGAAAGTGCTAGTGGAAAGCACAGAATTGCCTTTCTTTTAAGTCTTTAAAAACAAAAACAACTTTCCTCTTGGGGGAAAGCTTGGTATAGACGGTGGATCTCACACTTCAGCGTGCATCAGAACCACCTGCACGGCTTGATCCCCCAGAGTTTCTGATTCAGTAGGTCTGGGATGGGGCCTGACAATTTGCATTTCGGACAAGTTCCCTGGAGATGCTGAAGCTGCTGGTCCATGGGTCACACTTTGAGAACCACTGGCATAGTCAAATGAATCTGTGAAAACAAAAGGCTCTAGGTCTGATTTCCAGAGTCTAGCGATGCAACCTTGGCCAGGGTGCATAACCTGAGTGAGTCTCAGTTTCCTCACCTATGCAATTAGGCTTTGGGTGCTTTTTTGAGGATTAATGGCATAAAGTAAAAGTATTTTCTTTCCTTTCTCCTTTGAAGGTAATACAGTTGTGCTCCTGGGGCTGCACGTGATGTAGTGGTTTGCCTGTCTTGTTTGCTTCAGCCGCTTAAGTCTGAGAAAAGCGGCCATATTGAGAAGGCGCCCGACATGTTGGGGCTAAGTAGAGGAATCATATCTGGCATGCTGCTCAGCCCCGTGAGTCCCATGGTGGGGTGGGCTGGGGGTACAATTTGCGGCCCTAAGGAAGCTGTTGGGAGGCATGACACTGCACTCTTCTCTTAGTTTGGGTTTCCCCAGAATCAGATCTTGAGGCAAGGATTTGAGTGCAAATAGTTTGTTTAGGAGGTGATCCCAGGAGACACTGGCAGGAGAGTGGGTAAGGTAGCTAGGGAAGGGAAGGCAGCGAGTAAAAGCACTCAACCAAGCCAGCTTTCATGGCAGGCACTTGGAGCTTAATCCTTCTGGAGTAACCAGTGTTCTTTGAAGGCGTCTCCCTGGGGCGTCCTCAGCTCCTGCTTGTGAGAAGGCTCTCAGGTGGTTGGAGGTCAGGTGGAGCACTTCAGTGGTAAGGCCTGAGGGTTCAGGGCTGTGGGGGGCACGGGGGAAGCACCCACAGCCAACAGCTCTCTTCAGGACTGGGGTGTGCCCACCCTGCTGTCTTGACGAATCTCTGAGGAGCCCCACTGTTTGCGTATCATGCCCTTTAGATGTGCCAAAGCAGAGAGGGACTGAGGAGCCACTGCTCTGTACTGCTGACTGAGTTGGTTGAACATGACTGGAATGCTGTACTTTAGTTATTTGTTATCAGCCTCATCCTTGGTGACATCTATGCACTTCCAGACACTTCAGCACCAAGTAAAACATCCAAATGGAGAGAGTCTCTCCACACCACTTTCTTGTTGTCACTAGATTGATTGTTCCCTCAGCCCTCAGCACTTCTCACATTCCCTATTTGTCAAGGACTTTTTTTTTTTTTTAACTACAAAACAATTAGTCTTGCACTTCTTGAGGGAGTCATACATTATATTATGGCACATATGTTTCAGAAAGATATCAGGGAGTTTCTCCTATCAGAATAAAGACCTTCTTAGGCGTCCATCAGCTTCCTCAATAGTGCATTCTTCTTCAGCAATGTCCCACATCATCATGTCACATCTTTTTCTATGGGATGCTAGAATTTCTCCCCTGGAGTTTGGAATTTTATTATTTGTTGAATTAGGGTCTGTGTGTGTGTGTGTGTTTCATGAACAATAGTGTGTTGTGTTCCTTTGCAGGAGTACTATATAATACTTCATATTTGGGATTCTTCTTCATCTTTCTACTTGAGTCAACATTATCTATAATTTACAGACTTAGAAATTGAAGTTCAGAGGAGTTCAGAGAGATTAAAAATATCTCCAGTGGTATAGTGATCAGGTTAAGATTCCTATTGAATATGTGAGTTTAAGGATTTATGAAACTATTCAAACAGTGCTTGACACATAACAGATATAAATAAATAGTAGTGGTAGTCACAGGGATGGCCCAGCAGACTTGCAACTCCAGGTAGCTTGATTGACCAAGGGCCCCTGCTGCTGCACTCTGATTTTGCACTAAATCCACCCTTTCCATGGGCTAGTCCTCGCCAGTGATGGACTGAGCATGGTGGAGGTGTTGAGGCAGTCCATTCTTGGAAGGTGCAGAATCCACTGATGGCTAATTTTGGCTCAAGGACTCCCCAACAGGCTTGTCAAAGCCTCTTTTGGCTACACGACAGCCTAGGATGCTTCCACCCATTCTCTCTCTCCCTCTCTCCTTCACTCAGGGTCTGTAGTAGCCACATGAGTGAGCTTGGAAGAGGATCCAACAGCCTTCGGATGACTGCAGCCAGCTGACAGCTGGACTGTAACCTCATGAGTCACAATGAATCCTCCCTTCCTTCCTCCTCTCTCCCTCCCTCCATCCCTCCCTCCCTCCCTCCCTCTCTCTCTTTTTCTTTCTTTTCTTCTATTAGTTCTATGCTTTTGTACACAGAATGCAGTTGGTTTTGGCTTTGTGATACAATCTAAAGATTCTTTTTATTTTGCTAATTAAATCCATTCCATTTTATAAATGATAATGTTTGGTCTTATTTCTGTCATACAGTTTGTTATATATTCAACTTGTATAGCTATGCTTTAGGTTGTTCGCAGGTTGTTGGTTTTCTTTGCTTTTTTGGTATGTATTTTTATTTTTAGGATGTTGTATTTTTGTTGTGGTAATTATTATTATTTATAACTGTTGGACATTTAGGTTGTTTCTAACATTAACTATTACCAATATTATCACCGTGAACATTCTTGTACACATGTTTTGGTGCATATTTTGTGCAGTTCTGCATATATGCCAAGGAGAGGAACTGCTGGGTCACGGGTGTGCTTACTCACCTTTAGTAGATATTGTAAACCAAACACTTCTCCACTGTGTCTGTGCCAGTTTACACTCCCATCAGCAGCACATGAGAGTTCTTGTCCTGCAGCATCTTTAGTAACTTTTGGTATTGTCAATATTTTCCATTTTAGCAATTTTGATTTGAATTATGGTTTTAGTTTGCATTTCTCCTGCTACCAGAGAGCCACATCTTCATCTGCGTTGGTCTTCCAGGTAGCTGCTTTTATTAATTGCTCTTCAGATCTTTGTCCAGTTTTCTGCTGCTTTTTAAAATTTTATTTGTGAGAATTCTTGGTATATGCTGGATATGAGTCTTTTTTCAGTTATAATTATTGCAAGTATTTTCTCCTACACTGCAGTTTAACTTTTTTTAAAAAACAATTTATTGCAGTATATCATTCATACATGAACATACATAAACTACAAGTGTTCAGTGAACATCGTGATCTTACAAAGCAAACATGCATAACATCATATAGGGCTCCCACACATCACCCCTCCACAAATATCCTGCATTGTTGTGAAACATTTGTTAACAAATCATGAAAGAGCATCGTCAAAGTATTACTACTAACTATAGTCCATATCTTCCTCCCCTATACATTAAGGATTTATTTATTTATTTATTTATTTACTTTTATCCATTTTTACACCCCCCTCCCTCCCTATTTTTGCTGTTTTTCTGTCCATTCGCTGAGCAACTCTCTGTGTCCATTTCCTGCCCTCTCTTCTCATCCTCCTCTTATCTTCACTGGGATTCGATCCTCGGAACCTCCAATGTGGGAGAGAGGCGTCCTACTACTGCCTGTGCCACCTTAGTTTCTGGTTTTTCAGTGCATCTCGTCTTGGCTCTCCCTTGTGTCACTCTCCTGTTATGTCATCATCTTGCTGTGTGGCTTGCGGGGCCTGATGGCACATCCGCTCGCGGGGCCTGGCGGCTCACCTGCTCATGGAGCCTGGTGGCGCACCTGCGTATGGGGCCCGTGGCCCACGTGCCTTCTATATTTTTCTTTTTTAAATTTTTACCGGGACGTCCCGGGGGTTGAACCCAGGTCCCTCCATATGGGAGACGGACACCCAACCACCCGAGCCACATCCGTCCCCCTGCTATATCTCTTAAGGTTGACCAAAGATGCCCAAAGTTACAGTCTTTTCCCATACAGGATGGTCACGTAATAAATCAGGCTTAGTTTATCACCAGCATTCTAAAAACCAGACCTAGGGAGAAAAACTAGGTCTGGGGACACACGCATGGTTTCTAATATAGCAAATGTTTAGCCTACCCTGATTATCACAAAATAAGGACAGCGAGAATATTCGCACGGCTTAACTTTTAACTCTCTTAAATTAATCTTTTGATAAACAGAGGTTTCTAATTTTGATGTAACCAATTCATCAATTTTTTTTTTCATGTTCCCATTTAAGACATATTGCCTACCCAAGGTCATGAAGATGCTATCCTATGTTATCTTCTACCAGCTTCAATGTTTTGGTTTTTGCATTTAGATCTACAATTTACTTAAATTGATTTATATGTTTGATTGTGAGGTAAAAGTTCAATTTATTTTTTTTCCATAAAAAATAAAAACCAAGCTTTTTACAGTGCTCTGCGTAAATCAAATGTTTATGTATATTTGTGGATTCTCTATTCTATCCCATTGATCTGTTAGTCTCTTTTTGTATCAATACCATGCCGTATTATTATAGATACTTTATAATGTCTTGCTATCAGATAGCATAAGTCCTTCAATTTTGTTCTTGCTTTCAGTGTTGTCTTGGGTATTCTTGGCCCCTTGCATTACAGGTAAATTTTAGAATCAATTTATCAATTTCTTTAAAAAAATTAAAAAACAGCCCCTGAGAATTTGAGCAGGATTGGATGGAATCTATAAATTAATTTGGGGAGAATTGAAAGCTTATAATGAGTTTTCTACCCATGAACATGAAAAATCTTTCCACTGATTAGGTATTCTTTATTTCTGCTGATAATATTCTGCCAATAAATAAAAGTTTAGGTACTGTTCAGTATGATAAATATAGTTTTTCCCTCTGGGGCAAAGGTCAGGAAGGCTTACTAGCCATTATAAATGATTTAGGTTGCCTAAACTCAGAGTTCCTATCCTGTAATGCATGTGCAGTTGCCATCTGGCACTCTTTGTGTTGCCTTGTAGAAATTGGGGCTTGAGAAACCAGCACAGATGCTCATTACGTGGCTTCTGTATGCTTTGAGAATTAAACGGTCCATTTGTCTCTGGGCCAATAGTCTTGTGTCTTCTGCCATCATCCATGATATTGTGGCAGGTTGGCTTGGTAGCTTGTAAATTGGGTAAACTCTCAGATCCTTTGACACTGCAAAGAAGTACTGTGCATCTTTTATTAGATTTGCTCCCAAGTTATTATTTCTGATGCTATTGTAAATCTTGGCACATAAAATTTTCATTTTCTAATTGTTCGTTTTAGATAAATACAGTTGATTTTTTCTCTTTTCTTTTTCTTTCTTTCTTTCTTTTTTTTTTTTGTTGTTCTTTTTTGTCTTTTCTGATTACAGTTGATTTTTGTACATTGTCTTGTAGCTAGGAACTTTGCTCAATTCCCTCATTTATTTGAATAGTTTCATTTCTGCAGATTCTCTTAGATTTTCTATGCACACAATCATGTCATATGTGAACGATGACAGCTTTATTTCTTCTTTTTTCAAATTGTTACATATTTTCTTGCTTTATTACACTTCGCAGAACCTCTAGTAAAAATTATAGAAATGAAGTTATAGCTAGGATCCTTATCTTAGAGAAATAGTCTCCATATGTAGCCGGGAAGTATGAGAGTCTCTTTCAGTCACAGCTTGTTTCTCTTAGTTCTCAGTCAGCATCTGTCTTTTTGTGTGCTTGGTTATTTTCATGTAAATACCAGATATTCTGTGTGTGTAACTGAACTTGAGGCTCTGTGTGAAATTATATTCCTCAGGAAAGGATTGACTTTTGCTTCTCGGATACAACCAGTGATTGGGATAATTTGAAGGTGGGCTTCATTCTCTGGGAGGGTGGGCTCTTTCTGACGCCCCTATCGCTAAGGTGTAACCCTTCTGGGGTCCAAACTGGAATGTCTGGGCATTTCCTTGGGCCCCTCAGTTTTGCTGGACTATCCTCAGCTGCTCTCTCCTAGTTCCTTGGGATTGTGTCAGGCTGATCAGTTGCTCGGCCGCTGTTCTCCACCCTGGCTGCACCTCTCAGTCTCTGCTTTCTAAACGGAAAATGGCTCAAGGAGGAAGAGTCAGATCAACTGCCAGGCTCCCTTTCCTGGGTTCCCTGCCTCTCTGGAGTTTTCACACAGGTGTTTATTTTATTTTGTCCAGGTTTTCTAGTTATTTGCCATGAGAGGTTTGGGCTGAAACAAGAAGTGAACATCACACATTATGTCTTGACTAGAAGCACGATGGAACGGTGGCCTTTCTTTACTATGTACTCCTATTTTCCTTAATAGTCTGAGACAGTCATTGGGAAAGATAGCTTTGAGTCCTATAATTTCAACTTTCACCTTGGGTAATGCAAATTCTAAACAATGAGAAAAATAGTATCCATTAGGAGAAAAAGAATATGCTTCTCAAAGAATGAGGATGATTCATTTTTTTCTAACATGATAAGAAGAGATTGCTGAACTATTAAATGAGCAATAACAAGATGATATTAAGCACTTTACTCATTATTTACTCTTTACTTTTGTGGACTAACTTTTACTTCTCAAAATGTACCTTGGAACAGTTGGAGCACAAGTCAAAACAAATCCAAAAATATTCATGTGAAAAGTGAATCATATACCATCTGGTAGCTATGTTTTTGTTGATAGAAACCTGGTTATATGCATTGTGGTTTTATTTCCTAAATAACTTTGTGCTTTTTATCTATAAAAATAATGTCACAGAACAGCGACTTCAGAGCATTAACCTTTTGGTTGTTTTTCAGTAGTACTGATGAGTTTCTCTTTACCCATTTGCTCTCACGTGTCCAGCTTTATAGAGTATGTAACATAGTTTTTTTCTTAAATTTACAATCAAGTTCTGTTGGGCAACATAATTAAATAAGGAAAAGATATGTCCTGGCCTGTGAATTCCAACTCTCCTTAACACAAATTCTCTGACTAGCAAACTGAAAAGGGGAGATAAGTCAAAGAAAAAGAGAAAAAGAGTAAAAAGGGAAATTGCCCCTTGTCGGAGGAAAGGAAATAACCATCATTTCTCTTTCACCCAATCTCCTTCACTTACATCCCACAGTATCCAAAACAAGTTTGGAAGGAAAAATAATATTAAAGTGCAAATTAAAAAGTGGTTAAAAAAATGGGTATTTTAGAAACCCAAGTAAAGAACTAAAATTTTATACACAGGTAAAATGGTGGAGATACATGTTTCAAAATGTCACAGGCATCTATGGGATGGGTTCCTAGGTTTATGCATTGAGTCTACAGCCTCTCCCAGTGATCTTAGTTCCCCAAACACAACTTTGTTTTCCCCACTGAGCTAACAGGCCCACCTCATGTAAACCAGATGCTTCCATGTCATCAGTAAAGACTGAAGTGTTGTTAAGATAAGTTGTTTATGATGAATGATGCAAAAATTAAAAATCAAAGTTGTTTACACTCTTTGTAAGGTAATAGCAACCTTAACTCAAGCTATAGGAGCCTAAATTGGTTTTTCGAGCAACTATATTGTCCTTAACAGGATGAACTTTGGTAAAAGGGGAGAAAATGAACAGAATTTATACTCTGATGATTTAAATACATTGATCTTTAACTGATGTAAAGTGTGACATTAGTTTTAAAAGGAGACAAATCTCAAATATATCTTTTTCTTGACCATTGTTAAACTGATGATCAGGGCGATTCCAAAATTAATTGTAAATTAAGTGTAAAAATTCTTGATACTATTAAAATTTTGAGCCCTTCTGAATCATGTAGATAAAGTGTTTGTTTAATAAAAGAGATGTATCCTTTAGGACTGTGCTGTCCAGCACGGGAGCCAGTCACCACATGTCAATGCCATTTGAGTGTTGAATTGAGTCTGAATTGAGCTGTGCTGTATGTATAAGCCTCGTACTGGATTTCTAAGACTTAGTACAAAAAAGAAATGTGAAATATCTCATCAAAATTTTTTTTAATTTTTTAATTTTTATTTTATTTTAAATATATATTTTAAAAGATGCTTAGATTACATAAATGTTATACAAAAATTACAAGGATTCCCATGTTCCCCACCTCCCACACCTCCCACCACCTCCCACATAAACATCTTTCATGAGTGTGGCACATCACCTGCAATGGATATACACATCCTGGGGCTTTGCCACTAAGCATGGACCGTAGTTCACATCGTAGACCACACTCTCTCCCACACAGTTTTGCATGGTATATGCTGATGTAAAATGGCCTATATCTGTCGTTGTAATATCACTCAGGATACAAAAAATTTTAATATTAATTATATGTTGAAGTGATATTGTGTGTATTTGGGCTAGATAAAAATATTATTAAAATTGGTTTTGTATGTTTCTTTGTGCCTTTTAATGTGGCTACTAGAAAATTTCGATTACATCTGTGGCTCACATTATATTTCTCTTGGAGAGTACTGCTCCAGAAGCTTTAAAAATTAAAGAATGTAAAACAAATCTCCCTACTTCCAATAATATTATTAAAAATAAACTGTTAGTAAACACAGACGCTTCCTTCTTCCAGAAGGAACACAGCCTTGCTGACACCTTGATTTTAGCCCACTGAGACCCACTCTGGACTTCTGAACTACAGAATGTGAGATAATAAATCTGTGTTGTTTTAAGCCACTCCCTCCTTCCCTTTTTTGTGTGCAAGTTCCATATATTCTTTCAAATCTTGTGTGTGAGAATGCCGAGAGGGCTGCTACAAGTGCCAAAGAACAAACTTATAAGCCACTGGGCCTGCATCTACCAAGAGGGAGAGTAACGTAGTGGCTAAGAGCAGAGATCTGGGGCCAGACTCCCTTTTTGCAAATTCTGACTCTTTAATGCACTCATTATGTGGCTTTGTGCAGGTTATTTATATTACTCGGTGTCTCTGCTTCTTTGAAAAATGGGGATAATAGCTATTGCATAGTTAATAGAAGAATGTTAATCTGGCTCAGAGTAAATGCTATAGAAGTGTTTGATATTATGTTTTAATATTTCAAAAATCCTAAAGTCTGAACCAGCCTGATATACAGCAGAGCATCAAATAGTTGTTTATATGTAATTTATGAATAACAGTATATCAGCATAGCACTTTATAGTTTACAAAGTAAGTCCCTATGCAGTTTTTCACTTGATCCTCCGGACAATATTGCCAGGAGCAGATGTGGCTCAAGCAGTTGAGCGCCCGCCTCCTACATGGGAGGTCCTGGGTTCGGTTCCCGGTGCCTCCTGAAAACAAAAACAAAACAACAAGCAAAACAAATAATAAAACCAACTCAGGGAAGCCGATGTGGCTCAGTGGTTGAGCACCGGCTTCCCACATATGAGGTACCAGATTCAGCCCCCAGTACCTCAAAAAATAAACAAACAAAACAAACAATATTGCCAAGTCAGCAAAGGCTAATATCCTTTTTTACAGAGGACGGTAGGTAAGACAGATGCTGTGTAGTAACTGTCAGAACCAGTTCTAAATCCGTTCATTTGATCAGTGACGACTTGCCTCAGTGAACTCACTTCTGAAAAACAGCTAAACAAAAACAGCTTTCCATCTTTGAACATCAATCCACAGTCTCACTTGAGGAACTGTGCTGCTGGCTGATGTGAACCCATTCCTGCCTCTGAAAGCTGGCCAACCCCTCAACTCTGGGATCCCCAAGCCCTATATAAGAGCTGTGCCTAACAAGCATAGCTCTCCCTGACTTAAGTTGTGAGTTCAGCCTTCCTTCTCCTATATTTAGTGGAGGTCTCTTACTTCAGCACTGAGGTAGGCAGACTGGTGGTCTTCCTAAAGCTACCTACATCCTAATCCAGAACCTGTGACTGTGTTACGTTACTTGGCAAGAAGGGAATTGAATTTGCAGGTGGAAGTATGGCTGCTGGTCAGCTCGCCTTGAGATGGGAAGATTTATCTTGGAATATCTGGGTGGGCCCGATGTAATGACAAGGGTCCTTGTAAGTGAAGGAAGGAGGTAAGAGAGCCAGTATCAGAGTCAGAAAGAGAAATGAACATGCTCCACTCCTGGCTTTGAAGATGGAAGATGGAACCACCAGCCACAGAAGCTGGGAAAGGCAAGGAAATGGGTTCTTCCTTAGAGATTCCAGAAGGAATGCAGCCCTGCTGGCATTTTGATTTTAGCTGAGTTAGACCTACCTCAGACTTTTGATGTTCAGAATTGCAAGACAGTAAATTTGTGTTGTTTTAAGCCAGGAAGTTTGTGATAATTTGTTATATTAGAAATAGGAGACTAATACAAAACAGAAGAAAAAACTGAGGCTCTGAGGAGTTAAGGAAGTTAAACAAATCCCAGATACTCAACTAGTATCCTGCGGCTCAGATTTAAGTCCCACCTCCAAATATAGTGATATATAGTGATATTTACCCAAAGCCACTAAAAAGTGTGAGAGAAGTGAGTAAACTGAGAGCCTCAGTAAACTAAAGTCAGAGTTATCTTCCTTCCCCTCACTTCACTGAGGAAAATTTCCTCAGACTAAAAGCAATGAAATCTCTGATCAATAGCTACATTTTCAAATTGAAGACTCCTTGTCTACGTGAAGAGAGTTTTTGCAATATAACACTTAAGAGAGTGTCTTTCCCTTCTTCACTTCAGTAGATAGGAGAATGAAGTTTGAAACAGTGTTGTAAAAGAGATAGATTTGAATATTAAGTGATTTATGCATTTGTGACTATGAGTTCAGAAATGAAAGTTATATGAGGAAATATTCTTGAGGAATTGGTCCAAAGGTCCCAGAAGGCATTATGGGCATCATTACCCAGAATTTATGCCCCATTCTTTTAACTCTTCATAGTTCACAGTGTGGTTCTCCACACACTGCAAATTTTATGACTTGGTCAGTTAGTGTGTTGCATTAATGGATCCACGTTCAAGGCTGCATCTCCATATAGGTCAGGTGGTGCTATATGGTTCTCTGGTCACGAACTTCTTCCCAAATTCTGGGGACCTACTCAAGCCCTGCAAATTGATGTTAAGTCAGTGTGAGGGGCATCTTTTCTTTTTTCAAGTTCTCTCCCCTTCCTTTCCGTATCTGGTCCCTCTTTTTCTTTCTTCCCTCTACATTTTCTTCTTTTTTCAGTCTTCACCCTCCATTTAGGTGATTTCATCTATTCCTGTGGCTTCGGCTACCATCCAATACTGGAGATCCCTGAACACGTCTGTATTAGTCAGCCAACGGGGTGCTGATGCAAAATACCAGAAATCTTTTGGCTTTTAGAAAGGGTATTTATTTGGGGTAGAAGCTTACGGTTACCAGGCCATAAAGCATAAGTTATTTCCCTCACCAAACTCTGTTGCCATGTGTTGGAGCAAGATGGCTGCTGACATCTTCCTGGGTTCCTCTCTTCCCGGGGCTTGTTTCTCTCCATTTCTCTCCAGGCTCTGTTTCTCTGCTCTCTCTACACGGCCAACTGTAGACTATCAGGCGAACGGCTTGTCCCCTTCCTGGGCCCTCTGCCGTGTCTAATGGAGCCTTCTCTCTTTGCTCACATATCTGCTTCTCTGTGTGCCTACCTCCTAGGGCACCAATATCAAAATTCCAACCTCCCTTCTCCACGGTATGGTCTCTCTGTGAGTCCCCGCCCACCGAGGGTGTCCCATTGATGAGGCCCAATCAAAGCCCCAATCATTATCCAATCAAGTAAAAGGAAACCTCTGAATCCAATCCAATCCAACATACCCAGAGGGACAGACCAGTTCACAAACACAATCCAACATCCACCCTTGGAATTCACAAACAACATCAAACTGCTACAAGGTCTCTATGCAGTGCTCTCTCCTGATTGTCACGAGAAGTCCCCAGTGGCATGTGTGATTACCTCTTTATGCTCAACCTTATCTAAAACTCAATATATTTACATATTTTCTATCAAACCTCCTTCTCTTGCATTTCCCTTAGCTCAGCAAGGGGCATTGCCAGGCAATCAGTCGCTCACATTGGATCTGGGGGTATTACTGGCTCCTCTCTCTCTTCTCCCCTGTGCTTGCACAATTGTCCTCTGGCCACTGGCCTTGTCTGCTCCAGGCCCTTCTCCACAGAGCTGTGTACTGTGTCAAAAGCCTTCAACGTTGGGGTGCCATTCAAGGCCCTTGTGATTTGGCACTTCTCTCTCTCTCTCTGATCCAAGTTCTCCTCTTGTCCCTCCACTCACATCCTATTTTCTACTTTTGGACATTTATTTGCAGTTATTGGGTGGTTTCTTGCTTTAGGGTCCTTGGTTGTGTTTGTCATTTTGGTAAAAATGACTTTTCTTCACCACAGTGCTTGGCAAAGATCTTCCTGCTGATGGGTAGGACTCCTCTCAAGCTTTATCTTTTCTGTAAAGCTGCTCCTCACCCACAGCCCTTGGGCCAGGAGAACGACAGTTCCAGTCTTCTGCTCCTGCTGTGCCCCTGCAGGCGTCGCCCTCTGGTCCTGGGCTGAAACTCAGCCACTACGCTGCCACCTCCTGGCTGCTGGTGCCCCATGGCCCCTGACTGGTGAGCATCTTCCCCGTCCATAGCACTTCACACCCACGGATGTCTCTCCTTTACAGCAGGATTATGTCTTGCCCTGTATTTCTAAGGGCCGTGACAGCACCTGTCATCTGGGGGTTGCTCAGTGGAAGACAAGTGAAGTCATCTAACCACATAGTACAGAGATTTATCACTAAAAGAAATGACAGTGCGGACACGAGTGTTTGCCTTCTATCATTAAGTTTTCTACAATTGTGAGACCACCTGAACAGCATATATTTTTTCTGTACATAGGAACATAACTTTCTTTAAAATCTATCAGGTCAAAATGCATTCAAATGGCAAAACAGAGTTGTAGAAAATTAATGACAGAAACCAGATTACTAATCATTTTCCATAAAGTCATTCAACAAAGAAATGCTTCAGGGAGAGAGTTTTCTTTTTTTCATTTTGAACTTTTTTTTATTATGGACAAGCTTAAACATAAAAAAAGAGGAGAGAAGAGTATAATGTACCCCTATAAAGCCACCACTTTGCTTCAAAAATTACCAACAGTTTACCAATTTTAATTCATTTATCCCCACATCTTTATTTTTTTCTGAAATATTTTAAAGCAACCCCAGATATTATATCATTTCATCCATAAATATTTCAGAATGTACTTCTAATAAATATGGAGTTTGTAAAAAACATAATTACAATATCGGTATTATACCTAACAAAATCAACAATAATTCCTTGATGGCATAAATGCCTAGCCCATGTTCAATCTTTCCTGATTATCTCAAAAACAACTTTTTAGAGTTGGATTGCTTCAATAAGGATCAAAAGAAGGTCTATACATTGCATTTCATTAGCATTTCTCTAATAGTGTCTTTCTCTTTTTTAACGTTCATTATAAAATCATTTCAAACTTACAGAAAAGCTGCAAGTATAGTACAAAGAACACTTGCAGGGGGTCGGATGTGGCTCAACTGGTTGGGCGTCCGTCTGCCATATGGAGGGACCCGGGTTCGATCCCCGGGACCTCCCGGTAAAAAAAAAAAACAAAAACAAAGAACACTTGCAGCCTCCTTCACCTGGAACCATAAATTGTTAACATTTTTTGCTGTATTTGTCTTATCAGTCTGTGTTTGTATTATTTTTTCGAACCATATGAGAGTAAGTTGTCCCTCTCCCTCTAAATACTTCAGTGTATTATTTCCAATGAATAAGGACATTAAGCTATATAGCCACCATACACTTATCAAAATCCAAATCACAAAATTTAACATTGTACAGTATTATAATTTAATCCACAGCCCAAATTCGGATTCTGTCAGTTGTCCCAATAACATACTTTATAGCTATTATTTTTCCCAGTCTGGGATCCAATCCAGAATTATGCATTGCCTTTTGTTGTCAGATAGTTTTAGTTTTCTTTGATCTGGAAAAGTGTTTCTTGACCTTGACATTGTTTTATAGTACAGGCCAATTATTTGATAGAATATCCCTCAATTTGGGTTTGTCTTATATATTCACATAATTAGATTCAATTTATACATTTTTTGGTAAGAATACCCCAAAGGTGATGTTGTGACCTTTTCAGAGCATCTTATCAATAAGCACATAGTGGCAGTTTGTCCTAGCATTGGTGATGCAAGATTTGATCACTTGCTTAAGAAGGAATCTACGGTATTTTTGCACCATAAAGTTACTATTTTTACTTTGCACTTAGTAAGTAATTCTGCGGAGATACTGTGAGACTATATCAATAACATATTCCTCGTTGAACTTTCACCCACTAGTTTTAGTTTTGGTATCCATTGATGATTTTCTAACTCTAATATTCTTTCCATATTTATTACTTGACATTCTCTTGTGAGGACAAGCATTTCCATTTCTATTTTCTGTCTCTATCTCTCTATATCTACCAATGTGCACTCGGGTTGTTATTTTATTCAGTGGGTTATATGCCTCTATGCATATCATTAATCTTAATGCTAAATTTGCCCCTGATTTGGCCAGTGGGAATCTCTTCCAACTGGCTCCTATGCCTTATGCCCTGTCCCCATTGTTCTTTGAACACTATCTTACTTTCTGGCACTACAAGATATCTCAGACTCATCTTGTATTTTCAAAGCTCCAGCATTGGAATTGGCCATTTCTACAAGGAATCTTGACTGATGACTTCAATTTAACAATCACTTCTATAATAACAGACTGTGCATATAACTTTTTTCAAACTGATGTATTATCAAAATTAAGCAAAATATTCAACTTCACAATGAAACATAGCAATTTGAATTGAGTTAAAAAATAAACCGTGTAAACACCCTTCAGATTCACAGTGTTTGTCACTGATAATATATAAAATATGATAATTTTTAAAGCTCTGGTTAAAAGCTTAATAACTTCTACAACATAAGTAACTTTGGGTGACTTTCACAAACTTCCAATATCTGCTTCATTTTCCAAAATGAAAGGGCACTTATTTGGCTGATAAAAATTATCCACCACCTTATCTGAAAGTGTTTGTTGTCCTCTGTGTACCGCCCAACTGTAAATGAATCATGATTATCCCTTAAAATGAGTGTGAAGCCTCAAATGTGGCTTCACTTAGATCTGCCCCCTCATTTTCTTTGTAAGCTCTCATTTCTGCTTCCAAAAAAGAAGATGGGGTTTTTGTTGATTGGATCATGCCAAACTTTTGTGTGCATAAAAGTCAATTGGAGGAACAACCAGCAAGATGGCGGCAGAGTAAGGGGCTGCTAGAGTCAGCTTATGCTACAGTTCAGCTAGTAATCACCCAGAGCTATCTAAAGCACATGTTTGGGGGCTCCAGGACACCAGAAGAGCACCCTGCAACATCCTTGAAAGAATGGAAGGAGACTGCCCATCTGCAGAAAAGATTCATGAGTAAAGTACTCCATTCTGTGGAGGCCAGTGCCCATCCTCCACTGGAGGCACAAACCTCCTCGGGAGCTGTTCCGCAGCTGGAATTGGAAGCTCCACGTCCCAAAAACGGGGGAGGAAGAGACGGCTGGGCACCAACTTCAGCTACTGATTAGTAAATTCGACAGGCTAAAGTATAACCCTAAGAACAGCTTACGTTTGAACCTGTCCAAGTTGGAAAGAGGCTGGTAGTTGCCATTTTGACTCTGCCCCCGGTATGAGGGGAAACCAGACTGATTGAAAATCACGGTGACATTAGGGACTGACTTCTTTCCACCCAGATCAGCCTGCAGCCCTAGCCTAGGTTTCAACCCCATCTCCGGCAGGAGGAAGCTGGCAGGCCCTGCACCAGCCTCTCTAGGTAACTGCAAGTACATTCAGCTGTCACAGACTGAATACTTGGAAGTATATCGGGGCAACTGCAGACATTTTGGACCCACACAACATAGATTGCTGCCACCTGCAGCTCCATCCCCATCCCAGGCAGATGAGGAAGGGCGTGCCTGCATCAGTCTCTCTGGCAACTACAGTCTAGGCCTGCACAACTTGGATTAGTACACACAGCTGTGGCTCTGTCCCTACCCCTAGCAAAGGGGAAAGGTGGGAGAAGCTCTAATGGTCCCTGGGGCAACACGGGCAACTCAAGACTCCACAGCTTACAGCACCACCTACATCCTCGGCTCTTACTACACAACCAGCAAGGGAGAAAGGGCAGGAAAGTCCTAAACTAAATAGAGGAACTGCACCCAGAACCAATACATCTAGTAAGCCAGATGCCAAGACACCAACAAAAAATTACAATACATACCAAGAAACAGGAAGTTATGGCCCAGTTAAAGGAACAAGGTAAGCTAACATAAAGGAGTAGCAACAATTAATCATAGATGTTCAAACAAATCTCTTTAATAAATTCAACGAGATGGCTAAAGAGATTAAGGATATTAAGAAGACATTTGATGAGCACAAAGAAGAATTTGAAAGCATACATAGAAAAATAGCTTATCTTGTGGGAATGAAAGGTGCAATAAATGAAATAAAAAATACACTGGAATCATATAACACAGATTTGAGGAGACAGAAGAAAGGATTGGTGAACTTGAAAAAATGACCTCTGAAAGCAAACATACAAAAGAACAGATGAAAAAAAGAATGGAAAAAAAAATGAACAAAGTCTTAGGGAACTAAACAACAGCAAGAGACGTGCAAACATACATGTCATGGGTATCCCAGAAGGAGAAGAGAAGGGAAAAGGGGCAGAAGGAATATTTGAAGAAATAATGGTAGGAAAATTCCCAGTCCTACTGAAGGACATAGATATCCAAGTCCAAGAAGCACAATGTACTCCCATCTGAATAAATTTGAATAGACCAACTCCAAGACACATACTAATCAGAATGTCAAATGCCAAAGACAAAGAGAATTCTGAGAGCAGCAAGAGAAAAGCAATGCATAACATATAAGGGATATCCAATAAGATTAAGTTCTGATTTCTCATCAGAAACCATGGAAGCAAGAAGACAGTGGTATGATATATTTAAGATACTGCAAGAGAAAAGCTTCCAGCCAAGAATCTTATACCCAGCAAGATTGTCTTTCAAAAATGAGGGCGAGTTTAGAATATTCACAGATAAACAGAAACTCAGAGAGTTTGCAACCAAGAGACCAGCTTTACAGGAAATACTAAAGGGTGTGCTATGGTTTGAAAAGAAAAGACATGAGAGAGAGGCTTGGAAGAGAGTCTAGAAATGAAGATTATATCAGTAAAAATAAAAGTGTTAAAAGAGTGGTGAAAATACAATATGACAGATAAAACTGAAAGGTCAAAATGGGTGAAATAAGACTTTATAGTAATAACATTGAATGTTAATGGATTAAACTCCCCAATCCAAAAACACAGACTGGTGGAATGGATAAGAAAATATGAGCCACCTATATGCTGTCTGCACGAGACTCACCTTAGACCAATAGATTGAAAGTGAAAGGTTGGAAAAAGATATTCCATGCATGCAGTAACCAATAAACAAACAAACAACCCCCCCCAAACCCAAAATAAACTGGAGCAGCTATACTTATTCAGATAAAATAGACTTTAAAGGTCACTAGTGATACACAACCTGAGGAGGAAGTCAGGGGAAAAAAATCTATTTACAATAGTGACTAAAAGAATCCAATATTTAGGAATAAACTTAACCAATGATGTAAAGCACTTGTATTCAGAAAACTACAATGCATTGTTAAAAGAAATAAAAAAAAAAAGACCTAATTCATTAGAAGAACATTCCATACTCATAGATTAGAAGACTAAATATCATTAAGATGTGAATTCTACCCAAATTGATATATAGATTTCAATGCTATCCCAATAAAAAGTCCACCAGCATTTTCTAAATAAATGGAATACATGATAATCAAATTTATTTGGAAGGATAAGGTGTCCCAAATAGCCAGAAACATCTTAAAAAGGAAAAACGAAGTTGGAGGACTCTCACTTCTGGACTTTAAATCATATTACCTAGCTACAGTGGTAAAAACAGCATGGTACTGTCATAAAGACAGACATATAGACCAAAAGAACTGAAATGATGGTTCAGAAACAGACCCTCACATCTATGGTCAAGTGATTTTTGACAAGCCTGTCAAATCCACCCAGCTCAGGCAGAATGGTCCATATAACAAATGGTGTTGTGAAAACTGGATATCCATAGACAAAAGAAAGAAAGAAGACCCTATCTCACAACTTATACAAAAATTAACTAAAAATGGGTAAAAAACCTAAATATAAAAGAACGATAAAGCTTCTAGAAGAAAATGTAGGAAAACATCATCAAGACCTGGTGGCAGATGGTGGATTCTTAAAGGAGATAGGAGGACTGAGATGGAGAACTGATGCTCAATGTATGTAGAAGTTTTAATTAACTTTACTGTAAACGTGTGGAAATGTATAGAGTTAATGGTAACATATTACAGTGAGTAACCACTGGTTTATAAATGGGAATGTGGCTGGAAAGGGTAGTCTAGGGATGTAAATGTCAATTGAAAGAAAGCTAGAGAATGATCTAGGGACTGAATGGCACAGTGAATCCAGAGGTGGATGAGAACTGTGGTTGATGGTACAGATGCAGGAATGTCCCATGTGAGCTGGAACAGATGTACATCACTATTGCAGGGTGGTGGGGATGTGGAGAAGCATGGGAAAAACACAACTGGAGTGACCTATGGACTGTGGTTAACAGTAATAATGTAATATTTATGCCATCTATGCCAAAGATGTACTGTGTTGATCGTGGGGGAGTATGGAAGGAGTGTGCCAAGTGTATGTTATGGACCATAGTTAGTGGTAATAGTCTGATGATATTATCTCACATCTGTAACAAATGTTCCACTACAGTGTGGTGTGTTGATAGAGGGGTGTTGTATGGGAATTCTGCACATGTGCATGATTGTTTTGTGGGTTCACAGCTTCTGTAATAAAAATATATTTAAAAAATAATAACAGGATGGGTTGGGGGGAAAATACACCAAATGTAAGATATGGACTACAGTTAGTAGTAAGATTTTGAGGATATTCTTTCATAATTTGTAACAAGTGTCTCCCAACAATGCAAGGTGTTGGTGTGGTTTGATGTATGGGACCCCTATATGATGTTATGTAAATTTGCTTTGTATGTTCAATTTTACTACACACTTATTATTTATGTATGTTCATGCATAAATGATATAATAATAATAATAGGATGGTTGGGGGGAAAATACACCAAATGTCAGATCTTTGGTTAGTAGTAATATATTGAGGATGCTCTTTAATCATTAGTTAAAAATGTTTCACAACAATGTAAGGTATTGGTGGTAGGGTGAGGTGTGAGAGCCCTGTATGATGTTATGTATGTTTGTTTTGTAAGTTCACACCTACTACCATACACATATTGTTTATGTATATTTATTTATGGTGATATACTTCAATAAATTTTCAAAAAATTAGAAAGAAGTCATTTGGAGTACTAATGGAAACTACAGATTTCTGAGTCCCATACCATAAATATTCAGAAGCTGGGGTGGGACGCAGGAATCTACATTTTGATAGGCCTCCCAGGAGATTCATAGGTAAGTGGTCTGGAATCACACTTTGAGAAAGACTATCCTAGAAGAGTGTAGCTTGCCATTTATTATGGGGGACATTTAGTCATGGAGAAAATGAAGCAGTAATTCTGAACAATTAAAACATTTTAGATGGTGGCTATTTCAGATTAGCTAGTTATGTCTGCCTTCACAATCACATGTGGATAATGTCCAAGAGAAAAGGACTTTTCAAATAAAAATGGCTAGCAATTTTCAAAACTTGATTTGAAAAGAGCATGAAACAGTTTGGTTAAATAATAGAATGAAAACATTTATCATAGGGAAGCTAACACAGAATACAGAATAGATTTTATGTTATATTACTTCAGTGATTCTCAAACCAAAGATTCGGTAAATACCAAGGGGGAAGGAAGAAACTGAACTCCAAGATTCTGATCAGCAAACTGTGGAAGAAAAGTCTAAGAACTTGTAATTTCACTTGCTTCCAATTTTTAACATTTTCTGAGATATGATATGAAGTCTAGATTGAAAAGGACTCCCCTCCCCTTTTTAAAATAGAAAGTTAATCTGTGTTACAAAATATGGTAGTGTAAAGTGGTCATTAAAATTAAAATGTTTATGAACCACTGGATTATACTGTATTAATTTTGAAATTCTTCCTCAAGTACTGTTACGGGTTGAACTGTGTCCCCCCCCAAGATATGTCGATGTCTTATCCCCCAGTATCTCTGAGTGTGGCCGTATTTGGAAATAGGGTGGTTGCAGGTATAATTAGGTAAGTTAAGACGAGGTCATACTGGAATAGGTTGGGCCCTTAATCCAATCTGATTTATGTTCTTATAAGAGGAGAAGAGGCACAAAGGCAGAGGCACACAGGGGAGAAGGCCATGTGAAGTCAGAGGCAGACAGTGGGCTTAGGCAACTGTGAGCCATGGAATGCCAAGGATTGCCTGTTGTCCTCAGGAGCTAGGAAGTGGCAAAGAAAGATTCCTCCCCCTGGAGCCGTGGGAGAGAGCATGGCCTTAGACTCCAGAAGTTTGAGAGAATAAGTTTCTGTTTTTAAGTTGCCAAGTTTGTGGCATTTGATATGGCATCCCTAGACACTTAACACGAGTACCTTGCACTCTGCCTTTGGAAAGTCCCATTAGCCCATGTCCTGTAACTCCAGAGCAAGAGTTACTATGGTTGTGTTAGTCATTGGTGTGTTCACTGAAATATTCCTGGTTCTTCTTTCGGGCACATGGTACCTTACACCCTGAGAGTTAGTAGTGGACATGCGACTTGCTTTGGCCAATGCCAAAGTACTTGACATGATGTGTGTCAGTTCCAGGTGGCCCCTTTAAGAACCAGGGCATAATTCACCGTGACTTCTCTTTCTCTCTGTTATGGCAAATGGAAATGCTTCAGATGGTGGCTAATCCATCAGCCACCTGGAGCAGAGTTCCAGGTGGATCCACAGTGGATATGTAGGATGAATTAGTGATTGTTTCACCTCACTGAGATTTGGGGGTAGTTGATGACTGCAGCCTGACCTAGAATATCCTGACTGATTCAGTGGTTAACAGCAATGGTTCCTAACTTTTTCAATAATAAGAACCTGTTTTTATTTTGATAGCAACTGACTAAGAATATACATGTTTTCTAATGCTCCTCTGAATTTGATAGTATTTTTAAATGTTTTAATTTTATTAACCATACCCTTTATATATATTTGAAAATGTGTAGCAAATCAGTGAGTTGAGCAATATTACTTATTGGCAGACAATTCCTGGTGAACATCTAGATATGAGGGCCCTTTGCAATGATTTCTTGGTGCCCCAATGGTCAGATAAAATAAACCTTATCTTAGGAAAGAAAAGCCAAATATTTTTGGAAAGTACAGCTCTGCCATTTTATAACCGTATAACTTTGGATTGGACAGTTTGCTTCCCTTATGGACTTCAATTGTTTTATATACAAAGCAAAGATATGCCAATTGCCGTTGTGATAGTAAGTCAGAAAGTGCTTAGAAAAGAATAAAAAAGGTATTTTAGAATGCATTATGTTATTTGCTGTCCTAAATTTGTATATCCTCAAATGCCATTTAATTTTTGTTTTAAAAATTGCAGAAAGCAAATGATTTGTTTGTACTGTATACTGTATACTGATAATATAGATTATTTTCATTAGGACAATTAGATTCAAGGTGACCTGTCCTTTCAAAATGTTGCCTCCTGCATCCAAAACCAATTTCCCAACTTTTGAGATGCAAGTGAGTAAACAAAGAGGGAAAATTATTTTAGGAAATGAAGGAAGAGAAACAAGACAAAACACAGAATATATTTCTAGGACCAAAGCAAACTAATCAAGACATAAACTTAAGAGAAGAAATAAAATCTCAAAAAGTATTACCCTGAAAAGAAGGGAAGGGGAATTTGATAGTAGCTGATTTTTAAAATAAATTTAAAGGACAAAAATCTTAAGTATTTGACCTTTATATGAGTGGAAATTGTAAATTGAAGATGTTAGCACAGTAACAGAGAATAAGCAATTAAACTGTAGGTGCAAATGACCTAGGAAAAAATAAGCTTCCCTAGAGCCCAAATTTAAGTTCCTAGTACTTTAAATCCTCCTTCCGGCTTTGGCCAGCATTAGGCAGGGACAATGTAGGGGCTCAGGTTGCTTGGGAGACCTGGATGACAGAAGGCTCTGCAAGAGTTCCTTTCCATCTCCTGGACTGATCTTGACTGTGTTCCCCCATCAGTCTTCCTCCATAAAACCCATCTATACTGTATCCAAGTCCTTTTAGGGAGCCTCTGATGACAAACTAATTCATGTGAAAGAGTTACTGACACATTTCATTGAACTCACACCTGGACATACATTTACAAAATTGATGAAGAAAAAAAATATATATGAAAAGTCAAATCTCATGATTTGGGAAATGGAACCAAAGAAAGGAGAGGGTCATTTTACACATGCCCGAACTTGTGCCAGCTGTTTTTGGCTGTTGCTTTGGTTTAGCTTTCCAAGAGGCACCATAGCCCTGCCTTCTCCAACAGTGCAACTAATAAACCCAGAAAGTGCAGATGGTATGGCACCAGCTCTCCTTCATGATATTTTCGTAGAGCTGAGCTCTAATAAGTGTGAATGGCTATCACCCAAATTAGAAACACTTTTGGGGAAATCTGAATCTCAAGCTTGTCTTTGGACAAAGAAATGCACTGATTTTTGGCCTTAGCATCTTTTCAGTATGTTCATTTGGGTTGACGTTAGGGTAGGCAATCTCATCTAACATGTGCAATTTGTTTATTCTTTTGTGTAAAATTTTGGATCCAGAAAAATAATCCTTTGTATCTCTGAAGCATCTTTTCTTTGCCAAGCTGGAAGGGCTTCCCTTTAGTCCTTCTATGATCCCTGAGAGGCAGTTAGCTCCCCCAGCTGTCCTCATTTCCACCCAAAATATCAGCGTTTACTTTTCTCTAAGGCTGGCGTTTCTAGTTCAGTCTGGTGCCCGTACAGCCAACAGATGGCACTGCTGGGGGGTGTGTAACCGGCTTTTCAAGGACTCTGAGAATGTGATGACACCACGCAGCCCCAGCAGAAGGGTTTATTGCTTCTCCACTCCCCTCCACCTCCATGTGTGAACCAATCGCTTGTCTCAAATGCAAACACACTGCCTTGATCGCTGTAGGTGCCAGCCGTCACTTTTTCAAAATCCGCTTCCATTTTTGAAGAATTTGTTCCATGTTCTGCCCTACATGAGATCATGAGTTACCTAGGCAGAGGGTAGAGTGGATTTCCTTTTGAACACGACTCATTATTGTGCAGATTTAGGAGCCCTTCAGGTCAAACAATGCCCTTTGAAATGAGAGCAACTGACTTTTTTTAACGAGGCAAAACTCACATAGCATAAAACTCACCATTTTAACCATTTTGAAGTGTGCAATTCAGCAACTTTTAAAACATTCACAAAGTTATGCAACCGCCACCACTACCTAATTCCAGGACTTTTCGGTACTCCTATGTGGAATTTTAAGTGTGGCGGCTGTGGCAGGGATGCCAGCTTGAACCAAACCCCAGTCTTCTCCTGGTTCCCCACACATGTCTGCAGGGGGCCACCAGAAACCTGCAGGTAGGGCCAATGTTCCTGGGGAAGAACTTGGCTGACAGAAGCAAAAGCCAGGCAGACTAGTGGTCCCAGGACCAAAGCCGGGGTCAGAGTTTGGGAGCAGGTCGGGGGGCTGCTGCAGCCTGAATACAGCATAACATTTCCCATCCTTGCAAGTCTCCTATCCTGGCCCCAGGGACTCATTTTCAAGCCCTTTCTCTGTTAGAAGAGGGGACTGGGAAAGGGAAGGGGAGGCAGAAGGAGAAAGGAAAGCTCTACATAAAAATTGAAAATGGGATTTTCCCGGACACCTGAGGCAAAGCAGCTGTGCTCTAGAATCTGCCTCCAGAGTAGAAATAAAATGAGGGGGGCACACTCCTCCATCCACAGGGTTGGTTTTCAAGGGCTACGGGACAGGAGCAGATACAGGAGCAGGAAATGGTCTTGCTGTCCCTGACAGACTCTACAGAGGGGCCAACGAGAAGCAGAGAATCTAAGCCCTGGAGCCCAAGGGGCAACTGACCAGCCTTGTAGACAAGGATGTTGAGATAGCCAGTCCTATCGGGAAGGGGAGACCCTCCCCTAGACACTGTGTTCCTCCATAGGGGGCGCCACCTCCTGCTATTTTTGTTGTTATCATTCTTAGTGACCAGAGTGGCCCAGAGCAGGGACGAACAAACGTTAGAGGCAGGAGAGTTTGAAGGAATGAATGACTTAGCAACTTTTCAGAGGTCAAGCGCTGTTATGGTTTGAATTTTGTCTCCGCAAAGGTTATGGTCATGTAAAATATATATATAACATTTATGTAAGCAAATGCACAAATATGCATATATATTTATATATCATTTTACAAATTTAAAAAAAAAAAAAAAGGTTATGGCCAAGTCCTAATAACCCCGGGTGATAGGAAGGTGACCCTGTTTGGAAATAGGGTATTTGAAGATATGATTCGTTAAGATAAGGCAGAGCTGGATTAGATTGGGCCTAATCAGTGTGTCCTCACAAGAAGGGGAGGGTCGGGCACTGGCAGGCAGACACAGGGGAGGGGGCCGTGGCGACTGAGGCAGGGACTGGAGCCCAGGGATCGCTGGCAACTCGCCAGAAGCTAGGAAGAGGCAAGGAATCCTCCCCTCCTGATTTTGGACATCTAGCCTCCAGAACTGTGAAGCAAGACATTTCGGCTGTTTTAAGCCATCCCGTTTTTGGTGCTTTGTTCCGGTGGCCCTAGGCCACTAGGTGGCGAGTGAGCACTTCACGGCTCCATTTGAAGATGGGAAACCCCCTCACCAGTAGGCGCGGAGTGAGTGGATGGGGTGGGGAGAGGAGACAGCTGTGGATGACCACCTGATGTGTAAGCGTTGCCGAGCTCACACGTGTACACTGAAGCCTGAAGAATTTAATGTCTTGTGAAGACAGGGACACAAAGAGAGGCCCTGACTGCTTACATACCACTCATTTGGTCAGGACTGTGGGCTTTCAAGTGCTTGAGGCCCATGAGCCTCTGGGGAGAAACAATGCGTCTTATTTAGCCTTCACACAGAGCAGGTAGCCAAGCACACTGCTTCTGTCTTGAGCTCTGGCTCTGGGATAAAGTTTGGAGGAAGAGGCCCTACTTAGGCTTTGAGTCTAAATTGCAATGTGAACCTAGTTCTCTTGGAGTTTTGCATTGGACCATTATAGAAAAACTAAAACAAAAAACCAGTGTGGGGGGTTCCCACTGGCTCCAGGGCTCTGATGGAGAAGGAGTGCAGTGCAAGGTCTAGCAAGGCACTCAGCAGCCAGAGCCCCTCCATCCTGATCCCTGCTCAGACCCTACCAGTTTTGTAACTTAGCCAAGGTGCTTGACCTCTCTGGCCTCAGTTTTCTCATCTGTAAAAAATGTATAAGATTTGTTGGGAATATTAAAGAAGTTAATATACGTGAAGGGTTTAGGTATGTGGGACACAAAATGGGTGCTACATAAGGGTTAGCTGTTACAATTATTGCTATTATTATTCATAGTAGTTACCTTTAAACTTGGGAGAGTCATCAAAAAGAAGGAGACAAACTGATTTTTGACAAGGGTTCTAAGTCTACCCAATGGGAAAAAAATAATCTCTTCAACAAATGGTGCTTAGAAAACTGGATGTCCATATGTAAAGGAATGAAGGTGGACCCCTACCTCATACCACATACAGAAATGAACTCAAGATGGTCAAAGACCTAAACACAAAAACTAAAACTATAAAGCACATAGAAGAAAACAAAGGAAAGCATCTTCAGGACCTTGAGTTAGGTGGTAGTTTCATAGACTTCACACCAAAAGCATGAGCAGCAAAAAAGAAAAAGAAAAAAAAAAAAAAAAGATAAGTGGGACTTCATTAAAATTAAAAACTTTTGTGCATCAAAGGACATTATCAAGAGAGTGGAAGACAACCTACAGAATGGGAGACAATATTTGGAAAGCACATTTCTGATGTTTTTTTTTTTTAGGTACTGGGGTGTTTCCAAAAGGTAGAAAGAACCCAGGTGTCCATCAGTGGAAGAATGGATAAATAAAATGTGGTATATACATACAATGGAATATTATTTAGCCATAAAAAGGAATGAAGTTCTGATAGTTGCTACAAAGATGAATGCACTTCGAAGGCATCATGTTGAGTGGAATACACCTGACACAAAAAGACAAACATTGTATGATCTTGCTTATATGAAAGAATTAGAATATACAAATTCATCGAGTCAGAAATAAGAATACAGGTTACCAGAGGCAGCACTGGGGTTTGGGAATGGGGAGTTAATGCTCAATTGGTACAGAATTTCTGTTTGGGGTGATGGAAAAGTTTTGGTAATGAATGATGGTGATGATAGCACAACACTGTGAATGTAATTAACACTACTGACTTGTATCCTTGGAAGTGATTAAAGTGGGAAATTTTAGGTTATATATATGTTACCAGATAGAACTGTACAACATAAAGGGTGAACCCCAATGTAAACTTTGGACTATAGTTAAGAATATAATTATAATACTGTTTCATCAATCGTAACAAAGCTTCTACACCAATACAACACGTTAATAATAGAGTGTGTGTGTTGGGGGGGGTATGGGAACTCTGTACTTTGTGGATGATTTGGCTGTCAATCTACAACTGCTCTAATAAAAAAAAAGGTGGGGTCAGGGGGAATTTACCAAGTTCGGGGATTGTGGCTAAGGAATCAGGGATGGAGAAAGGAATCAGCTCCATCACTGCTCTTGTTTCTCCATCCAGATTTTCAAAGCACTTGAGTTTAGTTCAGAGGGAAGAGAAGTGAGGGGTAGGGACCTAGTAGAGTAAGTGTGATAAGGAGAGAGCTGCTTGTTGGAGCTGAATGAAGCAGGGAGGCTTTAGGGAGGGGCTCCCTCTCTTGGAGGGCTGAGGTGAGAGCCTGCCAGCTTTGGTCCTCCAGGAGAGAGTGAGCCCGTGTTAGGGAGGACACGAGGCTCTACGAGGGGTGGAAGGCATGGCCAGGAGTCAATCGGCTGCCCGTTGATGGGGGAAGCGGGCAGAGGAGGACTGCGTCACTGCCCGGGGAGATGGGGAAATAATGTGGGGTCCCTGGACAACGCAGGAGGCAGCTGAATGCTGGATCTTGATAGTTTCCCTTTGCGGGCTTTGAAGCAGAGACTACTGGTGGTGAAATAATCTAATTAACTTGTTTATCCTTCAGGCAGGTGAAGCCATGAGAAACCCTAATGGTCATGCTACCAACCTGGGTTCCGTAAGTTTCCTGTGGCAGGAGACTGGGCAGGGCTGATGCACAAACAGAGGGGAAGGGGCGAGCTGTGCAAGCTGACGGACTCAGGGGGCACCCGGATCTGGTACCTTCCATCTCGTGTCTTTTTCAGCCTTTCCTTATCAACCTCCAAGGCTATCACTTGTAAGGGCCTCCCATGATTAAAGATGTGAGGTCTTTTTAAAGAATTCAGACCATTTTATAATGCCATGCACATGTTAAAAGAATTTGATCCATTACTTATCATAAATGTAAGGTATAGTTTCCCTCAGCAGCAACACCTGCAGCAAAACGGGCCTGAGAGTTTACTCTGTGAGTCTGAATGCCTACAAAACCTGTGACCAGCCTGGAAGGTGCTGTATAAACACAGAATAGCGAAACAGCATCGTTATTTTTTTTTAAATATGCTTTTTAATTTTTTAAAAAAGATACTTAGATTCCATAAATGTAACCTAAAAAATATAGGGGACATCATTATTAATTTAGTTAATTATTCAAGAACCCAGTGCTCATTAACTTCTACTTTGGTGATTTCTAGTTTCATGTTTGTGGATCTAAAATGGCATTTCTTGGGACGCAGGTGTAGCAGGTTTAGCGCCTGCTCTGCGTGTATGAGGTCCCAGGTTCAACCCCTGGTACCTCCTTTTGAAAAAAAGGCATTTCCTGATCGAAAGCTTAATTTTGGGAAAATGTCATTGTACTTTTCTATCGTGTCTGGGAGAATAAGCTCAGGTGCTGTCCTTTCTGTGCATTCTGCTCTCTTTACCCACCACAATCCAAGATGGTACAGAAAAACTTTCCTTTTCTGAGATGGAGGCTGTTCCTACATCCTGGTTTTTAACTGCCCAGCTGACATTAGACATAAATTAAATATAGGCCATTTCCGAGTACCCTCTTTGGGGGGGCTTGTCCCTCGGCCCAGCTCCAGTTTCCACCGCGAAGTCTGGAGGGGAGGTTTGCAGGATCAAGGTCAATGCCATGTCAGAGCATATCTTGTTCCAGAATCTCAGAGCACTTTACAAACTTTTGACTTCCCTTTGAAGGCTGACTGTATTAGTGAGATGAGTTCCACCTCCTCACTCCCTCCAGGATTCTCGTTTCTTTTCATGTTTTAAGCAGCAAACAAGGGGTTATAATCAATGTACAACACATAAAGCTCACCCCTCAGTTTGCTGCTTTCGCCTACACAAAGTTCCTAACAAATTCCAAACCCAAGGAGAACCTTTCAGAGTCCCTTAGGAGGGTGGGTGCACAGGCCCAGCGCTCTCCATTGCCACCAGCGCCTGAGCTGACTCGATACTCTCTTTCCTGACTGTGTGCATAATCTCTGGATATATTAAGTCATAATTTAGTAACATCACTGGCAGATTTGAGAGCTGTTTGCATCTCAGCCAAGGATTTTTTTTTTTTTTTTTTAACTTTTTATTTTGAAATACTTTCAAATTTACAGGACAGTTACAAAAATAATACAAACCACAGGCAGAGAACCCCAACATTCCTCTATCACCCCAGTACCCAGATCCACCAATTTTAACATTTTGCCACATTGGCCATATCACTCTTATCTATCTATCATCTATCTATATCTATCTACTCTATCTGTCTCACCTATATATATGTATCTATCTCTATCTATATATTTATCAATCTATTTTCTGACCACTTAAGTGTAGTTGTATACAACATGCTCTTTGAACACTTATTACTGCCATGTACATTTCCTGTAATAATGATACAGAAAATATGCTTTACACTATATTCACTTATGTAACCACCGTAAGTCCAATAAGTTCAAGAAATTTAACATTGATATAAAGCTTACAGTCTTTATTCCAATTTTTTTCACATGTCTCATAATGAACCTCTGAGACTCTTCTCCTCCCTTGTGAAATCCCATCCAGGATCATATATTACATTTAATTGTCATCGCCTCTTTTGTTGCCCGCCCTCCCTCCCTCCCTCCCTCCCTCCTTCCCTCCATTTCCCTGTCCCACCCTTCCTTCCTTCCTCTCTTTTCAAATTGTGTAAACATAAATACAATGTAAATTTTCCATCTCAACCACACTCCCAAGCATCCCATTCAGTGGGATAATCACATTCACAATATTGCATACCCTCACCAGCTTCCATTACTAATACTCTCCCATCTTCCCAGACACCCTAATAACTCCCCATTTCTCCTGCTCCCTGCCCCTGGCAACCTGTTTTTGAATTTCTGTCTGTATGAGCTCACTTATGTTCTTCATAGTTACCATGGAGCTTCACTTTAATATCCTGAATCTATAACAATCTTATTTGCTTTGGTACCAACTTAACTTCAATAGCATACACAAACTGTGTTCCTATACCCCACCTTTGTGTAGTTCTTGTCACAAATTACATGTTTCTATATTTTGAGTTCAAAACCACAGATTTCTCATTACATTTTATGCATTTGCCTTTTAGATCCCGTAGAAAGTAGAAAGTGGAGTTACAAACCAAAAATACAATAGAACTGGCATTTCTATTTACCCATGTCATTCTCCTAATGGAGAACTTTATTTCTTCATGTGGCTTCCATCTATTGTCTATTGTCCTTTCCTTGCAACTTGCAGAACTCTCTTTAGCATCTTCTGTAGAGCCAGTCTAGTGGTGGTGAACACCCTCAATTTTTGTTTATCTGGGTGTCTTAATCTCTCCTTCATTTCTGAAAGACAATTTTGCCAGAAACAGGATTCTTGGTTGGTGTGGCAGTTTGATGTAATTATGAATTCCAAAAATATAATTGAACATGCTTGTAAACTGATCTGTTAATCTGGGCATGATTAGGTTAAGATTAGGGCATTGAGCCCCACCCCTTGGTGGGTGGGAAATCGAATATAAAAGGCAAGGCAAAGGATAGTTGAAGCAGTCTTTTGAGAAGTTTTGATGTTGGAAAGAAGGCCCCAGGAGAAGAGAAGCAAGCCGTTCGCCTGATCGTCTACAGCTGACCTTGTGGAGGAAACAGGAGCTAAGCCCAGAGAGAAACGCAGCCCCGGGAAGAGAGGAACCCAGAAGCCTGAACCCTGGCAAACGCCGGCAGCTGTCTTGCTCTAACACGTGGCAATGGACTGTGGTGAGAGAAGAAAGCTAACGCTTTATGGCCTGGTATCTGTGGACTTCTACCCCGAATAAATACCCTTTGTAAAGACCAACCCATTTTTGGTATTTCACATTAGCACCCCTTTGGCTGACTAATACAGTTGGCAACTGAGGGGGAGATCTCCCATCCCCCTTAGTACAAAGCATATTTTCTTTATCATTATTTTCTGACTCACATTTGGCTTCTCAGGATGTTGACGTCTCAGGATATTTGCTCCCTCAGGGAAAACCCTATTCCCCTTCACTGGGATACGGTTTTATCCCATGGCCCCCAGTAAGATGAATTAACATCAGGAATATATATACCGATTCCAGTGTGGACCCACAAGAGTCAAAATCCAACCCCCCCTCCCATGTTGCATGCTGTTTTTGACCCAAGTTCTAGTTCTTCCTTGATTTTACACTCCCAAATTAAGTCATTTTATTATTTTATACACTCATTATTTAGATTTTCCTGAGGTTTGACCAAATTAGTGGGACCCAATTAGCAGGAAAAAATGATAAAACAAGAGTCAGCAGATAGAGACCAAACTATGATGTTCATCATCAATAAGGCAGGTGTTAGAGAATCTGATCAGATACGCGTGAGCAAAGGGATTCTTACAGGCAGTCTTAAGACCACTGCAGGCCTCCAGGGGGGGTCTCTCCCTGAACTGAGTACAGCAGAGGATCAGGGCCAACTGAGGCCAAGTGGCCCCTAAGGGAATGGGGTGGGGGAAGGAGGAGGGGATTAGGCTGTACCTAAGCTGCTCTTTTCAAGTCACCAAGCAGATAAATCACAAAAAAGAAGTGATTGAGAATGGGGAGGGAAGCCTGGAGGTTTGCACATGTGTGTAGGGGGTGGCCAACTGTCCAGGTTTGCTCGGGACTGAGGGGGTTCCCAGAACACGAAACTTTCAGTTTTAAAACCATGACAGCCTTGAGCAAATTGGGACAAGTTGTTCCCTCTTCTTGTGGAGCTCCCTTTATACAAAGCGAAACATCAGAAATGGGGAAGAAGCTTTCCTCTCTCATCTTCCCTATACCTTAATTCTCTAATGCAGAGGTTCTCCAACTTGAGTATGCATCAGTGTCATCCAGAGGGATGGCGAAAACATCGATTCCTGGGCCCCTCCCAGAGTTTCTGATTCATTTGGTCTGCAGTGGGACCTGGGGATTTGTATTTCTAGCAAGTTCCCACATGCTGCTACTGCTGGCCTGGCCCTCACTTTGAGATCACTGCTCTAACATATTCAGAGTTCACATCGATTCCATGGCTATCCCCATTCAGGCTGATAATCAGAAGCTCTTCCCCATCATCATGAGCCTGATCCACCACCATTGCTCATCTGTTCTCATTTCTGGATCTGCTGATGAGCAGTGTAGACCTTATGTCTCAGTAGGCTCCGAAATGTGTCAGGACAGTTAAATAATTAAAGTGATGGCTCTTCTTATGGCTTCCTTCAGGGCCTTCGAAGCTGAATTACTTCAACACTGTCACTATGTCTATACTTTCGAAAGAACCAAAGAGCTGATAGGGCACACAAGATTATCACAGCACTGACATTACCCAACACCTTTGGAAAATAAATCAATTCCCATCTCCAAAGCAGTTAATTCGAGGTAGAATTATGCACCTTGTTTGGTGAAGACCATAGCAGAGACCCGGCAATATCTGAGAGAGGAAGGTGGGCAGATGTCAGCTTCTTGGTTCAGCTTCACTGGATCCCAGGTATTCTGTGCCAGGTGCTCAGCATCCCTGGTCAGGGCTGGCTGCACGGCGTACCACCTGTGCAGGGCACCCAGGAGCTCGGAGTCCACACTTGGCTTCCAGCTCTGCTGTTGCTAGGCCCCTAGTATGTGGCCTCAACCTTGGCTGCACACTGGAGTCACCTGCGGAATGTTGGACGCCCTGCAGAGTTTTTCTAATTGGTCTGAGATCCAGGTCCCTGCAGCACAGCCAGGACTAAGAACCAACACTCACCATTTACTCTTCTTCTGCTCTTTTCACCAAGACTCAAATCAACCGACAACCATGTAAACTTTTTCAATGTATCCCTTTCTTTCTCCATAAATGTGTTACACGGAGGGCAAGAGATACCTACTGGAACTGAAGGCTTCCCTTCTGTGACTTTCCCTTTGTCTTCTATCCCAGGTATTTCTTTTTTTTTCCTAACATACTCCTCAGATTTTGTTTTGGGGGGTTTCCTATAGTGTGAGAGATGAAGTCAGTGGGTTCTGGGTTTTCCAAAAGTATTCACTGATTGATGAATCTTACTTGCTGTGGTGGTTTGAAGCTGTATGTACCCAAGAAAAACATGTTCTTAAATCTAATCCATTCCTGTGGGTGTGAACCTATTGTAAGTAGGCTCTTTTGATGAGGCTACTTCAGTTAAGGTATGTCCGATCTCATTCAGGATGGGTCTTAATCCTCTTACCAGAGTCCTTTATAAATGGAATGATTACAGAGAGAGAAAGAGAAAGCATGTAAGCAAGGAGACTGGGAAGAAAAGGGATAGACCAATAGACACCGCCATGTGTCTTGCCATGTGACAGAGGAGCCAAGGATTGCTGGCAACTTGTCTTTGGGAAGAAAGCATTGCCTTGATGATGCCTTGATTTGGACATTCTCATGGCCCCAAAACTGTAAGCAAATTAATTCCAATTGTTTAAGCCAACCCATTTCATGGTATCAGCTTTAAGCAGCCTAGCAAACGAAAACATCCTCATTCATATTCTAGATGGAGAATCTTCTCATTGATCCAACACCTTACTCAAGCTGGAACTCATTGTCTTGTCCAGCCCCATTTAATGAGCTTCATCTTTGCTGTGCCTTCCTTTAGGGTCCTAATTCCATCCAGGTCTTGGATATGTTTCTTCAGGCATAGCCATACCTGTGCCCGTTTATAATGCCTGAGGTGACTTAAACAACATGCAACCATACTTTGGGGGTGTTTTCTCCTCAGATTCATCTGTATGGTCTCTCATCACTTGGGGTCACTCTCCAGCCTGCAGGGAGTAGCCTGTTGCTTTGATGCATCATGGATTCACTCTGCTTCTGGGTTTGTCTCAGTTTGCATTGTCTGTCTCCCGTTCTGAGATTAGGACTCTCACCTTCTCTCAGATTGCATTTCTTCTTATCCTTTTTCTGTTCTCTCAACCCTTCTCTTCCTTATTCGAAAGCAGACTGGCTATCGTTTTCTCCTTTTATATTGGTGTGGTCTTCCCCTCGAGATTTTCTTTCCCATTTCATAGCTGTTCTTCTGTACTCTATTGCATACTTCCTGTTAAGTAAATCTCTTTCCTTTAGCCTAATTAGCCTTTCTTTTTTGTTTTAATTTCTTCCTCGTCTGTTCTGGGAGTAAGATTGAGGCATATATTGCACACCTCTCCAATTCATTCCTGACTTTGAGCCAACCTGATGCCTGGAGTTAGCAGGACCCAAGCACAGGCTTTTAAACTCCCTTACTCTTTGAGTTGGCAATAATGGCATCGACACGGGAGGGTGGCATCTTTTGTTCATAATAAGAGGCCCTGCCCTTTTTGTTTGTTAATAAAATCTATAGCAGGGGCTCTTAACCTATTTTGTTTCACGGACCCCTTTGTCAGGCAGGTAAAAATCACGGACCCCTTCCTAAGTCCACACTATACTGTGTATTATTTAATAACTATATCACACCCACACCAACACGTCCCCACAAGGATATTTTTTTGGATTTCAATTCAAGCTCACAGACCCCTGGTCAAGAACCCCTGCTCTATAGCATTTTAGTGGGCGAGGCTGCAATTTAGCTTCTGAAATGTAAAAGGTGAGAGCACTAATTATGTAATGAACAAATCCAGAGCCTACTGGGTGGGGAGCAGCCCTTAGGTGCTTGTGGAAAAAACACATGAACCCAAGATTCCAGGTCCTTCAGTCCCTTCTTTGGATCTGAACATAAATTCACAGCATAAAAAAGAATGCAATTTGTGGCAGCCCATCCACATAGCTCACCTGGACCAGGCTAAAATGTGGCAAATATAGAACTTTGTTTCTATTTCAAGTTCTGGGCTGGAGACCAGACTGAAAAACACAGTAAAATGTGGCCGATAAGTTTTCTGACCCTCTAACGCTAACAGGCCTGAATGCAGAAAGGTGGTCTTTTCCCTTTAATTGAATGATGGGTTGGAGACCCTGCGGTTGCCGGTGGGGCAGCCCTCAGAGGCTGTGCCTTTTGCTGAGCCTGCGTGTGCTTGCTGAAGGCATGCCCTGCTGGAAAACCAGCAGCCAGTCTGTGGACAAGCGCCACAAGCCGCAGTCACGCCAAGGACTAAACACCAAGCTCACTCGCCCAAGCTGCCCAAGACTAACAACAGGTGTGTGCAGCACACAGGTGCAGCAAAACCCTTGTGTGTGCTGTCACCAAAAGCCTTTCTCCAGTTTGTTTTTCTCCCCAAATTCCCCTTTTTATTTCTCTAGTTTCTTGGTCCAATGTGCTCTTTGTTGGAATTTGATGTGCTCAATTAATAGCACCCCATCCTCCCTTCCCAGTTGGGAAGCAACTGGGAGATAAGACAAAAGAGTGAAGTATAATCGATTCCTTTATTATTGACAAAGCAGACATAGGACAACATGGCTTAAGTAGACGGCCAGAGTGGGCATCCTAAAACCAGTCCCCAGTGTAGGACAGATGGCAGGACACTGTAGACCTCTGTCCTCATAGCATCCGGACGTGGAAAACGTACAGTGGGAGAAGCAAAACAGAATGCATGCCTCCCCTGGACAGCGCACTACCAGGAAAAGGAGAGAAGAGGCTGGGCTGGTCCTGCCTGCTCTCTCTTTCCAATCTCAACCTGGTAAATCACTCCACTCTCCAAAGGAGAGCGAATGAGGGCAAGGAGAGGAGCCAGGCTCTTCTACTAGTGGAGTTCCCTAGATGCCCAACGTGATGGAGTGGAAAAGAAGTATTTCCACCTACAACCGATTTAAGCACACGTTGACCGGTGCTTTTACTCACCGCTGCTTCTTGCATTCAGCCTGCCCTCTGGGCTCAGTTTCCTTCTCACTGCAGTACAGCCTTTGGTGGGGATCTGGAAGTGGAAAACAGAATAAGTGCCAATTTGTCTGAAAGTGTCCTGAATGATGTTTTAAGCTGGTAAATATTTCCAGCCCAGAGACTCCAGGACCGAGGGGAGAGTGGAAATGTGAACTCCAAATGTGGGTGACCCAGGCCTGGGGTTTCAGCCCCCATCCCAGACCCCAAGCCAAGCAGAAACAAGCTCTCCTAGTGTCTCCCTGTAATGATGGGGAAATATGTATCTTTTTTTTTTTCCTAGTTGACTATTCCTTGCTGGTGCAACACTTAAAGACTTTACCCAGGGGTCTCCATTTAACTTCCTGTTTCACATGGGTTCTGGGCTTTGGCTCCTCTCTCTTCATGGACATTAAAATCCAAACCACTGGGTACCTGAGGCTGATAACCACAACCCCAGAGAAGCCAGAGTGGAGCCATTGTCCTTGCTCCTGCTTCCCGCTCTGTTTTTTAGGACCACCCTCATTTATGGCATCTGAGAATTTCTCTTTCTTTCTTATAATTTCAGCTCTTAAAGAAAAACCTGCCATATTTTGCCCAGCATTTCTTCATGCTTGTAGCAGAATGTTTTTTTGGGCATCATGTTGGAAGTAGAGACTCCTGATATCAGAATAGATGAAGATATATTTCCTAATATGATACCAGAATTTATAATTTCAAAGTTATTACTGGAGATATACAGAACTATTTCTCAATACATTTAGATAGGTATATATTCTGATTTATATTCACATTCTAACATATTTTATGATATATATTCTTTCTGAGATTTGTCTGCATTTGTCTTAGGTTGAATCCCCTTAGAAATGGTCCCTGAGACAGGGATTTTATGTGATTAATTTCAGAGGTGATCCCAAGAAATTCTAGTAGGGAATTGGGAAGTGAAACAGGGAAAGGAAGGAAGCCAATAAAGTATATGTGATTGAGGAAATTATTACCGAGAGCATCAAGGACCAGGTACCACCTGTCTCTCTACTCTTCTGCCCTGGTGTGGGATCAAGAGAGAGTGACGTGATTTCTTGGTCACATTCAAGAGGGGAAAAGGAAGAGACAGATTAAAACTCCTTTCCTTTATTTAGATAGGATCAATAAGTCATGTGATCAGCCCTAAACTGGCCCATCATCAGTTTGGGCTAATCCGTACCTACACTTGGTGCTGAGTGTGGGATTACTAACCCTTAGTCACATTAGAAAAGGACAGATTCCCAAACAAAAGCAGGGTTTTGTTTAGAAGGATAAGAGGGGTTTGGTTTTTAGCTGGGCCCTAAAAGGGATGCTTGCACTACTCAGAAGGATAAACACACCCCAAAAAGTCAAACCAATAAATCTACAATCATTATATATGAAAAAACATACAAAGCATTTGGATGTGGGCATTGGAAAAGCCTCTGAATCTGAAGGGTGAATGTGAATTAGTACATGAAGAATAAAGAGAGGGGCCTGCCAGACCGATGCATAAAAAAATACAAAAGACTGAGACAATTGATTTACAGAATTTGTGGGAGAGTAGTGGAAAAACACTTCAGAAAGTAAAACCACATTGTCATATCTTCTCATGAAACCCGACAGGACCTCCAAATGCGGGGACAGAAGACACACTCTTTTTTTTCCCTGGACTTCTTTGGCTCCAGCAGGGATCATCTAAGCATTTTTGAGCCATGAGAAAGTCTCTTACGTAATGGGTGTCCGTTGAGGATGTGTGAAAATATGAAGAGAGAGCATTCTCTATAATTCATGCTTTAATAATAAAAAAAATTAGCTGTGGTGCCTGCAGAAAAGCTTGAGAACAGTGACCCATGCAGATTAACGAGTCATCTCTTATTGTAAATGAATCAAGAGATGAGAATTGGTTTTGAGAGAGGGAAAAAAAACAACAACCCTCAGATATGTTACATATCACAGCTGCCAAAGTTAGTTTTAAGAGCATTCAAAATGCTGAGTACATTTATTCTTTACAATATTATTAGTTTTTATTAACTGTCCCTGATAGCTCTTTGTGTTATTCTTAATTTTTGGCTCTCATAAAAGATATTTGCTTTGCAATATGGCTTTTATTTTTTGCCAAAATGGATGAAATTTAAAGGAATATATTGCAGTTAAATTTCATCCTTCTGTTTTTCACTCTCCTGTAAATGAGGTCATTTCTATGCCACAACATGGGTATACGACTGACTGGAGGTGAAACTCCAAACTGGGAAAGTTCCTCTGCTCTGCCCTATCTCCTTTGGATACATCCTCTTCCTGCTCTTGTCCATCAAGTTCCTGAATCCCCCAATGACAAGGCTCCTCTCCCTGGAAACGACACTGTTCAAGGTCTGAATAGAAAAAGGCACTTCTAGCTTGGGAAAGGAATGTTGCTGGGGAAGGATGGCCTCCTACCTGACAACGTATCTCAGGGGAAGACACTAATTAGGTGGTTTTACCTTGGCCCAGGAGCCATCCTTAGGCTTGCAGATTCCAACACTCGATTTTGAGAGTTCTTAGAGAGATAATTCAGCTCTCCTAGTCAATAGTCCTCCAAGCACAGATGACAAAAACCCAACTCAAAGGAGTTTAAGCAGAAAGGTAATGTTGGGGTCCACATACCTTGTGTCAAGGGTAGATAGAGGGGCTCAGACAACATCAGCGGAGCTCTGCATTTACATCTCTCAGAGCTGCGTGTCTCTCTAGCTTAATTTAATTTTGCCAGTGGGTTCTGTTTATGGATCAGGTAAGGTGTCCTCCAGCAGTCCAGCCTCTTATCTTACCAGTTTAACACCCCCAGTGGATACTACATAAATCCTTGGTCAGCTGGGGTTTCCTCTACAACAAGTACTGTTGCCAGGTGTAGCAGTTTGATATTATTGATGAATTCCAAAAAGAAATATTGGATTGTTTGCAAACTGGTCTTTTCCTCTGGGTGCATTAGAGTGTATTGGATTCAGAGGTTTTACTTGATTAAATTATGATTAGGGCTTTGATTGGGCCACGTCAGTAGGGCGTTGAGTCCCCACCCACCAAGGGGGTATTTTATCACAAGATAAAATACATGGCGAAGGACAGAGTTTGGAATTCTGATGCTGAGTTTTGAGCTGGAGCCTGGAAGGTAACACATAGGAGAAAAACACAGAGGAATAGAGACGGCTCTTAGACACGGCAGAAGTCCCGGAGAGACAGAGCCATTCGCTTGATAGTCTACAGCTGGCCTTGTGGAGATAGCAGAGGAGCTGAGCCTGGAGACAAGCAAGCCCCAGGAAGAGAGGAACCCAGGAAGCCTGCACCCTTGCAAACGTCGGCAGCCATCTTGCTCCAACACGTGGCACTAGACTTTGGTGAGGGAAGTAAATTATGCTTTATGGCCTGGTAACTGTGGGCTTCTACCCCAAATAAATATCCTTTATAAAAGCCAACAGATTTCTGGTATATTGCATCAGCACCCCTTTGGCTGACTAATACACCAGGGAAGGGGAGAAATTATTGGCCCAGTATATAATACAGCCACTTCTATATTTACTGGGTATATACTTTTCATCCTTTTACTTTCAACCTATATATATATCCTTATGTTTTTCGATGTGAGCATGTACCTGTATTTTTAAAAAACAATCTTTGTTTCTTAAGTGAATTTTAAAATTAATTTATATTTAATGTAATTGCTGATGATTTAGGTTTAAATCTATCTCCCTATTTTGTGTTTTATATTTGTCCTGCTTTTTTTTTTAAGATTTTATTTATTTATTCATTTATCCCCCCCTTGCTGCTTGTGCTTGCTGGGTCAGCTAACCACGCCGTGTGGGCGGGCTTGCCTTCACCAGGAGGCCCCGGGAACCGAAGCCGGGGCCTCCCATATGGTAAACGGGAGCCCTACTGATTGAGCCACAGCCGCTTCCCATGTCCTGCTGTTTTGTCTTTCCTTTTCTCTCTTTTTCTGCTTCCTTTTGAATTTAATTTTTTTCTGATATCTAACTCCCTAATCCCACTATCTTGGAATTTAGATAATCTATAGAGTCAGAGGTGATGGCACTTGGAAATTCGGTTGGCAGGCACAAAATGGCTAGGTTGAGGGGATATATGTGGCACATGCATAGAATGTGCTACATTTAACTAAAATTTATTCTCTTGTAGCTGTAGCTCAGCATGGATGCAGCCTGAAATCAGATACAGTGCTGATTCTATTGGTCCTTGATTTATGATATAGTTCAATTTATAGTTTTGATATGTTTCTTAGGTGAAAGTTAGAGCACTGATTTTTAAAGAGAGGGATCCAGAGAATTTGAATGGTGACATTTGATAAGACCCAAATGAGTCATATTATCCTGAATCCCCCAACCCTATTGGTCCCTTCTTGCCAAGAAAAGTAGACCAATTTCCAGGCTATTGAGACTGATACCCCTTTGCTGGAAAACCATGTAGAAGTGACTTGACATAGTTACTGTGGGGATGTTAACTCTCCCACCACACCTTATTGTCTGTGGATCATAGGGAGAGTCAGATCCCAGCATGCCTCAAGGGCTAATTATATCATCAAATCTGGGTCAGAAGGCTGCATACGAAGATTTAAAAAGTTATAGTACCACAAACCTGGAGGAATGTGTGGGATGGATTCTAAGGGTGCTACAAATTTTTGGTCTTACTAAATTTATTGATATGGATAAATTTTTCAGAGATTCTGCATCTCATGAGCCACATATCATGTACACCTGGGGATGGTTTTAACTGTTTGCTTTTCTGTTGACTGAAAGTTGGACATAACACATTGCTGTGGGAAGCACTAGCATCTCCAGAAAGAGAAAAAGTGCCCTTTCTCTGTAAGTCAGAGATGAAGATGAAAGTTGGTGCTATTGAAATGGGTTCCCACTTACAACAGGGATGATGGGATTCCAGGGGAGCACAAGTCACATAGTAACACATAATCAGTAACAGCAATGTGGGCCTGGATACCACAACTGACAGCAGTGCTGCATGGCAATTAACATATCTTGAGCCACAGGGATCTTTGATGGTGGATTATTTGGGAAGTCCATTATAATTGTACATGATCTGTATGACTAAAAATCTCTAGGTTTGTCAAAGGAAGGTCTGCCTTGGGTCACCATGAGGGACAGTTATGAATTTTCTAGGCTTGTCACAGTTCACAGAACTTGAATGAGTGGGGACTCAACATACCCTCTGGAAAGGAGAAAGTACATATTGTAAATGTTTTTCCTATTCTTCTCAAAAGGGACCTGCAGCCATTTACCAGAAGAGAGAGAGATATACCAAGAAATTTCTTGAATTATTGTATCCTTCTTTTAGCTAACACTAATCTTGGACTCAGAACACCACTCTAGTATACTGGTCAGAACAAGGCTTTTGAAGGTCATATAAGGATGATAAATTCACCCATTTAACCTAAATCTCACTATGTCACAATGTGATTTGAACCCATCCTTTATTTATTTCCTCAGTTCCTGAATATAGAAATGTAATAGGTACACACAGCTATTAGCAGAATCTCCATATTAGCTCCTTGACCATGTGTCTATTTATATAATGGATATCCTTTAGTTCTTTCTCTCCTTTATCTCCATGAGCATAGTGAAGATCTTTTAAAAAAAATCGTTGTCTAGTCTGTCTGAAGACTGATCTTCTTTGTTGATGGTTTCTGAATTTTTATCTTGTTCCATCTGATAGGCCATCATTTCCTGTTTGTTTGTCTTGAATCTTGCACACTTTACATTTTAACATTTTAAGGTGCTAACTCTGGGATTTAATCCTTTAGCTGTTTATTCCTTAAATTTGTATCCAGCTAGTGAGTTTTCCTTCAGTACTGGGAGCATTTCTAAAGCTATGTTTTCTTGATTTGGCACTTATCCAGCTACTGCAATCCTTTAATTGTTTTCTGGAGTTTTGAAGATGACAGCTTTTCTGGTTTTGCTGGCTGTTCAAAGACTCTGTGGAGGAATGTCACTCTGGAGCATCTTATGGCACCATCCTGGTTGACCACAAGTCTTAGCCATTCTCTCTTGAGAAATAACTTTTGGTTTGCTATTGGGCTCTGGCAAAGACTGACCATTGGACAACAGTTGACCATGTAACCTGAACTTTTCATCATGAATTAGTATTATATGAACTAAAGCCATAAACTATATTGGTATAGGATTAGCACTCCATCATCATTGGGAATGATTTGGTATGGGACTGGACTCAAGTAGGTCTTGTAGACATAAATAAGTAGAAGAACATGTGGCTCACAATCCATACTGATGCTTACTCTTAAAGTGTCATCTTGTTCTCAACCCACACCTAATTTCTCATGGGGAGTTCCTTATGATCAGTCTAATTCAGAAGGAAAAAAACTTGAACTTGATTTACAAATAGCGTAATAGGTATTCTGGCACCAGGGAGAAGTGGACTGCTGTGGCTTCATATCCTTATTCAGATATGGCCTAGGAGGAAAGCAGAGAATAGAATATCTCCCACTGAGCAGAAATATAATCCAAACAATCAATTCCTGGTTTCTTTGTGCTTAAGAGTTCATTTCTCAGCTTATCTCTGCCTTCCCTCATTTTACTAGAAGCTGCAAGGAGAAACCAGGCTGCACCTTAGACACTCAGTTTGGAAACCTCCTCAGCTAAATATTCCAGTTCATCGCTGTCAAGTTCTGCCTTCCATTCAACATCAGAACTCAATTTCACCAAGTTCTCTGCCACTTTAAAACAAGGATTGCCTTCCCTCCATTTTCCAATAACACAGTCATCATTTCCTTCTGAGGCCTCATTGGAAGTACCTTTAATAGCCGTTCTTTTACCAACAGTCTCTTCCAAGCAATCTAAGCTTTGTCTATCAAGCACCTCCAATTATTCCAGCCTCTACCCATTATCCACATGTTTTTGGTATTTGTAATAGCTGTACCCAAAAACTGTTTTAGTTTCCTGGCTGCTAAATTAAATACCATGCAATGGGTTGTGTTAAACATTGATAATTGATTGGCTTACATTTTTGAGGCTAGGAGAAGTGCAAAATCAATGCGTCATTAAGGTGATGTTTTCTCCCCGAAGACTGTGGTGTTTTCTGGGGGCAGTTGCTGGTGATCCTTGGTTCTTGACTTTTCTGTCATGTGGCAGCCTCTCCTGGCTTCTTTCTCTTCTGGATTCTCTTGACTTCCACCTTTTGGCTGCTGCCTGTGTCTTTCTCTCTCTCTGTGACCTTCCTTATAAGGCCTTTAGTAATAGATTTAAGACCCATCCTGATTCAGCTGGGCCACACATTAAAAACAGAAGTAATCTCATTAAAAGTTCCTAATTACAAGGGTTCACACCCACAGGAATAGATTACTTTTAAGAACATGTTTCTCTGGGGTACATAACTACAGGCTACCACAGTGGTACATCTTACTATTTTCTGGAAGATGGCCTGAAGTAAGAATTTATACTCATTCATGAGCTGTGGCTTATTATTTGGCCACAGGAATTTGGAAAGAAAAAGATGAGAAGAAAAGTGACAGAGAGTTTGGGAAAGAGAATGTACAAAGCCCCTCATTATAGACTGGATTGTGAGAATATTTGTGGTCCACGTGATTTTTCACTAAGAGGTCCCCACTTTGGAGGAGGCTCCTTATAATCAGGGAGACAAAGGACTTTCCTTGTTAATATCAATCAGTCCCTTTCCCCAGCCATCCCAGTGGTTTCTCAATGGAACAGTGATGAACAAAAGGAACAGGGTTCTTGGTGGCAGGATTGGAACGTGTGGGCTCAGCATCATGAGCTTCCTTGAGCAAGGCTGACACACCTACCACCAATGCTGAGTGACCAACTTGCCAGCATCAGCGGCCAATGCTAAGTCTCTGATACAGTGAAAATCCTGGGGCGAGGAGAAACTAGCCAGCCACTTGGTGGCAGCTAGGTTACAACTGAACCTTTCCATTATGGAGAAGGCAGTGATTCATAATCATTGAAACAGACACTAATACTGGACAGGATACTTGTGCAACACAAAGAGAAAACTCACTGGACACCTTGTTTGTGGTACAAAATATTGCTTCTGAGCTCAGAAATGAGTTCATGCATCCCTCCATCCACCAAGCATAGAGGAACCACAGATATTCAAAAGGTACCTCATCACTCATAAGATGCTGATCTTTTTATAAGGGAGAAATAGCCTCCATTGGGAGCCAACACCGAGGGAAGTTAGAGTGATGTCTTAAGAGATGCAGTATATTCTCTTATGCAATGAGCAATATATAGTGGTGTTTTCCACAGCCAAATATCAGGCATCCAGAAACAAATTGGTAGACATCAAAGTGGAATTGCTCATGATTATACCTAATGACACTATTATACCTAATGATTAAGGCCTGGAAGGGGCCTCATTCATGATTCATGATTAGATTACCCCACCCAGTGACCCTTTGATGGTTACTGCTGTCACCCCAGGTTCCTCTTCTCTTTGCAGAGATCCTAAGGCCCATTCAGTTGTCACCCCTCCTATCGGCATTCCAGTCCAGTGAGAACAGCTAGCACATAACTTTGAAAATATTCTGGTGCTTCCCTCACCAATCTCCTCCATCAGGCCTAGGTGAATGGAACTGCTTTGGAGAGCAGGGTGTGGGTGTGTGTGTGTGGGTAGAACAAACAAGTCCGACCTGGCATTCCTGTCTCCCAAGGTCTTTGATTTCCTTCATTTCCATTATAGCAAGGAATGCGTGGCCTTTTGATGTCATTTATCACGGGCCAGCTCTCAGTGCAGGTTTGTATCAGCCAAGCCAGCCAACCGCTGGACCTCCAGCCGGCCGTGTGCCCTTGCAGACCGAATGCAGCCTCTTTGGTCAAGGCACCCATATCGTATAGTCAGCCTAGTCCAAACTTATGTTCCATTCCATTTTGTTGAACATTCTCAGAATACATTTCCACAAATATTTCCCAGGTTCTGGATGTGTAAAAAGCACATTTTGACATTTCCTTTTAGACTCCCTGTCCTTCGAATTTGAATCTTGGCCAGAAGTCCCTACAGTTTCAGGCTGCTGGAGCTGGATATTCAGTGGTCCTCAAGACGTTTGAGAGCCCTGGTTCCTGAACTTCCTGAGCTCCAAATGTTCAATTCTGTAACGTAAACAGTAGCTGCCTCCTACATTCCTTTTTAATGACGTTATCTAGAATCCTAACTAATACAGAAATTGGCACCAGAGAGTAAGCAGCCAGCAGCAGACTGTCAGAGAAACGTGGAGTTATTTGGAATTAGTTATCGGGCCAAGATGAGAAGAAAGGCAGAAAGATGCTCACTAATTCTCTAAGATGTGAAGTAAGACCAAAAGGTGTGTGGCAGCAAAATCCTAGTTAAATTATCATCTCTAGTCATAGGGGTGAGGTGCTCACTGTGGGGGGTAAAAGCCTGGGGAATCAAGAAAAATCTGCTGGAGCCCAAGTGAATAGGATGAGGTTCGCGGAGCATTGCCTGCTCCCGACATTGCAGAGAGGCTTGAATTACAAGTCTTTCCTCAGGGAACAGGTTGAAAGAATCTCTTACTGTCTATAAAGCCAAGAGTGAGAAAAACTAGGTGTAGGGAATGATTCTGAATTTTCAGACCAGTTGAGTTCACAGCCACGTTCAATCCCTCATGTAAAAGTTAGCACTGATTTTGGAAAGAGTGGGAGCTCAGTGAGTGGAACATGATACCTTGGGGTTTAAGGGAGAGGGGGAGGGAGGAGAGAGGGAGAAAGATAGGAAGCAGAGAAGGGAAAGAGGGGGAAGGAGGGGAGGGAGAGGAGAGACAGAGAGGGGAGGTAAGGAGGAGAGGGATGGAGAGAGTAGGGTCCTAACAGAGAACCGAGTTCTAATCCACTTGTAACCTTAAAATAAATTGGCCGAAAGAAAGAAAAAAGAACACAACCATCAACAAAACAGAAAATAGATTTCCTCTAACTCAAGGTGGCTTTATAGAATTTTGTTCATTGTAATTGAAAAGCAACACTGAGGCGTAATACCTCAGGTTGTTAATGCTTACCACCTCAGGAGAGGGGCTTAATCCGATTGCTGAGAAGAAATGGTAAATTTGACCAGAGGAGAGAGAAGGCCAGCCCCAGTATGGCAGGGTCTAGGACCCAGAGCTAACCCATTTCAGACTGAAGAAAGACGGGCTGGAAAGACAGGCATCTCCACACTGCTGCCTGGGAGTGCTGCTGACCGGCAGAGGGAAGAAGCTGCTTCACCATTACAAAACTTGGGGGTGGGGGAGGAGGGGAAGGGTGTGTGAGCCAGAGTTCAAAATACTCAAGCAGAATATTTATTTTTAAAAGCCAGAAACATCACTAAGGTATAATGTCTGTGATATAATGTCCCAATAGGACCTTTGGGAAGATGGATTCTTTCCCCCTTCCTTTGCATTTGTGTTGCTGACAGTGCCCAGACATTTTTTCCAAGGATAGTAACTTTAAGGAACATGTCAGGCCCTATGTCACAAACACATTTAAAGGTTAAGGTGAAAGAATATTTTGAAGCTGCTGCCCTGAATTGCATCAAAGAAGTTCTTTTGTTTGCTGAGGCCAGCAGTGGCATCATCTTAGAGAAAAGATCTGTATTAGAAATATAGTGCTAAAGCTCTGTCGAAATAGTCTACCTTTCAAAAAAGTCCTTGTGCAGTAATTGAAGGTGCTTGACCAGGTGAGGGAAGAGGTTCCTACCAGCTTTTGCATACTTTTTAAAATCCAAACATTAAGGAAAATTGAAAAAAAAATTAAATCACCCACAATTCTGTTACCATAATACAATTAAAAAAATTCTTATGTATTGTTCCTTTCTGGCCTCTGTTAGCATGCATTAGTGTATATTATTTTTGTATAGTTGCATAAAGTTATTCTGCTTTTCTCCACTCAATAGCAGAGCTGGACATTTTTCTATGTTGTTATTTGATAATTATTTTGATCCCGGCTCTAAAATCATAAAGTTTGTAAGTGGCTTTAGTTCATCAGATTACAGGTAATTATTTGGGAATAGATTGCAGGGGAATATTTCCCAGACTTATACCAAATCTATCTAGATTCTTTCTGTAATGTGAGTTTGCTATCTTAATTCAATTTTGTTATAGATTACAAGAAAGTAAAGGAGAGGAATAAAACTCATAAGGAATATTAAGTATAGATAGTAAGCAAGCTAGTAGTTTATGAGATATACAGAGGTGAATCTCAAAGAATGTGTTAAGCTTGCATAAATGAGCGAGTGGTATGTGAAACACAGGCAGAATTCATAAATGTATTAAATGGAGATGGTCAGTAATCTGTAAGTCATGTTAAAGTTAGAGAGCTAAAATGGAATTTATGACGGCACAAACAAGAGTGCTACTTATAATAAAAGTGGTTGGAAAGACCAAGTCAAGATCGTGTCAGTTCTGGCCTGTCAGCTCTGTTACCCCTACATCTGCCCAAGACCTGCAGATAAAACCTGTGGCTGCTCAGCAGGCTCATTGGTGAGCCATGGCTACGGCCATGCACCTGCAGCACTCAGGGGCATCTCCTCCGGGAAGCCAGTGTGTATGCCTGCGGCTCCAGGGACCTTCTATCCATGGGCCCCTGCGTTAGTCTCCTGGGTGCTAAGGATTGAATCATGTACCCCACAAAGACCTGTTCAGGTTCTAACTCCCAGTCTTTGATGTGAACTAATTTATAAATAGAATCTTCGAAGATGTTATTAAGATGAGGCCAAACTGAATCAGGGTGGGCCTTGATCCAATATGGCTGGAGTCCTGAGACTCGGAGGAAACTTGTACACAGTCATAGAAGGGGAAGGAGGCAGAGACGGATGGCCATGTGACAGGGGCTACAGACGGCTGCTTACAGAGTCAACAGTTCAGTTGCAACGGTTGACAATTCAGTTAACAATTTAGTTTTGCCAGCAAACCACTGCAAGAATGCTATAGACTTCAGAGATAGTGAGGCCCTGCTGACACCTTGATTTTGGACTTTTAGCCTCCAAAACTGTGAGACAATAAATGCTTGTTGTATAAGCCAAGTAGTCCATGGTGCTGGTTATAGCAGCCTTGGCAAACTAAGACACAAGGGCTGACATGAAAAATTATCACAAACTAGGTGGTGTCACACAACAGAAATGTATTCTCTGATGCTTCTGGAGGCTAGAAGTCCAAAATCAGGGTGTTGGCAGAGCCATTCTCTCTCCACTGCTCTAGGAACACTCTTTCCTTCACTACCCCTTCCAACTTCTGGAGGTGGCTGGCCATCCTTGGCATCCTGTGGCTTGTGGCAACAGAACTCTAGTCTCTGCCTCTGTTTCCACATGGCCTTCTTCCATGTGTGTCTATCTCGGGGTCTCTTCTCATCTTATAAGGACACTAGTCATATTGGACTAAGGGTCCATCCCACCCCAGTATGGCATTCTCTTAAATAATTATATCTGCAATAACCATGTTTTCAAATAAGGTTACGTTCCCACGTAATGGAGGTTAGGACTTCAATATATCTTTTTTTTGGGGGGGGGGGCACATTTTAACTCATACTAGCTCTGTAGCTCAAACCCCAATTCTGGTCCTGGTAACCACACCGTCAGTGGGAAAGGCTGATGTGGCAGAGAGAGAGACAAGACAGGTGAAGACTGCACACCTAGGACTCAAGTGGCGGAGCAGCTTCCACCCACCGCACCTGAGCCTACGTGTGTCAACCTGCCTCATCTCTTGCCCCTTCTTCTCACTGTGTTTTCAAAACTGATTTAATAAATTGTGTGCTTTACATGCTTTAACTTGGTCTGTGGGCCTTCTTGTTCTTGACCTCTGGGAGAGCATGTCTGCTAGTGTATGTGGAGGCCCCCTTTGCATCCAAATAATTTTCCACTGGACACACCCCCTGTGAGGATGCTACTCCCCGGAAGGGCCCCCTACCCAAAGCTTTCATTTCCCTAGTGTTCTCAGCAAAGGTCAAACATTCAAGAGTTCACTTTTCCTGGAATGCCAGCAAGTTGGGAATTTCAATTAAAGAGGTGGAGAATTATTGCTCAATACCATGAAGAAACAACATTTTCAAAACAGCTTATCGTATTTAATTTTATTTTTAATTTAATGTCCTGAAAATCCCCAAAGAGGTTTTTAAAAAGGCATGCTTGGGATGCTGGCACATCTTTCTTTTGGATTCATAGACGCCTGAAGATTTCTTTTCACACGGAGCCCTTGGTTCTGGAGTGCCGTTCAGGTCTGTAAATGCTGGTGTAATAACTCTTAATAGAACACCTGAGGAAATGACAAGAAAGGAAAAGAATAGCCTGGCTGTCCTTGCCAAAGCCATGGGAGATTTTCAGGAGGCCCTGCCGACAATTTCCATTGTGTCACCTCTAATTAATGCAGCTGGGATTAAATTTAATAAATTCTGAAGATAAAGTTAGCACAAAGGCAAAACACACATTGACAGACCGCCTTCAGAGTCAGCCTAAGCCAGCCCTTGTTCCTCCGGGTTGCTGCAGGCACCTCACTTTGGAAATTAGCAGAGTAAATGAATGTGAAAAAAGTGAAAAATCTCTCTCGGGCTCCTTCTCCTCTCCCCACTGAGCGCTGATGGATAGAGCATGGCCTCAGCAGAGTCCCAGATACCCACATGATTTTAGAGGTTCACAGACCTTCACTCCCCAAGCGATTGTTAAATGCCCGGGTGTGCCTCGCCAGCACACTGGGGCCCAAGGAACTGAAAATCTTCGTCTCTACCACCGAAGAACTTGCAAGCCTCTTCATGGTGGCACAAAACTAATCAATATAGCACAATTCCCAGAAAGAATGCATCAGAGAGATTTTAGAAACAGGAAAACGTAGTATAGACAGTATGTTTAGCACAGGGGCTTAGGGCAGCCAAGGAAGATTTAGGCTGTGAAGAGGAGTTAGACGGAGTCTTCAGCCTGTGTAGAATACGTGTAGGTGAAGAAGCAGATTCATCTTGCTGTTTTTTCCTTTTAAATAGTATACAAAGGGCCTGCTTTTCTCTCTTTTTTTTTTTTTTCCTTGACATTGTTCAGCGGTAGCTCTCTTGGCTTGTTTCACAAAGTACGTATGACTTGAGCATCATCATCTGCTATTTGTGGTGCTTTAAAAATCCACACATAGTAAGAACGATGATGTCTGAATTTGTGAATTGTGCTTGGCAATGCACCAAGTGCTTTAACATTTGGAAAATTCACCTTTGCACTATCAACAGCTGAGCTGTGTGCTGAGCAGGAATTTTTGTTCATAACATTCCATCCCTACCCCTCAATTCTCACCCACACATTATCTCTGGGAATGGCTGACTTAAGTCCAGACCCTCCTGGGCTCTTAACCACATATTTTTCTAAGTCTTTGAACTTAATGTTGATCTTCCGCCGCCTCTTCACACACTCCACCCATTCTTCAGATGTAGCTTCCTCGGGGAGAATTCCCCACCTCCCGCCTACCGCCCACCCCCGGCAGAGTCAGCCCTCCCAGCTTAAGTGCTCTCACACTCTGGGCGTGGGGTGGGGTGGGTAGGCTCTCATAAAGCCTTGTACAGTGTGTGGGTTGTTTATCTGGGTGATGGTGTGTATGTGTGCGACTCCTAGCACATGGCGTAGGGGAATGTAAGTGTTTCAGAGCTGAGCTTCAGCGGCAGGTGTGCAGACACATTCTGGCTCTGCCCTGTCACACAGGAGTGAGCCAGGTGTTCGTTTCAACTCTCTGGGCTCCCTTTCCTGAGATAACCGGCTCCTACGCATGGAGTTGTTGAGACGACAAGATGGGTGAACCATGCTAAGCTCTTAGAAGAGTGGTGGCGCACATGCAGCACTCAGTGGATGTCATCTCCTCTAGCACTTGGGGGACATGGCCATCTCCCCTGGACCTCATCTACTTGGCATCCCGGTGTCTCTGGCACACATCCAGTGTCTGACTTGTGGCAGGCTCTTATAAATACTTGTTAGAAAAATGGATGAATGAATGAATGAATTCAAGGAAAAAAATATATTGGTCCCAAAGGACAAACACTTATTACCGAAACTTAGATAACTCACTTTATGGAATTGAAGAAAAGATGTGCTGTTTCCGTTCCTATAAAATGTTAATATCTGGGCATATTGGAGAGGTGCTACCATGCATGCAGTTCTCTAATCTTTTTTTCTGAAGACAAAGAATGGGTCTTATCATGTAGCCATTGGAGCTATGGCTTCTGGGTGTCAGTTGCTTCTCACTGTTGTGTTCTAATCTATGGGATGTTTTTCCTGCAATGAGAAAAATTTTTTGAAGATGAACCATATCTTATTTATCATTGTATTTCTAGTTCTTGGCCCAATGCATCATGCTTGAAAATATATGTTGGCTTGAATCTCCATCTTGATGAATGCAAGGTTTGGGAACCAAGCTTCTTTGGCTGATAAAATGAGACCAGGATCTGACACTAAAAACCATTTAAGGTTTGCCACATGAAGTGGAGGAGGAAAAAGAAAATCCTCCCATTTCAGACCAACCTGGCAGCTCCAGTGTTCTTCCAGTCCCTGGTAATCCCCTTTTCCCTGAGGGGTTCCTGATTTTAAGTCAATTTCTTAGCAAACATGCAGTGAATATTGGTTTATTGTTTCACTTGTTTATATTGAGAACTCATTTTGAGGAGAGATTATATACTTAAGGTTATGTAGATAAAATTAGGCTGAATGTAATATTCCAATAATTTTCTGGTTTAAAGGAAATTAAATTTTGTTACCTGGGTGTATTAGTCAGGGTTCTCTCAGGAAACAGAATCAGCAGGAGATATCTGTGAATAATATGGAACTCTAAAAGAGTCTCTCACGCGACCGTGGGGACTCACAAGTCCAGGTTCCTTAGGCAAGCTGCAAACCAGGGGCTCCGATGAAAGCCCAATGAAAGGTCGTTGATGAGTGTCTGGGAGAAGTTGCCTGTCCAACGACGAGCTGGGAAATTCTCTCTGAATGTTGAAATCACTTCCACTTTTAAGTCATTCAACTATTGGGTAAGAGCACCACCCATTGATAATGTAATCTCCCTGATTGATGCAGATGTAATCAGCCATCCACGCAGTAAACTCACTGGTGATTGAAGTCCATGAATGCTCTTGTATTACAATTAGCCCAGTGCTTGCTGGAACAAACACCTGGACACAACTACTTGGCCGAGTTGACACATTAGCCTAACCATCACACTGGGATACTTTTCTAATGATGAAAAGAGAAAATGCTGGCTTTAATTATCAAGGAAAGAACCACACAGAGAATGAGCTATGGAGACTTCTCAAATAAAAAATTCAAGCATTACTGTTTTTTAATTACACATTCTCAAGACAAATGTGGGACAATTCTTTTATTAGAAACTCAGTCTGTGTGAAATTCATATTTTAACTATTTATTTGGTAAGCTTTTTTTTTTTTTTTAACATTTCACACTTAAAAGAAAGGATTACTAATCCTAGCAGGCCAGGTCACCAATAGCACATTAATGCAGTCTTTAAATCCCCCCAAAATCAGATTCGTAATGTGTGAACTGGCAGTGCCTACTCATCCACCTAGCAGCTCTTGGCTTAGGCAGTGCTCTGGGGGAGCAAAGCAAACATGCTCTTATGGAGTTCATAGTCTTGCGAAGTGAAGAAAAAAATAAATTGAACAAACAGTCCTGTGAATACACAGAAAACTACCTATTGTATTGTGTATTAAAAGGGATAGCTGGAGGATGTCTTGAGAGTGTATCAGGAGAACTTCAGTCAGGGCTTCAGGGACATGGAAATTAAGACGAGCCTTGGTGCCCAATAGGAGCCAAGTAGGAAGAGAAAGGAAGGAGGAATGTTCCTGGCAGAGGAACCTGAATGTTCAAAGGCCCTGAGGTAGGGTCAAGCCTGATAGGTTTGAGATTGACAGCAAGCAAGCATGAGTTGACAGTAAACCAGGGAGAGGGTGGCATGCCATGTGTTCAACAAGGTAAACGGGGGCCAGATCACTCAGTATTCCTGTTTGTGTCTATTTATTGCCAGGACATCTCACTGATCCTAGAACCCTCCCCCTAGTTCACTATCAAAATTCATCAAAGTTGCTTCTCTCTCTTGGATTCTGTCTTAAAGCCACTGACACCTGAAGGGCAAGTTCTACCAGTTTCTCCCCTAAGAAGCAGAGTTCCCTTTAGTCTGGCCAGTGGTTCTCAACTGGGGATGATTTTGTCACCCAGGAGATATTTGGTAAAATCTGGAGCCTGGGGGTGGCTGCTGGCATCTAGGGGCAGAGGCTGGAATGATGCTCAACATCTTATAGTGCCCAACACACATCTCCCAGCAGAAGAGTATGTGGCCCCAAAGGTCGATAGTGTTGGTGGAGGAACCTGAGCTAGAGTGACACAGGTCAAAGTCCACCTATGATCTACCTCTGCTGTCCCGATGGGATCATTGACAGGGCCCCTGTCAACTCGCTTATAAGTTATACATCCTTCTCCTGCCTCCGTGCCGTTGCCTTGCTACACATCTCTCCTGGACCCAGCCTGATTGTCTCGTCCTCTTATTCCTTAAGCTGATTTCCCTCACCTCTGCTTCATCCTTTAGAGCAGTGGGTCTCAGCCGGGGGCGATTTTGCCTCCCAGGGAACATTTGGCAATACCTGGAGACACTTTTGGGCATTATTACTCGAGGAGGGGAGAGGGGTGCTTCTGACATTCGTGGGTAGAGGCCAGGGGTTCTGCTAATCACTCTGCAGTGCACAGACAGCTTCTCAACAAAGAATCACTTGGCCCTAAAGTGTCAGTAGTGTCCAGGCTGAGAAACCCTCTTTTAGAGTAGTGTTTTTCAAACTTTGAGTTGTAACCTATTAGTAGATTATGAAATCTATAGTTAAAATAAAACAGAATAGAAAAGGCCAGATCGTATCACACATTTTGTGTAGCTTTGAGTTATACGAACGTACATCACACACGCTTGTGTATGTAGCTGGATTGAGTTGCATTGTAAAGTGAATTTCTTATTGCAGGTTGCAGTTAAAAAAGTCTGAAAGTCACTACCATAGGGTATCTACCAACATTCCAGGCAGTGCATTCTTCTCACTCCACCACTAGCCTGCCATATCTTGGGTGCTATCTGCAGCCAGTGCCCAGGCGTGGTATCACATAGAATCTCTACCAGCAACCCCATTGCCTGAGCTGGGGGTGGGTCCAACCTTGTCTTCAAGGCCCTTTACTTTCTGGTGAAATATCTTGCCCTATGCCTCATCCTTTCGTTCTGGCCCCACCCAGCTTCTCCTTCTTCCCACTCTCCATGAACTTTGCCTTGACTTTTCCCTCTGCATGATAAGCCATTCCCCACTTTGGGCAACTCTTACTTGACTTTTGAAGACACACCACACATTTCTCCTTCTCTGCTGACCTTCATTTAACTTTCTTCCTTGTAGAGTTCCTTCCTGGTAGAGTTTCCCTCGTCTTCCAGTGTTTTGTTGATTCCTCTGTGAGAACAGTTACCGTCTGTTTTTCTCTGTTCATTGTGGGGTAGTGACTGTGTCTTACTTACGTTGCTAATTTGAAACCTAAGTGTGCCTTGCACATATATGAGGCGCTCAAAAAATGTTTGTTGAACAAGTTCATGAATGGAGATTGTTACTTAAAGTCCTTACATTGTTTATAATTTTAAGAACTGAAATATCTTTTGTAAAAAACAAACCCTCAGTATACCTGCTGGATTTTCATATAATGTGGATTTTCCTTCGGTTTTTATGTTTGTTTATTCTACATAGTTTTCTGATTATTAAACAAATGCATGCCTACTGAAATTACTTGGGAAAGAACAGAAGGTGTAAACAAGTTCTCGCCCCCCTCCAAAAAAAAAAAAAATGTTTCTATCACAGAAATCCCACCACCCACTGGCAGGTCACAGCTGTCGGTTCTAAATCTTCCAAGTTCCCTTCATGCTCTGGACCCAGTTACAGACTCACCAACCCAGTGCACGCAGTGAAGCCATTACCATTGCTGCTACTGAATATAACACTTAGCAGCTCATTCCCTTTTAAAGTACTGAAATATGTTTACCTGGGCCCTGTTTGTCTCTCACAAACTGAAGGGCACTGCTCAGGCGTCAGTCAAGGGCAGGGCTGGACTCTGCTGCCACCGTGTGTTCCAGCTCAGAACTGCAGGAAATGGGGCAGCATGGCGGGTCTAATAGGCCCTTCTTAAATGTTGCTTGTTTTTGAGCCCAAGGAACAAGTACTAGGTCATGATTATGGTCAACCTGTAGCCTCAGTTAACAGTCTGAAGAGAGTTAGAAGTTCTCTACAGAGAAGAAATAACTTCAATGGACAAGTCTCAAGGATGGTTTTAGAATTAGGAAGGGAGGTTTCCGTGTTCTACTTTGTGCCCTGACTGCATGGAATTACCTGCACACTAGCCCAAAGAAGAGTTGTGCAAGAGCTGCTTTTGTATTTTGAAGCAAAATATCCAAAATATATCAATGGATATCTGTGTGTCAGTTTGTTCTGAATTCCCTTTAGCCTGGACTCTGGAGAACATAGTGAAATTATTCGTATTAACTGAAGTTAGGTCTATTTTAGTTGGACTGCACATATTTCAGACCTTGTCTACCAGTTTCACATTTCCATAAATTTGGATGGATTTCTGCCAATTTGGTACACTAGTAGCTAAAGGTTTGAGGTATACATTGTCTGCCCATCTCTCCCATCTGACCAGATTGTTCTCCTCACCTGTCAAAGGCCCATTTTCCCTAAGACCAAGCTCCCCTGTGAAACATTTGCAAACTTTTCAGTGAGGGCAAGGTCCATCGCTCACGCCACCATGTGCTCCACCTACTCTGTTATGATCAGGAGGGTGTGGGGGAACTGCGGCCTCCTGGAGGCAGAGCAGATGCCTTATTTCTTAACGTGTTTCCAGGACTTGGCTGAGTCCTGTTAAACAGGTGCTTGGTGAGACAATGTGTGCTTCAGGGTACCGTCTTGAACTAAATAGCCATCATAAAAATTTTCCAGTAAATTTTAATTATTTAAATGGAATTTTGAATAATTAGGGATGCAAATAAGAGTTGCAGAAATATACGTCTTAATGATTAATTTTGGCTTGCTCTTTTAGCACAGTTGCATTGAGAAACCACTGCAGTTCTGACAATTGCTAGGGTGTAATATGTATGCTTTCCCATTAGAGTAGAAAGCTTTGCACTCTCGGAGTCTTAGTCTCAGGTTATAAATTGACTGAATCCCAGCTATGCTCCCTAAGTCCTGCCTTTACCCTTTAACTGGAGAAGAGACCAGCCCTTCAGTGCTGTCTTTTCAGGACACTGAGTCTCTTCTAGTCTACTTTCTTTCTTTTTTTTCCCTTTTTTTTTTTTTTTTAAATTAGAGAAGTTGTTAGTTTACAGAAAAATCACACATAAAACAGAGTTGCCATATACCACCCTATTATGAACACCTTGCATTAGTGTGGTGCATTGGTTACAATTCAGGGAGGAACATTTTTGTTATTGCTCTATTCCAAGCAAGTCACTTAACCTTTTTGAGACTCCACAACCTCATCTGCAAAATGAGGTTAGGCTAAATGATCTTCGTGGCCTCATCCAATTTAAATATTCTGAACACTGCATTGAGATCACACAAAAGTGAGGGAGCCTGATGTGAATAGTAAGGAATGTAGCTGACGAAAGCGGACCGTTTCTTCCGGGCCTGAAGGGACAATTAAAACCAGAGTTGGGGACCTTTAGAAGTTACTTCACTCCTCGGAGCTTTCATGAACGTCGACTGTTTGAGTTCTTCTCACGAGTGGACCTCGGGTAGGTCTGGGGCCTCGGCCTGCAAGGGGTGCTCCCGGGAAGCTGGTCACTCAGTACACAGTCAGTTACTGGCGCCTGCTGGGCTGGCAGGCCCTGAGCCAGCGCCCCCAGAATGGTCAGGGAAGGAGTGCCAGGTGTGACTACGAGAGATGACAAAGGAGCTCCTCCCACCTGGTGCCATCTTCCCGACAGGAGGCTGGCGTCGCCCCCTTAAGGGAACCCTGGAAACCCGGGAAGCTGTACCGTTTCCTGAGACTCTGCTGTGCCGTCTCCTGCACGACGACGTAACCAACTCCACAACTACCGCCTGTATACCACCAGGAGACCAAAGAACCTTTAAACCCTTTTTCAGAATCTGCGGTTGTCTTTCATCCATTAACATCGCTGCAAAATTACAATACTGCACGGGCTCTGAGGTGCCAACGAGGCAAGGAGTTCTTAGAGCTCTTGAGTGAAGTAGCATCGGCCACTGCAGTAATAGACATTTGTCTTTTAAATAAGAATTGCAATAAGCCTCGCTTCTGCGGGCCATGTGCACACACCACGCCCCTGACCTTGTAGTTTAACATAAAAGAAGTTGAGAGTAATAAACAGACTGGCCCAGGTCATATCAGAAATAGTGCGATGACTTTTCAGTGGTCATCAGGGCAAGTGAGTGTCACAGCAGCTGCTATTTCAGTCCTTATCTTTATTTATTTAACAGAATTCTCTACTGTTATCTGCTTTCTCCTTGAAACACTTTCTTTTTCACTTCTGTCACTGAGGTGGTTTGATGCTTTATGTACCCCAGAAAGACACGTTCTTAAATTTAATCCATTCCTGTGGGTGTGGACCCATTGTAAATAGGACTTTTTTTTTTTTTTTTTTTTAGGTAGCGGGGGCCGGGGATTGAACCTGGGACCTCATGTGGGAAGCCAGTGCTCAACCACTGAGCCACATTAGCTCCCCTGAGTTGGTTTTTTCATTTGTTTTGCTTGTTGCTTGTTCTTGTTTTTTTAAAAGGAGGCACTGGGAATCAAACCTGGGACCTCTCATGTGGGAAGCAGGGGTTCCAGTGCTTGAGCCACATCCACTCCCAGTAGGACCTTTTGATTAGGCTACTTCATTAAGGTACTTCATTCAGGGTGGGTCTTAATCCTCTTACCAGAGTCCTTTATAAATGGAATGAAGATGGAAAGAGAGAGAGAAAGCCACACAAGCAAGAAGCTGAAAGCAATGAAACCTGAGGAGAAGGGAGAGACCAGCAGACGCTACCATGTGCCTTGCCATGTGGCAGAGGAGCCAAGGATTCCTGGGAGCCAGTCTTCAGAAAGAAAGCATCGCCTTGATGACGACTTGATTTGGACATTTTCTTGGCCTCAAACTGTAAGCTAATAAATTCCCATTGCTTAACCTGACCCATTTCATGGTATCTGCTTTAAGCCGCCTAGCAAACTAAGACAGTGACAACACAATTTTCTGCTTTTTCTCTTGCCACTGTAACATCTCCTTCTCCTTGGCAGATTCCCCATCCTGAGTCCATTACTTAAATGCTGACCATCAACAAACACCAGCTGTAATAAAAATGATTGTTGTTCACATATCATTGCCACTTCTCTCACTGAGACCACTGACATCCTTTACCATAATTTTGGTGAGAGCTTCCTGGTTGATTTCTTGTCCTCTAGCCCAGTCGCTTTTACACAGAGCATTCAACGTGATCATTATTAGAGACAAATTCTGATTAAGTCTCTTTTCTGCTTAAAATATTTAATACCTCCTGAATGCCCCCAGGGTAAGTTTAAGCCCTTTTCGATGGCTCAAACACACTTTCATAAACTTTTTGAAAAGATAAACAAGGGCATTGAAAAAGAATCATTTTATCTTTAAGAAAGCCTCATGGATAGAAGTCAACGGGCACATGCTGCAGTGCATAGCAAAGTCCGGAGAGTTGCTGCCACTTTTTGAATATTAACTATGTTTCAGTTACCTTAGTATATGGTATTTCATTTACTTTTCACAAATATCTGTGAGGCCTATTTTATACTGTATTATTATCCCCCTGTTATAAATGAGGAAGTGTGAGCCCGGAGAGAATCAAGGGAATTGTGCAAAATTACACAGCTGGCAGGTGGCGGAGCTGGGGTGGAACAGGTAGAAGGAGCTTCCTGAGCCTGCCCCTTTCCCCCCACTCTCTGGTCTGTGAGGAACAGGGCCTTACTGGTGGGCAGTAAGCAAGCTGAAATTTTAATAACTTTGGAGAGCAGTTTAGCTTATTAAGTAACAAGGTTTTCTTTTACAAGGAAGGAAAGTATATTTTCTCACCATTTCTCATTCTAAGTGGAGAAGTCATTAAGAGACTGACAAAGTAAGAAAGCATATTCTCATTTTCCAGGCTATGCATAATAAACAGAAAGAATACTGACTCCAAGTTTCTAAACTTTAAAATGAGGACAGGAGGCCATTAACTCTAATATCATTTTCGGCTCTGAAATTCTGTGACTGTTACAGCCACAAAATCTCAAGTTTCTGAGGAAAGTGCCTGCGAAATTAAAGGCCATTAAATTAAACGTTTTAAATTTAAAACTTAAATGTTTTAAAAATTTAAATATACGTGTGCACATTTAAATAAACAATATTCAGCGTACCAAACATTTTATTTTCATTAAACAGAACACTGCTATTTTCTTTTATCTACTGCTTTGTTTATCTACTGCTGCATAAAAAAATCACCCCAAAACTTAGTGGCTTTAACCAACCACGTAAATTTGCTCATGACTCAGCAGTTTGGGCAGGGCTCATCAAGGAAAGCTGATCTCTACTCCACGCAGCAGCTGAGAGGGGTTAGAACCACTGGAGACACATTCACTCCCCTGTGTGGCCGTTGGTGCTGGCTGTGGTTAAGACCTTGGGTGGGACACACAGTCTTTCCATGAGCCTGGCTGTCCTCATGCCATGGGGCTTGGGTTTTAAGGGAGAGTATCCCAAGAGAGAGAAAAACACAAGTGGAAGTGCTATCATGTTTTATGATCTCATCTCATCTCTGATCTCAGAAATCATGTGGTGTCACTTCTGCCACATTCTGTTCATCAAAGCAATCACAGAGGATCACCCAGAGCCGTGGGAAGGGAAATAAACTCTACCACGTGATGGAGAAGGAGCGATATTCTGGAAATTTTGTTATCCTTCCCAGTGTCCTCAGAACCCATCAACACTGGCTTATCCAGTAACATATATTTGTGGCCTGCCACAGAGAACTCATTGTAACCTCATTTTCAGAAATCTACAACAGAAGTCCCCCAGGAAATATATCCACGGAAAGGAAGGAAATTTCATATGAGGTAGGGGGAAATTGTCCTTCGGTCAGCTGCGGAGCTGGCTCCAGTAGTTGAGCGACACTTACTGAGATGTCAGTGGAGAGTCATCCCCCCAGTTGAAGACTTTCTAGGGCATTGTTACAGGGCTATGGGATTACCACAGTTACTTCCGAATCTTCCTCCTTCACACACCAAAGATGGGCCACCGTGAGCTCTGACCTGAGTTGCTTTACTTTCCCAAGGTTTAAGTCTGTACCATTCAAGTCTAATTGAAAACAAGCAGACATCAAAGGGGGTGGTGTTTTTACTGAGAATTAGTCACAAATCTGTAATTACTTGTGATTATTGTTTTTGTCAATAACTAGCAACACTAACTAATAACTACACTCAAGCATATATAAAATAAACTCATTACTGGAGTGGATGGCCTCACCCAAAATCCCCTGGGATTTGGAGTTCAGCTTATTATCTGTGGATATAACTTACAAATGTGTATTCAGTCTCATCCCTTGGCCATGTCTGCATTATTGGCTCTGTAATATTTTGTGAATTCTTTTCCCTCTCTTCCCCCCGAAGCTTCCTCTGGAAAGGCTGTCGCTGAATCTCTCAGCCCCCTGCTCCCCCGCCGTCCATCCCGATAGGCCTGTCTCCAGCTGTCTTCTAGTCTCTCCCTGGCACGTCTTTTATTCTTAACCTTTTACACTCACCTTGCCTCCTTGTGACGAGGTGACCCTTGTTAACCTTGTTAAATCCATAACAGAACTGTCTAGGTGAAGCATGAGATCATATGCACAAGTTCAGGATGCAGTGAAATGCCATGCTTCTTAATTTTCCTTTTGAGGTGTTAACCATTTTCCAAGTTGGCTGTCATCAGCTCGGGGTGGTTTTATGCTGCGACTTTCCTCTAGGAAGATTAATGCTAGAATCATTTATCTGTGAAGATACCTTTGAAGGGAAACAAATGAAAAAGTGGAATTATAGTCCAATCTAACCTAATGAATTCATTCTGGTACAGAAATAACTGGGGAAACGAGGGAATGGATTCGTGCTGCACAGACACATAAATCATCTGAAACTGTGCCATTGGACTTGCCTATACAAAAAGCAAGAACAAATGTAACTGTGTTCTCATTAGGGAGAAGACTAAATTATAGTTATCTTTCTCTGTATGGGCAATTCAAGCGATCACAAGACTTATGCACCTTTTTCTTTCTCTCCTGGGCTTTGAAAAATAACCATCCCTATAACCAATTCCTTATACCTATAAGGTGAGAATTTGAGCTGCCAACTGGTTGGTACAGTTATTCAATTCGAATTCAAAATGACTCCTGGAACATGGTAAATCCACCGAAGTATTAGTTCCATTCTTCCTTCCCATACTTTCTTGACTTCCAGGAGTTAGAAACCTCAGGATGTTGTAGTGGATGCCACATCTGGACCAATGTTTTGAAGATGTTGGCTGTGGGCTGGACTCTGACTTGCAAGGCACCTTTTTATTTTTTCTTTCATATGATTGGAATCCCTTTAAATCAGTGGTTCTTAATGGGGACAATTTTACCCCCTTTACCCCATGGTGACTCTTAGTAGAGAAAACTTCTTAGAGTAACACACTAAAAGGTAAATTTTAAAAAGCTGGATCACTATAGTAATCAGTTGCAGAGAACAAGCCGTGAGTGTGGTTTTTTTTTTTTTTTAAAGATTTATTTATTTATTTATCCCTCACCCTCATCCCGTTGTTCTGCGTTCACTGTACGTTCTCTGTGTCCATTTGCTGTATGTTCTTCTGCATCTGCTTGTCTTTTCTTTAGTGGCACTGGGAACCGATCCTGGGACCTTCTGGAGTGGGAGAGAGGTGCTTAATCTCTTGCGCCACCTCAGCTCCCTGGTCTGCTGCGTCTCTTATTGTCGCTCCTCTGTGTCTCTTTTTGTTGCGTCATCTTGCTGTGCCAGTTGTCCACTTGGGCCAGCTTTCCTGGGTAGGCCAGCTCGCCGTGCAGGCCAGCACTCTTGCTTAGGCCAGCACTCCGCTTGGGCCAGCTTGCCTTCACCAGGAGGCCACGGGAATCAAACCCTGGACCTCCTATATGGTAGACGGGAGCCCAATCACTTGAGCCACATCCGCTTCCTCGTGAGTGTGTTTTTGATGATGAATTGATACTTCTCTCATAGTCCTTGAGGACCTCATTTAGAGAATAAACAAGCAAATGCATTGAGAGATGTGTGCTATATGATGGATACATAGAAGATAGATGACACTTCCACATCTCATCCTCCCCAATTTCCCCATATATATAACACCATTTTTTGGTCCTCATTCTTTAATTTCCCTTCTCTTTCTCACCTACCTCCTCCACTTCTTATCAGGTTTTGGGAAGTTCAGAAATTTATTTCTTGATAGATTACTTATTGCTCTTTCTGAGAATTAAAAATATGCTTTCTAACAATGGACTTGGAAACCTGATTTAGAGCAATTTTTCAGAGGGCCTTTGCTTGAAGAGTTATCTTTTCAATTTGACAACACTGAAACAAATTTTCATTTATTTGCTTTTGCTATTATCTATTTGTATAATAAAACAACTTATAAATAACATATTAAAATGAGCATTATAAATGAGTGCTACCAATTGCATAAGAGAGATTATGCATTCATTTAAAAATAACATGTATTTTCTCTAATCTAAAAATTAGATGTTTATGTATTATGTCTTACGTTTATGCATTACTTTGTGACTGGCATATAGTAGAAGATAAATAAATATTTTCTGAATTAAATCAAATGTGATGTGGAAAATTTGGAAAATACAGAAAGATATAAAATGTGCCATTCTTAAGAAATAACTGCCTATAAATATACTTGTCCTTATGTATAGGGGTATGTATCAATATCTCTATATCTCTACATAGACACAGACACATAGAAATATATATTTGTGATTAATACATTTGAAATTCTAGTTTACAAAATATTGTAGCAGTTTACCAGTTATAAGTATGGGCTTGGAGTTGAACAAAACTGGATGTAATATCAAATAACTTTTTTTTTAATACATTAAAATTTATTTTAAAAAGATGCTTTAGATTACATAAATGTTACATAAAAAATATGTAACATTTCCCACATTAATAACATCCTTCATTTGTGTGGTACATTTGTTACAATTGGTGAACACATATTGAAGCATTGCCATTAACTGTGGATTTATTTTACATTATAGTTTAAACTCTGTCCTGCACAATTTTGTAAGTTATGAGAAAATATATAATGGCCTGTATCCATCATTGCAACATCATGCAGGACAATTATGTCCCGAAAATGCCCCTATTTTACATCTATTTTTCCCTCTCCTCCTCAGAACCTCTGGTGACCACTGCCTCCATATCAATGATAAAAGTTCTTCCACTGCTAGAATAACAATAAGTTTATAGTAGAATAATAGTAAGTCTACTTTAGTCCATTGTTCATTCCCCAATCTTGAGGATTTTGGGATAGTGATGCCTACTCTGCCTCTAATTGAGAGGGGGCTTAGATCCCATGGGACATATGGATGGTACTATCTTGCTTGCAGTTGCAGACTATCTCTATTCCTTGGGATGGGCGTTGTCCACCATCATCTCCATGTTAGTTGTCCTGGGTGAGTCCAATGAACTGGAGAGTAGGTGTTGCAACTCTGCTGAGATTCAGGGCCCAGATGGCAGATGGACAGCCCAAAGATTTAAGTCTCTTGGATGTACACCTCTCAAGTACAGTCCTAACTATAGATTCAAATATAAGAGGCAGAAGAGCCATGTGTAGGGAAACCACAACTGAGTCCAACTCTGTCACACTGGAGCATACATTCAAGGTAAGGCCCACTGGCAGGGTGCCAAACTCCTGAGCTATCTGCCCTGTCTATAGTGTCTGGATGTCTCTAGAGCCCTCAGGAACCCCGCTATTTTAGGCAATATTTACCGTAGCAGTCAATGAGATCCTGCTGAGATGAGCATAAGTGTAACCTGTGGAATGACCTCCTGACCCACTTTGAAATCTCTTAGCCATAAAAACTCATTTGTATTTACCCTTTCCCCCTTTTGGTCAAGGTCTTTTTCCAGGTGCATTGCTTGTTGGTGCTTGGTAATAATCCCTTGGTGCCAGAGAGACTCATCCCTGGGAGTCATGTCCCACACTGGGGGGAAGGTAATGCATTTATATGCTGTTTGGCTTAGAGAGAGGCCACATTTGAGCAACAAGGAGGCTCTCAGGAGGTAATGCTTAGGCAACATATAATACTAGGCTAAGTTTCAGTTTTATGAGAAAAGGTTTATAAGTACAATCATCAGTCTCAAGGGTCTGTCACAATGGTCCATCCTCATTCACTAGGCACCGCTCCTGTACTCGGGGGGTTCTTGCCGTCCCATTAGAGAATGTGGCAGAGCCACCAGGATGGGGGTTCAATATTCTTTTGGTTATTGTGTGGCTCTCCACCCACCGTGACAGTGCCCCATGACCACCTGAACACATTCATATGCCTCAGAGGCATGTCCCAGGTGAGCTCCACCCTGCATCCCCCATCACCGACACCCTGCACCAACGAGCCTCCCCTGCCACAGTTGTGACCCTTTTGTGATCCAAAACCTCTCCAAAAATGAAGTAAAAAAAAAACCCAAATAAAATTAATAAGGAAATGAAATAATGATAGCAAATAAAATGCAAAAAAAATGAAAAAAATTGAAATAATAGAAAAATTTTTAGACATTATATATTTTCATCACTGTATAATCTGTTGTCTTATATGCACAGTGACATTTTCTTCCATATAGTCCCCCAGTGTTTTATTTTTTTCACTTTATATTCAAAAAATATAATATACAGAATATATATACAGAATATAGGGGATTCCCATATACCCAACGTCCTCCCCCTTTTCCGCTCTCCCCTATTAATAACATTTTATATGCGGATGGTACATTTGTTACAATTGATGTACAAATATTGAAGCATTGCTACTAACCATGGTCAATGGTTTACATTATGATTTACATTTTGGACCATACACTTTTACAAATTTTGGTGAAATTTAAAATGTCCTGTATCCATTATTGCAAGATCATGCAGAACAATTCAATGCCCTAAAAATGCCTTGTGTTCCATTTATTCTATTCTTCCCTCCCCCTTCCCTTAGACTATGGTAACCACTAAGTTTCATTTTTTGAAGATTCATAGTTACATGCAATAATATCGAGGGCTTGACATATTGCTCTGTTTTCCTTTATTAGGCACTGCCTATGTTCTCAAGGGATTCTTGCTCCTCTCTTTGAGAACACAGCAGGACTCCCCAGCATGGGAATTTAATATCTTCTTGTTTATTGTGTGGGTTTCCACCCACTGATATAACACACTATGACAAGATGAACAGTTATATATTCCAAGGAAGCCTGCCCCAGGTGTGCCGTCCTGCTGTAGTTTTAACCACAGACATGCAAATCCCCAGAGTTCACCTGCTTCTTCCCCGACTCTTCCCCCAGTTCCATGGATAGTCCAACCCCATCCTGTCCCCCTCACAGACCAGCACCGCCGAACCCAATAGCATCACTGCACCGCTGTCACGCCCATCCACTGCACAGCTACACCCTTCCACCTTCTAGATTTTACCCATATGGGCATCGGCTCACAACCCTCTATTTCTTGGCTCTCAATTTCTTCATACTGTTAAAATGAGAATAATCAAATCTACCACACATGCTTGAGAGGATTAAAGGAAATAATGCATGAGAAGTGCTTCACACACAGGCTGGCACCTAGTCATTTTTCTATATTTTTAAAAATTTAATGATGTATTTCTTTGTACCTATATCTTCAGACTCATTTCTTTTTCTTAAGTGTTGATTTCTGTAAATGGAATTATTGAATCAAAAAAGATTATATGTCCTCCCGAAATTTTTTTACCAATATCAGATATTATAAAAGTGACATTTATTGAACACTGACTGTGGGCCAGCCTCTGTTCTAAGTACTTTACCTGTTCACCCCGTTAATCCCAACGATGACTCTGTGATGTCAGTAATATTCCCCAGAAGGGGTCGGATGTGGCTCAACTGGTTGAGCGTCTGTCTTCCATATGGAGGGACCCGGGTTTGATCCCCGGGACCTCCCGGTAAAAAAAAAAATAAATAAATAAGTAAAAAAATAATATTCCCCAGATGTTATTGATGGGGAAACTGATTCACACACGGCCCAAGTAATTTTCCCAAGGCCATACAGCCAGTAAGTAATGGAACCAAGGTTTGAATTAATCAGTCTGGCTCCAGGTCCCGTGCTCTTAACTGTGATCTATCCCTAAGAGTATCGATGTTTTTTTAAAACAATAGGAAAAAGAAGATATTTGAAAGGTCCTAAGTGGGAAGGAAGTGGGAGGGGGTATAGCGGGTGGGAGTCGGAGTAGTTGCTACTTTCAGATTAGATGAGAAGATAATGTTAAATCCAAGGCCTTTAAAAAAGTTCATTTTGGGATAGGGGTTCAATGAGGGTGAAATCTATGATTTCTTATAATGCACATTAATTCCTTCTTCTCTAAAATTAAATAGCTTAGTTCCTTTTTGCATGGATCAATGTTTACTCTGAGATTTTAATCATTGGCTCAAATAAACCATGTTCTTTTCATGTCCCAGTGACTAGTGTAATGAAGAAGCATTTAATACACTCCCCTTTCCAGGGCACTCTATGAAAATTTGATCTTCTGAGAAGGTTAATTTGCCGTTTAGAGGGAGTTCAGTGACTATTACTTAATCAGCTTTAAATAAGAGAAAGTTATTTATAAAAAGAAAATAAAAATCCCTGTTGCAGGCATAAGTCGATCCATCTTGTGTTTATATTTAATGGCTGTTCCCACCCTGTCTAATTATTTCATACTCTGATAACTTATGCAGGCATTTGGAAGGGTCTGTGGTCTGGTACCAGCTTCTTATTATTTGCTACAGTGACTAGTCATTTGGGAGGCAAAGTTAGAAGAATTTATTTATAGTAAGAGTACTTGGTTCTTCTAGAGAAATCTTGAAGATTTATCAAATTTCCCAGAGCTCTCTGGAGAAATCACAAGCCCTGCCAACTCAACTTCAGGTAGAGATCTTACCCTCACATCCATTGGTAATGCACTGCAGTCACAGAATTGCAGAATTTTGGAGCCAAAGGGAGAATTCCATAGAACTGTGAAGAGTCTGTTGCATATATAGTAGGGATGTTACCCCATTTGGAAGCTAAAAAGTTAGCCTGCCACAGCCTCATGGATGCTGGTAGAAAACACACAACTCTTGGTTCAGAAATTAAGGACAGTTTATTACTTACAGCAATGACAGAAGCCGGAGTATCAGCACTTTTGTGGTGATTTCCTGAGCCCAATTCCACAGGGTGATGCAAAGATGACACCTACACACGCAGAGGGGTTTCATTACAGGAGAGGAAACCCAAGCTTATAAAACGAGCATCTTTAGTAGTGGGCAGTAAGTGTGTCTGCTCTTCTCTCCAGAGGGAGGCACTGTCTCTATCTTCTAAGGCTCTTCTCTGTGCACATCCATAAAAATCCAGTTAAGAGAAAAGGCAGCCAGTGCCTAGCTAATAAGACATGCAGAATCAAGAGAGACCAGTGAAGGATTGTCTCCCAGCAAATCCATCCTTTACTGCTCTACCATCTTGTCTTCTGTCAAGCTCTATGATGAGTGCACTACCCTATCAGCCTCTCTGATGACTCTGACCAACAGAGGCTGGGACCAAAGCCATTCAATTTGTATCATATGGCTTTTAATTAATACTCTGCCAACAGGACTTCAGGGAGTGGGTGAGACCAAACTGCAGTGCTTGACCTCCACTATGACCTTCAGTGCCATGAGGCATCATGAACAAATCTTGTGGACCCATTGGCATGACCTTGGAAAGCAAGGCAACTTTGTCCTTAAGCTTCTACTTGGCCTGAGGCATCAACCCAGGTACAGCAGATGTACAGGTGGTTGCCCACCTGCTTATAGCAAACTTATTGATGCTTTTCAAAAGGGAGGCACCCGGTTGTTGAGCCAGGGAGGCAGCATGGGAAGCAATTTCCACCTCCCAGTAGCATTTATTTACCCATAAGTGACTCTTTCTGACTGGTAGATTCCCCTTTGTACAATCATGTAACACATTTATTCCTACTATACATTCAGATGTTCAACCAACAACAGTACATTGAATTGACCCAAAGGACACCACCCATCATGTCACATTATTTTCCTTTCCTCACTGTAAACTCTCTCCAGACCCTATTAGCTGGCTCTGGTGCCTTCTCCTTTCCTGGGTCTGGAGAAGATAGCGGCCTGTGTGCCCATAGCCAATAGAGTCATAAAATTTGAGTGCCTACCCTCCCTGAAATTCCCCAGCACACTTGAACAGGTGCATATAGCCTTTGCTCCCCCTTGGGGACAAGGAATTTTGGCCTCACTTCTAATCATCTTTCTCTTAAAGCAGCTGACTTTGAGGTAGAGGGGGAGGAAGATATCAGGGTTGTGGAAGGAGCATGTGACTCCATGCCATTAAAAAGGGGTTTATCCTTACACCCAGTTTCAAGTGGTATGGCAGGATCTTGAAGCTCAACCCAATGAACGTCCACTGTTTCTGACCTACCCTACACCCTGTATCAGGAGACGAGTCCTCCTGGCTGACACCAGGATGTGTAGAAACAGGAGCAATCCACGGGGAATTGTAACCCAATACTTACTTAGTCTTATTGAGCTACAACTCTGTTTGGGTTACTCTGGCTATGAAACAAATCACTCCAAAACTTAGTGCCCTAAAACAACCATTTCATTACATTCACAGATTCTGTGGGTCAGGCATTTGAATTGGGCATTACTTCTGCTCTTCAATGTCTAGGAAGATTCTAAGGCTGGGCGTAACTCGATGGCATGGGGACAGAAGAATATGAGGCAATTTCAATCACATAGCTGATGGTTGATGCAGGTTGTCTGTCAGCTGGGCCCTCAGCTGTGGTTTGCAGCTGGAAAATCTACTTGTAGCCTCTGGACATGGCCTGGACTTACTCACAGCATGGCAGGCTCAGCACAATCAGACTCCTTATGTGCAGCTATGGGCTCCAAAGGTGAGTGTCCCAGCTAACAAGCCTTAAATTAAAAGCCTAGCCTTAGAAGTCATGTGGCCTTCTGTTGGTCACAAGCAAATCACAAGACTTCCCAGATTCGAAGGGAGGGAAGTAGACTACAGCTCCTGGGGGTAGTGGCAAGATCGTAGAAGAGCATATGGTGTGGGCGATATTGTTGTGGTAATCTTTGGAAAATACAATCTGCCACAGCCTGCCCTCTAGCCCACCAGTCACCCCCATCCTCTGAGTCTTCCTGGCTGGGACCCAGACATCATGTAGCTGTCCTTGTTCAAATTCCTGATCTATAGACCATGGGGCCATAATAAAATGGTTGTTTTATGCCAGTAAATTTTAGAATGATTTGCTATGCAGTAATAGCAACTGGAACAGAAATTTGATCTTGTGAACATTTAATCTCATTGAGTTTTTTTTTCTTTTATTAGAGAAGTAGTGGGTTTACAGAGCAACCGTGCATAAAACACAGGGTTCCCACATACCACCCTATTGTGACAGTGTGGAACATTTGTTACAATTGCTGATAGCACCTTTTTGTATTTGTACTAACTATAGTCCATGGTTTAACTTAGGGTTCACTGTTTGTGTAGTGTAGTTCCATGGATTTAAAAATAAATTTATTTTGTTACCATATATACAATTTAACCTTTCCCCTTTTAATCACATTCATATATATATTTCAGTGCTGTTGGTTACATATACAGCGTTGTGCTACCCTTGCCACCATCCATTACCAAAACATTTCCATCCTTCCAAATACAAACCCTGTATATTTTAAGCCTTAACGTCCCATTCCCTATCCCCACTCAATCCCTTGGTAAACTATATTCTAGATTCTGACTCTATGAGTTTGCAACATGATGTCTTCAAGGATCATCCATGTTGTTTCATGTATCAGGATTTCATTCCTTTTTACTGCTGAATAATTTTCCATTGTGTGTATATACTGCGTTTTATTTATCCATTCATCATTTGATGGACACTTGGGTTGCTTCCATCTCATTGAGTTTTAACATTAAAATAAATGATGGAGATCATCTTGTTCAACTCCTTGCACTTTCATGTCTACCATTTTATAAAAAGCTGAGAAAACCATGGCACAGAGTGATTTGCTGAAGGTGAGTTTATTAGTGTCAGAGTTGGAATGAAGACACAGGCATCCCAGACAAAAAACTGCCTGGGTTTATACCAGCACCATACTTTGCTTTCTGTGTGACTTTGGAGTACTTGGTCATGCAGTGCTTAGATTTCTTTTCTATAAAATTTGCATAACAATAGGGGTATAGGATTGTTGAGTTAGCATGTGCAAAGTCTTTAGAGCAGTGCCTGGCACTTAGGGAGCACACAGTGTTGGCTTCTATTATTATCTTTATTGCTACACCAGTGGTTTTCAATTTTTTTTTCTCTCAGATGTGGTACCAACCTAATTATCTTTTTTTTTTTTTTTTTTTTTGAGATAATGCACGTATTAGTTTCCCAGCTGCTAAAAGAAATACCATACCATGGGTTGGCTTAACAACATGAATTTATTGGCTCACACTTTCAGAGGCTAGAAGGCTTGCTTTCTCCCAGGGTGGGTATAAGCTGGCTGGCAATCATTGGGGTTCCTTGACTTTTCTGTCACATGGCAACACACATGGTGGCACCTTCTTTCTCATCTGGGTTCCATTGTTTTCCAGCTTCTTGCTTCTCCTTCTGTGTCCAGTTTCCTTTGCTTATTAACACTTCAGCCGTAATGGATTAAGGCCCACCATCCGTCAGTTTGGGCACACCTCAACTAATAACATCTTCAAAGCCCCTATTCACAAATGGGTTCACAACCAAGGATTGGGGCCTGAATATGCCTTTGGTGGGAGATGTAATTCAATCCCCAAAACAGCCCAATTTGTAAAACAGATTAAAGTTGGCTGTGATTATTGGGGTGGGGAGGGAGCAGAATTCCTCCTGCTGGCATTTCCTTCCTCCTTCTCTTCCTCCTTCTCTTCTAGCCCTCCCTCCAGGGTTTCAAAGAACTGTAGGCTCTTTGGAACACAATTTAAAAGCTACTGACATAGGCTTGCTGCATTGCTCTGTTGTTTGTGGTAGCTAACTCTGGTTACTCTTGTTTTTTAAAGACACTATGAAGTGAGAAATTATTGGCCTAAAGTAATGGTTTTCAAACTTGGCTGCACATTGGAATCTTTCAGGTAGTGTAGGACACCGTGATACCTGGGTTCTACCCAGAGAGGTTTTGATATGATTTGTCTGGGGTGCAGCCTGGGCATCACCTAGGATCTTAGAAAAGACAAGCACTAGTGCCCAGGTCCTTCCACTGGAGATTCAGATTCAATTGTTCTAGGGTGGTGTGTGGGTATTGGGGTGCCCTTCCTGCTTTCCTTTCTCCCCCTTCCCTCCCTACCTTTCTCCCTCCCTCTCTCTCTTTCTCTCTCTCTCATTCATTCATTCATTCATTCAAGATCCCATGTGATTATAATGTGCAACTCGAGTTGGTAATCACTGTTCTAGGTTATTCCTTTAAGGAGTGTGATTCTCTGGTGTCAAACAGTGGTTCTCAAACTTGAGCCTGCATCAGAATCATCCAGTGGACTTGTTAAACACAGATTACTGGGACCTTTTCCAAGAGTTTTTGATTCCAGAGGGCTAGACTGGGTCCTGAAAATCTGCATTTCCGATAAGTTCCCAGATAATGTTGAAGATGTGAGTTGGGGACCATACTTTGAGAACCACTGTTATAGAAGATGAGTGAGAGTGCTGCAGTAACATCAGCCTTTCTTAAGACTTTCTGCTGGTGATGCTTCTGGGAAGGGGGACACCATCTCCCACCATTTGCCTTCTTGAATCAACAGAACTTCTTTAAGTGTATGGTTTGGGACCAGGAGGCAGGGACTTCCTTAACACATATCTGGAGTGTTGCTTCCAAAGACCTCAAAGCCTGGTACAGAATCTTCTGACTGATTCCACTGCAGGAAAATTTATCCCACACATCCGTTTTAGCTCATCCTGAGCATAGAACTAGCTCAAACCAAGAATTCCTTCCCACAATAGCAATGTGTCCAGGAGGCAGCAGGGATATGCTTGCCTATGACCGTTTAGAGAAAGGTCAGAGTAGTGAGCAGAAAAACGAGCCCAGTTACTGTCAGGCTCACAGGGGGTAGGCAGGGACCCGCGACAGGCTGCAGGAAGGAGTGCAGCTTTGGAGGACAAGAGCTTTTGTAGCAGGTGGGCAGGACAGGAACGTCTAGACGGATGGAGTAGAGACCCAACCCCTGCACTGGGAAGGCCTTGGGCTAATTAGGGTCTATTCACACAGGAAATTGGGGCACTTGGCATGGAGATATGGCAGAGAAAGGGTACAAGGAAGTAGGGCAGAGGCTCAGCTACTAGGCACATGGCCCACAGATGATAGGAACGGGATAAGCATCGAAGTCTCAGAGCCTGGGATGGAGTCGAGGGTATAGAGCGGTTAATTGGTTTGTTTAAGGCAGCCTCTTGTGTTTTTCATTTGTACAGCACTTGCCGGATTCTAATGCACATTTGTGAGTGACTGTGGGCACAGTGTGGGCCCATGTGGTGTGTGTGTCCTGCCAGGCTCTCGTCTTGTAGAAGATCTGAGAGGACAGCCTGCCCTGTGTTTTTAATGAACAGCCTTTGGCACACTCCGGCAACTAGTCAATCAAGGCAGTGTGAGCTGTGAAATTTCAGTTCCTCTGATTATCACCATCCTGGCTGCCAGCCCAGGAGATACTTACAAATACCCCACACTACCTTGGTCTGTGCTCTATTCATTTCCATTCCCAGACTGCTCATCCCATTCTCTTCCAGGAAGGATCGTTAGCCAGTCTTGCCCTGTCTGTAGGTCTTGGAAGCCACTGTAACATGACTGGATGTTTGTCTGTCCCAAGATATATTCCCTGGCCCAAACATTAAAAACCCTTGCACCCCCAAATTGCCATTCTTAGAGGTATTCTTTTGGGCCAACATTGGTTTTAGAAGGCTCCCTTAAACTTCAGTTTTCCTGTAGTATTTGCTCTGTTAAAGGGGCTAAAGCAGCACGTTTAGAGAACATCATGGAAAAGGAAATATTCAGAATTGGTCTTTGAGGATGAGTAGTTTTTCTACTGATAATTAACATTAAATAAATGAGCATGGTTTGGTGTATCATTTTGTTGCTAACAAATTGAGCCTGCTCTTTGAATTAGACAGCATTTGACCTTCTTTCTAAACCCTTGGTTCTCAACAGGGGTGAGGTAGTGGGGTGGTGGCGGCAATTTTGCTCCCCACAGGGCTTTGGCAATATCTGGAGACATTTTTCGTTGTCATTTCTTGGCAGAGGATGGGGGTTGCCACTGGCATCTAGTGAGTAGCGACCAAAGATGCTGCTAAACATCCTACAATGTACAAGGCAGTGCCTCACAATAAAGAATATCTGATCCCAAATGCCAATAGAGGCTGAGAAGAAACCCTGTTGCATATGTGATTTCCGATGGGTTGTCAGTGCAGTTTTGCTTCATTTTTAAAACGTTATTTTATTGTTTGAAGTCTATAATGTAAATTCCTCAACACAGGGGTATCCTAATCAATAAGCCGCAAGAGTTGACAGACTCTAACCTGTCAGCCAAGTCTGGCCTGGAGCCCATTTCTGTAAATGAAGTTTAGCTGGTAACAGCCCCATGCCCCTTGGTTTTCATGTGGTTTGTGGCTGCTTTTGTGCTACAACAGCAGAGTTGAGTTGTTGTGATGGAGACCATACGGCTTGTGGTGCCTAAAATGTTTACTATCTGACCCTTTACGGAAAAATGTGCTGCCTTCTGGATGAAAGGTACCCTAAACCACTCAAAGCGGGGTTATTAAGGGGCTTCATACAGCACGAAGCCCATGCCCTCGGTCTTTCGTAAGCTCCTTTGCAATTCTTTGTCACCTCTTAGTTTCTCCGACCTCCTTTTGACTGATTATTTGAAAAAGAACTTCTGGGTGTTTCTTCTTAGCCGTATCTTAAGGCATATCTTTCACTAGCTTTCTACAGCTCAGCTTAGTATCCAGCCGAAAGGGAAGAAACAGGCAAACACGAGCATTAACTTCTGGGGGTGCGACGTGAGATGGATTTTTTAGTGATCATTATCTGAAATGGTTGGTCTTTGACTCCTCAGCACCCATGATGGTCTTGAATGTGAACCAAGAATATCAGCCACACAAACCCTGGAGGGCCTCCAGACATCTTAGATCCCCGAATTAATTGGGCGCTATGCAGAATGTGGATCTATTTGGGGACAAACATCAATCTGGAAAACTGTTGCATCAATCTACATAGGGACAGCTTCAATTATACAATTTGATCAGGAGCAAGATCCTGGGCCCAATTTTCCAAGGTCTTTTAAATCAAACCAATTTTAAGAAATTATTTCACTCATGAGTGAATTTTAAAAATTCCTTAACAACTAATCTGTGCCATGAACATATAAGGATCAGAGATACGAAGTACAAAAGAGCTCAGAACCAGTATGGGAGACCAGCAAGTAAAAGAATATTTGCAATGTGGTAGTTCAATTGATCACCACCAGGTGGAGGGGTGACGCAAAGGAAGGAGGTGTTGACTCTACCTGGAAGGATCTGGGAAGGTAGTGTGGAGAGCTGCGAAGGTCTGAAAGGAGCCCTTAAAGAGAGAGAAGGGAGTGACACTAGGGAGGGTGGCTGCTTCTGCAGCCTGGTCTCTGCTAAGAGGCACCTGCCATATGGGATTGACCACAGTCTGAGTGCTGGCCGTTGGTCCTCCAGCCTCAGAAGCTTGGTCTCTCAGTTTTCCAGGTTCATCAAATCTAGGTGTGGCACCAGCTCACTCAGCTGCCTTGTGTTGTGCTACCTCAATAATACCCTCTCTGGAAAGGCAAATTCTATGCCACGTCTAATTATCAGAAAGTTGCAATCAACCTGTGATGCCAACATCACAAAATAATAGTAATAACAGAAACCAACATTCAGGGCCCATCATGGGCCAGGCAACACCCAAATGAATACCATATGGCCAAAAATGAGAACACTGCCAGCACTGCGGAAGCCCGTGTGTGCCCTTCACTGGTCTCAGGGACTCCTCTTCCCCCCGCTCCCGGAGGTAACCGCTGTCTTGGGAGAGTCTGGTATCCCATTGAGACTTAATTTGCACTTCCCTGACTACTAATGGAGCTGAGCAACTTTTCACATGTTTAATGGTATATGCATTTCCTCCTTTGTGTGGGATCAAGCCTTTTGCACATTTTTTCTAACAGTCTGTGCTTTTTTATGGATTTGTAAAAATTACACATTCTGGAAAGAAGTACTGTGTTGCAAAACAAAGTGCAATAGTGCAAAAGGCTCTTAATGGTAACTTTTGATGAAAATAAGTTCTTAATTTTAATGTCATCCAATTTATCAATATTTTCCTTTATTGTTGATCTTTTCGTATCTTGTTTAAGCGATCTTTTAAGACATCATGAAGATATTCTGCTGGGTTATTTTCTAAAATCTTTGTGGTTTTACCTTTCAGATATTGGAATTAAATTTACTTGGGACTTATTGTTGAGAAAAGTGTTATGTAGAGGGCCATTGTTTTCCTCATAGGGATGCTTTATTTTCCCCAACCCAGTTATTATAAAGAGCATCCATTCCCCAATGAACTGCATTGCGATATCTCTCAGACATAAGTGTCTATAACTGTATGGTATTGTTTCTTGGTTCTTAAGTCTATTGGCTAATTTGTCTTGCTTGGTGATTTATATAATTCCCCCCACCCCCACCCCAGACAAACAAATGAAGCAGTATAGTGAAATGGTTAGAAGTGTGGATTATAGAGCCACACAGCCTGGGTTCCCAGATTGTCCCTTCTTGGCTGTGTGTTCTTGGGCAAGTTACATAACCTTTTTAAGATTCAGTCTCCTAGTCTTCTCACCTGTCCTGGAAATCAGCCATCTGTGTCCACCCAACACCTGTTGAAAACCCTTTCTATATTTTAATAGTTTCTACATTGTAAGCCCCTCTTTCTCCAGGTTAAAAAATATATAGTTCGATCTTTTCCAGCCTCCCCTGTACCATTCACGTGTGTTGCACACGTGTGTGTGGAGGGAGCCATGAGAGGTGGCAGCCAAGCAGGGCATTGCTCTGCCGTGAGTGTTCCTCTTGGGAAACAATTCCATCGCCTCACCTCTGAGGTCTGTGGCCCTTATAGCCCCTGCTGCATTCAATTACATGGAAGGACTACTGGGAGGGATTAACCTTTGGAGCTATTAATAATTCTGTTGTGCAGTTTAGTTTAATCAGATAATTTCCAAAAAAGCAACACTCTGTTAATAGGAGGGAAAGGGAAGGAAATGGGCTCTGGAGCAGAGGAGAGACATCCTTAAAGGGGAGAGGAGAACTCAAACTAGAAGTCTCAGAAAGCAAACTGCGTCTACTTCAGGTTTTTACCTTATTCTGGTCTTAAGACTATGAAATCGGACTGTGACCTTGCTATTGAGCAAATAGTCCTATCCCTCTGAAAATTTAAGAGGATTCTTCATTGTGAGGTGGAATAAACCAAAGGAAAAGAAAGCAAAAGAAAACCATGCTTGGAAACTGATAATGAAAATATCCAGGCAAAGTTAAAAGCCTGGAATATTGGGACATGGGTGTTCACATGGAAAGAAATTAAACATTTTTTCTTTTATACAAATAACCTTCTATTCACTCTTTGATATGGAAATTTAAAAAAAGTAAATAGCATGTAGAATAGAGTTTATTTTTATTCCTCTATCTACTGAACATCACTACAAAATATGAACTATAAAAAATCATAAAAGAAGGTAAGAAGAAATCTGTTCAGTTTTCTAGAGAGAAATCTTTGAAATTCTCAGTAAAGGAAATCTAATGTTCTGTTATTTCCAGTTTGCCATGAAAAAAAAAGCCCACTTGCTAATTTAATAGGACAGACATTCCAGCAGTGAAGACTTATAATCAAGGGAATAGTATACAACTAGCAGGAGATGGAAAATACCTTAGAAAGTGAGAAAAGTTAGTTCTCAATTCTGACACAGAGGTACTGTAAAATTCCAATTTAAGAACAGTTTAGTATTAACTAGTTTACTAAGAGTATAGAGGAGGTCCCTAAAAGAATTTTATGGAAAAGAAATCAGAAAATTGATATTAGTCTGATAATTACACTGAACAAAGTTATTAATGGAAAATTGGGCCAAAGATTATTGTTTTCTTACTTTAATTATGGAATATTATATATGGAATAAATGAAGAATTCTATAAATCCCCATCAACAGCATTCAGAGCTCTACCAATTAGCTACTTTCATTGTTTAAGATGGAAATATTTGTTAAAATAGTTTGATACACAGTATATTTCTTTTTGACTTTAAAAATCCGATAACATCTCTTAGCCGTTAAAAATAGAAGTGAAAAATCTTATAATTAATTTCCCCAAATACTTAGATTATCTTATGAGCTCATTCCACTTTAATGTTAAGTATGTTTTTTATTAATTTGCTGAATAACCAATTATTTATGTATCAATTCAGCCAATATTTATTGAATGCCTACTATGTGCATGGCTCCATGCCAGGTGCTAATGACTACATGGTGAATGAGGTGGGCGGGTATGAGTCTTGTGCTGTGTAAGGAGTACTTTACCTTTCAGAAGCAGAAAAACCAAAACTGTATATTGAAAAACTCCATTCATAAATAAGATTGTTGTGTCCATGGGAAGTCATCTCAGCACTCACTGGCATGCAAGCCAGTAAGCTGTACCAGTAACACACAGAGCTCAGCTAACTCGCAATGGGCTATTGAAAAGCTCAACAATGTGAAGAATTAATTTAAAAATTTATTTTGGTAACATATATATAACATAAAATTTGCCATTTTAACCATTTTTAAGTGTAGCATTAATTATATTTACAATGTAGCACTACCATTACCACTGTCTATTACCTAAACTTTTCATTGCCCCAAACAGAAACTCTACCCATTAAGCAGTAACTCCCCATTCTCCCTTGCCCCCAACCCCTGGTAACCTCTAATTTGCTTTCTCTCTCTATGAATTTGCTTATTCTGTATATTTCATATAAGTGGAATAATACAATATTTGTCCTTTTGTGTCTGGCTTATTTAACTTAATGTTCTCAAGGTTCATCCATGTTTTAGCATGTATCAGAATTTCACACATTTTTATGGCTGCATAATATCCCATTGTATGTATATACCACATTTTGTTTGGGTTTAGTTCACTCTTCTTTTTCTAGTTCCTCAAAGGGTAAACAAGGAGTAAATCTAGGTTATTGATTTGAGATGTTTATTTATTTATTTACTTACTTTATTTTTCTTATTTATCTCCCCATCCCCCAGATGGTTCTCTCATCTGTCTGCTCATTGTTTGCTCACCTTCTGCAGAAACCACCAGGACCCTAACCTGGGACCAGGACCCTAACCCGGGACCTCCTACATGACAGCTTCCCACAGGCTGCTGCGCCTGCTGGCTTATGGCATCTGCTTGCAGCAGGGGCAGCATCTAGCTCATTGTAGAAAGAGACATTTCTAAAATAATAGTAGGAGATATCAATACACCACTTTCAATAATGGATAGAACATCCAGACTGACAACCAATAAGGAAATAGATAAAATAAACAAACTAGATCTGACACATACAGAACACTTCACCCAAAAATATAGAATACACATTCTTCTCAAGTGCACATGGATGATCGTCAAGGACAGACCATATGTTATGTCACAAAACAACTCTCTGTAAAATTTTAAAAGATTGAATTCATACAAAGTACCATTTCTGACCACAAAGGAATGAAGCTAGAAATGAATAACAGAAGGGGGACTGGATAATTCACAAATATGTGTAAATTAAACAACCAGTGGTCAAAGAAAAAATCATAGGGGAAATTAGAAAATATTTAGAGGCAAATGAAAATGCAAATACAGCATACCAAAGCTTATGGGATGTAGCAAAGGCAGTGCTCAGAGGGAAATTTATAGCTGTAAACCTTACATTAAAAAAAGAAGAAAGAGGGAAGTGAATGTGGCTCAAACAGTTGGGCGTCTGCCTACCACATGAGAGGTCCCGGGTTTGGGTCCTGGTGCCTCCTAAAAGAAGATGAGCAGGCGCTGCCCCCTCCACAATGAGTCTGCTGTTGTATGCCTCAAATGTGTTTTTTTTTTAATTTGTAAAATGATATATAAATATATATGCCTATATGTGCATTTGCTTACATAAATGTTATTTTTTAAATATATATATATATTTTAAAAGATGCTTAGATTACCTAGATATTACACAGAAATTACAGGGATTCCCATGTTCCCCACCTCCCACACCTCCCACAAAATATCACACAAACATCCTTCATCAATGTGGCACATCACCCGTAATGGATATACACATCCTGGGGCCTTGCCACCAAGCATAGACCACAGTTCACATCGTAGACCACACTCTCTCCCACACGGTTCTGCATGGTATATGCTGATGTAAAATGGCCTACATCTGTCACTGCAAAGCCTCTCAGGACAACCCCCAAGTCCCAAAAAAACCCCTGTATTTCAACTGCCCTTCCCCTCCCTGCTCCGAAAGCGTCCAGTGGCCACCGGCTCCACCTCACTGTTATAATTTCTTCCATTGCTTGAATCACAATATGTGTACAACAGAATACCATTAAGTTCACTTTAGTCCATAGCTCTTCTCCCAATCCTGAGGGGACTGGGAAGGCGACGTCCACTCCACCTCTAAGTGAGAGAGGGCTTATATCCCATGGATATGGTGGGTGGGATGATCCTGCCTGCAGATGCAGGCCCTCTCCATTCCCTGGGATGGCCGTTGCTCAACATCGTCTCCTCGCCAGGTGACTTGGATGAGTCCATTGAGCTGTAGGGTAGGAGTTGCAGCTCCACCGAGATTCCACGTACAGCTGGCACATAGGTAGGCCAGAGGCTCCAGTCTCTGGAAGTACACCTACAAACTCCAGCATCACATATAGGTTTGAATAGAAGGGACTGTTGGACCATGTGCAGGGAGGACTTATTTGAGTCCAACTCTGTCACTCTCAGGAGCACAGATTCCAAAGTAGAGCCCACTAATAAGGCATCAATCTCTGTGGCTATCCCCCCTTATATAGGACCTGGGTGTCTCCAGAGCCCTCAGGAGCCCCTCTGTGTGGGCTGATTCCACTTTGCTGTTCTATGAGATCCTACTGAGGTGTGCATAAGCGTTACCTCTGGGATGACCTCCCGACTCTCTTTGAAGTCTCTTAGCCACATGAACTCATTTATCTTTACCTTTCCCCCCTTTTATTCAAGGTCTTTTTCCAATTGTGTTGCCAGTTGGCACTTGGTATTAATCTCTTATTGCCAGGGAGGCTCATCCCTGGGAGTCATGTCCCACATTGGGGGGAAGGTAATGCATTCATATGCTGAGTTTGGCTTAGAGAGAGGCCACATTTGAGCAACAAGGAGGCTCTCAGGTGGCAACCCTTAGGCACCCCATAACAGTAGGCTAAGTTTCTATTACAAGAGCAGAGACTCATAAGGCTAGTCATCAATAACAAGAACCCGTCAGTGGGCCATACTCTTTTGGCAGACCTTGCCCCTACACTCAGGGGACTGTTACTTCTCCCTTGGAGAATGTGGCAGAGCTCTCTAGCCTGGGTATTAAGACTCCCTCATTTATTGAGTGATTGTTTACCCACCGTGACCATGCCCCATCCCTTGACCATTTGAACAATTTTACATATCTTTCATGTACATTCTGATGAACTTACTCCCATGAATCCCCCATCCCAGACACCCCCCACCAATGCTCCTCTGCAGCCCCCATTGTAACCCTTCTGTGATCCAAATCTTCCTTGAACATGAAGCCCATATAATAACCAAATAAAATTAATAGGAAAAAGAAATAATAATGATAACCTTAAATGCAAGAGATAAGTACAAGGAAACTCAGAAGGAAAAAAAAAAACTAAACTAAAAATAAAATATAATTAGTGGATTGGAACATTCAAAAAAATGGGGAAAAAGAAAAACAAAAAAAAAAATTCCTTTTTAAAAAAATTTTTCTTTTTTCCTTTTATCACTGTATTATCGGATGTCCAGTGTACCATGACACCTTCCCCCTCTCATTCTGAAGTGTCTCCCAAATTTTCATTTAATTTTCAAAGAAGTTTTAGGTCACAGCAAAGTCACACATGGAATACCTCTTGTGTCTTTCATTCCCATAGGCTCTGTTACTTTTCTGTTCAGGATTTCAAATTCTTTGCATTCGCTCCATGTCTTCTTGATGTCATTTATCTCTTTAACTATATTGTCTTTCAACTCATTAATTTGATTTTGGAAATTTGCGCTCATCTCGCTGATTAGTTCCCTCAAATTCTGCATCTCTTCTGGGACTTTGATGTATTCCTTTTCTTGGGCCATGTCTTCTATTTTCTTAGTATAGCTCGTAATTTTTTTGCTGGTGTTTAGGCTTCTGGTTAGGATGTAGTTTACTCTGATGCTCAATCTCTTTCTCTTTTATAGGGATTTAGGGGCAGGAGGCTGTGAGTTACCACAGCTCTTTGATTTTTGGCTCGACCTGGATTGTTAGGATTGTCCTGCTGTTTGCTCAAAACTGGGCACTGGACCCAGTAATTGGTTGTAGAGTCACTTCCTAGGGCCTTGGAGTCTATAGAGGCCAGGAAAAGCCTCTCTGACTTATTTTTAATTTTCTTATGTTCACTTCCTTGGTCTGCCAGGAGATGGCGCTCTTTGGCAGCTCCCAATTCAATGCCTGGTCAGAGTGATAGAGCTTCCTGTCTGGAGGGTAAGAGCCTTGTAATTCAAACTTTCTGAGACAGTTCTCCAGTCTTCTCTGGCAGACCCCTCCCTTTTCCTAGCTAGGAAATATTTCCACTCCCCTCTGAGTCCTCAACAATCAGTCCCTGTTAGTAGAGCAGGAGATTGGGAAGTTTGTATATCTTTAGCCCCTTGCAGGCTCCAAGGCAAACAATGGCAGAGCTCCGCCCCCCGGTCTGGAAGGGCTCTTGGGAGACAGCAGACCAAACCTGGGAGTCAAAAGCCCCAGGCTCTCTCTCCTCTCTCCTGTGGAGTCCTCAACAATTAGTCCAGGCTAGAACAGAGGGAGATTGCGAGAGTTGAGGGTGGGATTTCTCCAGTCCTTTGCCAGCTCCCAGGGTGTGGTCCCACTTGGCCTGGAAGGGCCTGTGGGGCACCTCAGCCCAAATTTGTGGGTCAGAACCTGAGTCAGCCTTAGGCTGTGTCCCTCTCTCTCCCCTTTCCTGGAGTGGTAGATCCCTAGAGCCCCCTTTGTCTGTAGTCACAGGCCCAGGGGCCGAGAATTCTAGAGAGTCTTTTGTGGGGGGGAGGGTGCTGGCGTGATTTCCCTCTTTTGTCCCTCTCTCCTCTGGGTGGTGTGTAGCCTTCACCTGCTGTCCTAAACCCTGGAAGATCTTTTTTGGGGCTGTTTCAGCCTGTCCTCTAGCTATTTTTCTGGAGAAGAGATTCCCGTGTCTTACTGGTCTGCCATCTTCCTGGAAGTGCACCCCATGGCTTCTTAATATTGCTTCTACTTTCCCATCTATAGAGAATTTGGAAGCAAAATATCAGTTGAGCAGTTATGCTTTCTTTTTCTTTTGCTAACTCCCAAATAGTGGTTCTTCTTTTTCCTCATTTTCCTTTGAGCATATATAAACAAGAGATTTTGATGGCTCTTTGCCTTTTTAACAAATTTTAGTTCTTTTAGGCATCGGCTTTCATGAAACAATTCTTGACTTCAATGCTTCTCTTTTGAATTTATGGCTGGTCAAATACTCTATGTCATTTTTTTACATGTCTCTTTCATACCTGAGTTTGCAGAGGCCTTCCTGATTCAACAATATTCATTGTTTTAGGTATCTCTACTCTGTTTCCTCGGTGGGATCATTTCTATTTACAGAGTCAGATTTTGGTTTTAAAGATCCTTCTAAGGCCCTTGAGCTATTTTCTTTCTTGGAGAAAATATATGCTGGGGGAAAGGGATGCTGTTCATTGGAGATATGATTTCCTGAACTGTGGGTGGAGATTTTACTATGGAAGTTTCTAAAAGGGAGGCTGTCTTGGAGAGCAGTACAGACCGAAGAAGAGGGCCAGATGTCTAAGGACACAGACACATCCAAAGCACTAACAGCCTTCATGGCAGGGACACTGGCCAGCCAGAAGAGATGCTGGCCGTGGCACAATTGACTTTTTGGAGTTATTTTAATTATCTTCACTATACTTTTCTCCTGTGAATTTCTACACATCTGCTCTACTCTTGTTTTTTCTTTTGTTTTCAAGATAAGATTAGAAATGTTTATGCCATAAAATAGACTTATTTGATCTTTAGGATGGGTTACTAAATTATGGGAAGAAGGGGGATATTGAGTGTCTGAATTTTCCATTTTATTGGATTTTGACTTCTCTGCAATATCATGGAAATAACAATTCATGTTATCGTGAATCACAGTGGTTATTATTACTAAGTTTGATTATTATTACAGTTAATACTACAGATTAAAATTATCTGGGAGTTTAAATAAAAGAAGCATGCAAATAAAAAATTGTTTTAAAATAATCTTAAACATGGTCATGCCCTGAAAAGGACCGTTTCTGTAGCCCACGACACATGGTGAGTGTGTGACTGCTGGGCTACACATGTCCCATCAAATGTGATGTGGGGACTCCATCCTCAAACATGAACAAGATGGGACATAGGCAACATGACTCTGTCTGAGGTTATTTAATATTGTTGAACATCTCATACATTTTGTGGATCAAAGGTCACGTCCTAGGAGGAGGACCTAGCTCTGATATTCAGGGTGAGAGAAATGTGAAAAGGAAAGTCACAACGTAAGCACACAGATGACATTAATGGATCTTTTCAAGAGAGTGGCTGCAGCAGCATCTCCTTCGGATTCCACAGATGCTGCTGTAAGAAGCCCTGATGACAAATGGTTTTACCACACCACAAACTAAGGATTTCCCAGAATTCAAAAATTTCAGATATGTGTATGCTCTGCAAATTCTGATTTTCATGCTAAAACTGATAAATAAGAATCAGTCATTGTAGCTGACATTAAATATTCAGGGTTTTATGAATTTGCCAGTTTTCAATATGCCTATGTGCTCATTCAACCAATAATTATTTAGCACTTACTGTGTGTGAAGCACAGTTTTGTTTTGCAGATAGTGCAGTGAAAACAGAGAGAAAGTTACCATCCCGATGGAGCTTGCACTCTCTTGAGTGAGAGAAGAAAATACAGTAGGTCTGTTGGAGATAAGTGCTCTCAGGGGAAAGAGAGACACCTATTACCTCCTCCAAGGAAGGAGTGGCACTGCATGGAGGCCACCTGGAATACAAGTCCTGGGTCCCAACCCACTCCAGGCTTGCAGGTGCCAGGATCACTTGCCAAAGCATGACTCGCACAGGCACTGGATGGAACAAAGCTTGCTCACATAGAGAGGAGACAAAGCAGGCTCAGCTTCAATAGTAGGCATCAGTGCCCCATAGCCAGCATGTTCCAATCCATGGCTGACTCGGAGAGATGGCTATGCACACCACTCTTATACCATAGCTGGAGGCTTTTGCACCCTCCCCACTGGGAACAGATAGAGGAGTGGGGGTGGGCCAAGTGGCATAAAATGTACATGCTTTTGACAGGCAGTCTCCAGTGAATGTTTACATATGCTTGGTGAAAACAGGAAAGCAATGTGCCAGCAGGCCGCTGCCTACTAGGGGATGTTTTACACCCAGGGACTCTCCAGAGTGGCATCAGCCCACATTCACCATATGTCCCAGGAGCCAGGCTGACACATCTAGGTCTGAACACAAATGGCAAGCCCTGGTGCCATGCTCGGCCATGGGCTGAGGGTGGCCTGAGAAACAGGTGGCCTCAGCTGGAAAGCTGAAGCCGATCCTGAAGGCACCCATAGCTGGAGCCTGTTGTCTTACTGCCCTTCTTTTGGCAGGCTATTTCTTGAAGTGAGAAGTAAGCAGTACCTCTATGGTTGCCGCAAAAGGCCACTCTGAGAAGGGGACATCAGAGCAGAGACCAGAAGGAAGCAAGTGAGTCAGCCATGCCGTTTATCTGGGGGAATAGCAAAAAGAGTCCAGACACCTTGAGAAAGGAGCATGTTTTGCATGTTTCGAGAACAACAAAGGGCCCAGTGTTCCTGGAGAGGGTCTGCACATGGGGAGAGGAGAGAGGGACAGGTCAGAGAGGCAAGTGGAGACAGGGTGGGGCAGGTCAGGCAATCATGCAAGAAGGGGCCATTGTAAGAACTTTGATTTTGCTCTTGAGTAAGATAAAGATCTGTTGGAGGTTTGAGCAAGGGAACATGGTCTCACCTATATTTTGAAAAGATCATGCTACTTGCTATCTTGAGGACAGCCTAGAGATAGATGTGGACAGGAAGAACTCATTATGAGGTTGCGGTAAGCCAAGGCAAGATGGCTCAGAAAAAGGTGATGAAAGAAGGGAAGGAGAAGTGGTGGAATGTTGGATATATCTTGAGATAAATATATGCAGCAATGTCTAAGAGATGTTGGGTGGGAGGTTGGAGAGGCATGTCAGGAGGGAGGGTCTGGGATAAGATATCCATTTGGTTGTCATCTGTAAAGAGATGCCATCAGAGAAAAAATATCACTTAGGTAGAGAGTGTGAATAGGAAAAAGAAATGGCCAAAGACTAAACTCTGGAGCTTGAGAATATTCTGGGACATGAGTATGAACAAATAAAAGAAACTGAGAGCTTTCATTGAGGCAAGAGGAGAATCAAGAAAGAATATTGTTTCAGAAGCCACGTGAATAAAGTGTGTCAAGAAGGAGGAATGATGCACCATGTCCAATGCTGCAGTAGTCAAGTAAAATTTGCATTGGGATTCAGCTAACTGAAAGGGTAAATTTTGTAGAGTGGTAAGGGTGAAAGCCTAAATGGTATGATTTCAAGAGAAAATGGGAAGAGAGGTATAGGGAACTCTTTTTTGTTGTTGTTGTTAAAGATTTATTTACTTTCTTTTTTTTAATCGCCCTGCCCCAGATGGTTCTCATGCAGTATCTAGCTTGTTGCGGCAGTGTGGGATCTGCTTGTCTTCTTTAGGAGGCACCAGGACCTGAACTTGGGACCTCCCATGTGGTAGGCAGGTGCCCAACTTGTTGAGGCACATCTGCTTTCTAGGGAACTCTTGTGAGGGGTTTTTCTTTAAAGAGGATCAGAGAATTGGAGCAGACATTGGAAGGAGATGTGACATTGAGAAGTTCCTTTTCCCTTTCCCTTCCCTTCCTTTCCCTTCCTTTCCTTTCCCTTCCCTTCCCTTCCCACTTCTGTTCTCCTCTCTTCTGCTTCCCTCCCTCCATCCCTCCCTCTGCCCCTCTGTCCCTCCGTCCCTCCCTCCCTTCCTCCCTCTCTCCCTCCCTCCCTTCCTCAGTTTTTCCTTCCTCTATCCCTTCTTTTTCTCCCCCCGCCCACTCTCCCCCTTACCTTCCCTCTCTTCTTATTTTATGATGAGAGAAATACAGTTTGTTTGTATCTTGATGACAGTGATCCATGAGAGGGGAAATTTAATGGTGCAGGAGAGAAAGAGGAGAATTGATGGAGTCAGTGAGATGGCAGGAAGGGATGGGAACGGGTGCTCCACTGGGGGATTTGGCCTGGGTTAGGAGCGTGAACAGTTCATGCACAATAATGGAGGTGGGCAGGAGGCAGAATGTGGGTCCTGACACCAGGTGGGTAGATGTACCTGCCTCCTTTTTTGACTGACTGGTTTTGTCAGTGAAAAAGTAAGTGAGGTCACTGGATGAGCGTGGGTACTTAAAGGATCTGTAAGTTTGAGGAAAGAGGAAAAAGAATGTCATAGTCTTCTAGGATAGAAGGAGAATAAATTGGCTGGGGTAATGTAAGATTATCAGGTACCTCTAAGGGCCCTCTCGAAGTTAATGATCCTAAATTTAAGTGAGACCAGTCAGCCCAGTTATGAGTTTTTCTCCTGTATGTTCAGGTGCATGGGTGCAGGTGGGACACTGGCAGAGTTGGATTTATTTGGATTTGGGGTTTTGCCAGGTTAATATGACTATGGGGGAGCAGGAGAAAGATTTGGGGGTACATGGAAGGGAATGGTTATAATGGTGGGCTGTAGAGTCTAAGCTGGGTAGAGAGGGAAGGGAGGGGGTGAAAAGGTGAGAGACACTAAGCAAATCTGGCCTCAGTAAATTGTAGGCCCCAGTGGGATCTAAGAATTTTTGGAGCTGGAGATAGGAGGTGAAGGACAGAGGGTGGGATGGAGATCATGAAGAGGCACAGGAGTGATAATGACAGGCCTATGAGGTACCACGGACTGGAGGCTGATACAGGTGGGCAACAGGATCCTGGAAGAGAAGAGGTCAAGTAACTGGAAGGCCAGGGTGTCGGAGGGATCACCCATCCCATGTGGCTGTTGAAACATTATGAATTTTAGCAGAAGTGGTGCTGGGGAGACTGACGGTGAAGCGGCAGCTAAAATCCCAAGGAATGAGGCAGGGTGGCCTTGGTGGATCCCCCCTGACAATAAGGGTGGGGTGACAGCACTCATGGCCTGGGCTACAAAGCTTTATCTTCAGGGGGTGGGGTGGGGTGGCAAAGGGAGTGCGATGATTTGAAAGTGACAACGAGGAGCAAACAAGGCCTTTTCCTACCTCTAAGCCCAGAGGTCAGGTGGGTGTGAGAAAGAAAACTGTGACTCTGTGAGAGGCAGCAGGATAAGCACACTGCTCAGGAGAGAGCCAGATTTCATTTCAGGCAAGAGGTGAAGGCACGATTCCTGGCTGAGGTGTTTCATCTGCACAAAAGGATAAATACAGTTTATTAATACTTTCAATTGGATGCATATGACTTATTAATATTAAATATTTTCCAAGACATATGCCAAGAGTATTTCTTACTCTACGTTTCATGTTATCATATTTTTATACTTTGCTCAAATATTTTTTCAATCCCTGTTTTCTTTAAACATTTGAACTCTGGAAATGTTATTACATTGGTCTGGAACTCTGGTAGATTGCAAAGCATTATAATTGTTTTATTTATACCCAGACCACACAGTTTGGCTGAAAGAATCAGCTGGGTGCTGATTTCCAATGTTTCTATTCCGGTTCTAAGTGTACTAAGCAGTTGTAAACTACAGGCAGCACTGCTGCCACCTGGTGCTGTCGAGGAGAACTGTGCCCGCATTCTACAGGAAGGAACGCTTTAAAGGCACGCTGCCTGGCCCCAAGGTTCCGACTTGCTATATAACTCACTGGAATGGCTTGAGGACTCATCAGTGTAATGTGTTCCTGTAGCCGATGAAGGTAGGTGATTATTTATTGTTGTGACTGATGGTCTTGACAGCTCTACGAAAAGGTATATTCCCCTCAAAACCCTCTGCCCCAGTAAGCGCCAATAGGCATGCGATGAAGATGAACACACAAAAATCCCCAATTTTATGGTGTTTGAATTTGAGATTTATCACTGCGGATATTTAAGGTTTTTTTTAACCTTCAGAACTTAAAATGAGCCTACAAATAACCCTTAAGCACTGCCAGCTAATAGAGCAGTGGTTCTAAAGCAAGATCTGTGGCTCAGCAGCATCCGCAGCATCTGGGAACGTGCAGCAAATGCAGATCCCCAAGCCCTGTCCAGCCCTACCGCACCGGCTTCTCTGGGGTGGGGCCTCCAAGCTGTGGTCTAACAAGCCCCCCAGGTGATCTTATGGCTGTGCAAGTTTGAGAGCTGCTGGTTACAAGGTCAAGTCCTGCTGCCCCAGGTGGGGCCGTGGCCTTGGCCGCGCCCGGGAGTCGGTAAGAATTGCACTCTTGAGCCCCACCCCAGATGTCCTGGATGAATAAAACGTGACAGTTTCCCTCAAATAAGTTCTTAGACCGGTGGTGACATAGCTATTTAACAAGAGTAACATTGTAGTTACAAAAGCCCTGAGGTCTACATTTTTAATGCTTGTCTTGATTTCTCTAAGCATTATCGCTGCGGCCTCCTCTCTCCTGGAAACTGTTTTTTTTTGTAGAGAGGATTCTGGGAAGATGGTGGGGGTAGCCTCATAGGTTTTAAATCCCATAAAAGCAAAAAAGCACCTGGCATAGCAAAAGCAAAGATATGCAGGCAACATCTACGAGGGCGCTAGGTGGCAAGGTAGCCCCACGTGCCCTAAAAACGTGCAGTTGTGGTCAAACCAGGTGTAGGTCCAGGACGATACAGCAGCAGCACTTGTGCTGGAGAAAGCAGAGGGAAGGCTGGGTTGCTGATGGCCCTGAGACCAGAACGACCACAGCTTCGGTAGACACTCAGTGGAAAGGGGGGCGGGCCAGTCAGAGAGCAGAAGCATCCAGCTCCCCAGCAAGGGGACTCTATCTGATGAGGTCTGAAGGTGCTGGAGAAGACCGTACCTTAAACTCTTCAAACCAATCAGAGAAACCCTCCCGAAACAAAGTCCTCCACGGAGGGAAACCTGGGAGTACTAAGCAATTAGAGCAGGGCTTCGTAACCTTTTTTGTTCCACGGACCCCTTCCTAAGCCCACACTATACTGTGTGTCATTTAATAAATATATCACACCCACACCAACACGTCCCCAGAAGAACGTTTTTTTTTTAATTTCACTCCAAGCGCGGGGACTCCTTGTAAAGAACCCCTGAATTAGAGCAAGACCGGGACAATAAGGACAAAAGAAAGAGAAGGTCCAGCCGGGGGGGGAGCAGAGGAGGCAGATCTGAGAAAGCACAAGGCCAGTTTTGATCACTTTGCGAAGACAACAGAAGCTAGAGAAGGTAGACGGTCCCTTGCTCCTGCCTGAAAGAACATACATATTTCAGCTTCCCGGGCTGCTGAGACAAACGCCCCTGTCCTGGGTCGTTTAAAAGCACAGAGCTTTATTCCCTCCAGTTGTGGAGGCCAGGGGTCCCGAATAAAGTGTCGCATGGCCGCCTGGCCTCCTCCAGCTTCCGACGGCCGTCCAGGCTCCTCGATCCTCGGCTTGTGCTCGCCTCGGCCCAGCCTCTGCCTCTCTGGTCACGTTGCCTCCGCCTCTTCTCCCTCAAAACCTCCTCTGCCCCCCTCTTAGAAGGAGGCTGTGCTTGCGTTTAGGGCCCGCCTAGCTCCCGCAGGACAAACGCCTCCTTTCCAGATCCTTAACTTAAGCCTTCACGTCTTTTGCCATCCAAGGCAATATTCACTCTTTTGCCATATAAGGTAATATTTACTGGCTCCTGAGATGTTGTGGACATATCTTTGGGGCCACTACAGAAAAACTCTTTTTTACTAAAAACAATATGATATAAAGCAAAACCACAAAAGAGGATCATGGCTGAACCCCTCCAAAGTTCTTATAAGAAAATAGAGATTAGGGAGCAAAATAGTATCTCTTCAGAGCCCCACAGATGGAAACTAAGGCTCAGTTTAGAGAAGGAGTCCCTATCTTTTAGAGATACATGCTCACGTGTTTTCAGCTGAAATGCTGTGAGGTCTGAGATTTGCTTCAGAATAATCTGGGGAGGAGAGAGTGGACTGAGTTAAGAAAGGATAATTTCATACTCTATGGATACTTGGGGAGACTGGCAGCCGTGCTGTCCTCGCCGTGCTGTTTCCTGCCGTTTTTTGATCACCTCCTCCTCTGCTTCTGGAAACCCTTTCTCAGTTTCCTTTGTGGGTACCCATAAATGATGGGCTCAATCTTCAGCCCCCTTTTTTCCCTCCCTCTTTCTATAAAATTGGGAAATTTTATGCACTTATAACTTCAGATTCTACTTATATGCTCCAGAATCCCCCATCTTTCTTGCTCAGCCGGACGTCTCCCCTGACTCCAGCCTGCATATTTACTTGCAAGCCTCCCAGGCGCCTGCAGCTGAAGGTGTCAGTGACTAAACACACTGTTTCCTCCTTAAACAGGTTCCCTCTCTCCCAGCCCCCATTTCCAAGAAGAGCATCTTGCCCATTAGAGCTAGCCTGGCTTCTACTCTTTCTAAATCTACACACTGAATCCTTCCCCAATCCCCTCCATGCTGTGCATATTCAGGTCTCACATCTCCTTCCCTCTCCACCTCCACTGCCCAGGTTAGGTCCACATCATCTTCCCCTGACCAATGCAACAGCCTTTCTATTGGGCATCTTGCCTCTAGTTGTACCTCCACACCGCAACCAGAGTGATCTTTCTTACATAAAACGCTGATGGTCCTCCAAAATCCACAGTGAGTGCTCAGTGCCTGGGGGATAAAAACCTAAGCTCTTTCCCAGAGCACACCAGTACTGATTTTCCTCATGTCTTGCTGTTTCAGTTTCCCAGGCTGCTCAAGCAAATGCCACGAAATGGGTCCAGTAGACAAGGGGAACTTGTTTGGCTACAGTTTTGAAGCTAAAAGAAAGTCCAAACCAACACATCTTCAAGGCGATGCTTTCTCCCCAAAGCCTGTGGCATTGAGGGGCTGGCTGCTGGTGAGTCTTGGTCCTTAGTTTATCGTGTAGCAACACACATGGTGGCCTCTCTATTCTCTTCTGGGTTTCATTGATCTCAGCATCTTACCTCCTGTGGCTTCGTCTCTCTCTGTATGAATAAAGGACTCCAGTGACAGGACTAAGACCCATCCTGATTGGGGTGGGCCCCATTTTCCTAACTGAAGTGATCTCATCAACAGCTCCTACTGACAATGGCTTCACCCCCATAAGAATCGATTAGATTTAAGAAGATGTTTTCTGGGGTACGTACAGCTTCAAATCACTATACCAAACCACCTGTCCAGCCTCATCTCCTGCCACTCCTGCCCTCCCTCTTCATGCCTCACCTGAATGGAAGTGTTTGTAGTTCTCAACTTCATGGATTTCATTCCCATGTGGCTTTGCATGTGTTCTCCCTTTTCTGGGAGATGGCAAAACCTTGACTTTTCATATTTATTTCCCCAGGCCCCAGTAAAGATACTGCTTTTCTTTAGATGCATGTTTTTGGTGTTCCTACCTTACCAATTAGTTAGCATGTACTTTGAATGTAAGATTCTTTTCTTAAATTTCAGACCCAAATTAGGAGACATTACTCAAATAAAAAACCATTTGACAACAAGCCCTCTTATTTCCTTAGAAATCTGTGTCGACTGCAAATAAGGACTAGGCAAAAGTTATACATCAAACAAATTGTTGGAAACTCTCTAATTTTCTTGTGGAAGTATGTATCGTTGAGAAGCTGAGAAAGTATGGCTATTTTTATGGGCAATGTATGAGAAGCTGTTATAATTGGCTGTGGATTTATGGCAAAGATAATGGGTGATAAGACAATAAATATAGCAAAGTGGATAGATATTTACAGCAGCAGCTTCTGTGAAGCCAAAAAAAATGAGATTGATATTTTTAATCTCAAGCTGATTGTGTTGTAAATCCTCTTTAAAAATAATTTATTACCAGACCCTAACAAGGCAAACAATCAGAGAAACGCATCTTACAGTTTCAAAGGCAGTTAAGAAACTGACTCAGATGGAACCATGTGATTAGAATTCATAGGATTACAAACTGTGCTTGCAAATTCAGTCATTTAAATATTGTTTTGCTTGACAGGTATACAAGCATATGGGAAGATATGAATTCAAATTAAATAAGAGATGTGGAATTATCTGTATAAAACCACAAAGTAAGTTATCAATAGTTCTTTTTTTATTCCACACATAAACATAATTTACAAGCTTTCCAGTGGCTTGAATTTATGAAGCCTCTTAGACAGCATGAGAAATAGGCAATGAGACAAAAGAGCAACATCCACCCCTGCCCTTGCTGGCACTCCTGTGGATCATCTCTTGCCTCCATCCAAAGGTCAAAGCCCTGGGCTGGCGGCTCTGCTGGCTGGCCTTGGGGCTGGCTGGGGGGAAAGCGCTTTCCCATCTCGCTGACTGGTAAGCGAGGCACCCCAGGGTCAACAGTGTAGCTAAAGATATTTGCTGACAAAAGACCAGAGTGGGAATTGCACAAATGAATCAAACCAGCGTTTCCAGAGACCGAACAGTTCCGCTCTAAAGAAGAGAGCAGAGGCCAGGCAGTCATCTATATTTTTGGGGACTGGGGCCAGATCTAAATGCAGCCAAACCAATAGGTTTTAGCATAATGGACCAGCCAGACCAGGTTGCCGCTGGTTATCCCTGGGATCATCTTCTATCTTCCTAAACTGCAATGATGATGGCAGATGCCACTGGTACCCTGCCCAGAGCCCCGCAGGTCGCCGTGCCCGTAGTCCTGATGGCTTCCTACAGCAAGCGCCTAGGTGCTCCTCTGAGGCTGTCTCTGGCTGCTCCACTTGCCCTGAAAAGCCAGGAGCACCAGGGAGCTGACAGCTCGGGGACAGCCCTCAGCCAACGACTGACGAGAACTGGAAGATCGACTCCCCAGAATCCCTGACCCCAGCAGGGGCAACTGCTCAGTGACACCTGGTATTGTCTTCCTTCGAGTGGGTTTAACTTTAGGACTCATTTAAAGGTTTTCACATATACCTTCACAGATCAGAAAAAAGCACTGAGACCATACGTCTACTCTTTTGTCCTTAAAAATACGGTTTCTGCAGTTTTAAACTTAATTACTCCCATATAGGTAAGGTTTAAACCTAAAATACTTATCATCTTAGCACACATTCTCCCAACAATAACTGACGTTTGCCGGGAGCCCTTAGCTCAGTTCTCCTGGGAGGTAAGTGGTCTTTTCAGCTGCTCATACGTGTGATTCCATGTAATCTCAAGAGACTTCTCCAGCGGGATCCTCAGTCTCCGCTTCTCTTTCACAATTCACACATGTGGATTCTAACACCTACTGAGGACTCTACACTGTGACTCCAGGGGAAAAAAAGGAGCGACAATTTCCATCTGCCGACAGGTGAGGAGAGCAGGAAGGGAAGAAAGTAAAAGCCCACGGGAGTTCTGAGGCGAAAGCCCTGACTGTGCCCCAGCTCCATTTCCAAAGTTATGTTTTCCTAATCCTGCCAAGACTTCTCTCCAGAGGAGGAAATGTTTTGAATATTCATCTAATTTCTGTGGTGAGCAGTTTAGAAGTTGCTGTCATTACACAGGCGATTCCAATCTTTGTACTGATTCATAGAGAAATTGCTGTTTGGGTCATTTATCTGTTTTGCATCTTTATTGCAGCTTAACCCAAAATACCTCGAGCAGGTTCATTGTAGATGCTTCATTTTCACAACCCTCAATCAAAACTGCTTAGAAGAAATCCTTTTCTGCTTGTTCCATTTTCCCTCTTGTGGGGTTTCTTGACTCCTAGTTGCGTTTCTTCAATTACCTTCTGCAGAGCAGTCAGTCCCCTGAGATTCTGCACGTTCCCTCCACAGCCAAGGCAGAAGCAAAACCTTCTGTTCCTTCTGATTCCCTAATGAGATGAGAAACTGAAGTGGCATACTTGCTGGCAAGAGAATTGCAGGGTTTCTTTTTTAGCCATTCTTGTCTGTCAATCTGCCCCCCCCCATTTTATCCTGCTCTCCTCACTTTGGAGAGTGTGTGTGTGTGTGTGTGTGTGTGTATGTGTGTGTGTGAGAGAGAGAGAGAGAGAGAGAGAGAGAGAGAGAGAGAGAGAACTTCTCCAATCACAGCCTCATATCAGTACTTTCGATTTTAGTGCTTGCAGTAAATCTCATTTCTTCCGGATAACCTGGCTTTTTCAAATCTCCACTCTAAATTGCTTCTGTGAGGTTTGATTTTTCTCTTTCTATTTCCACCACCTGAATTTCTGTCTTCCTGTTCTCTTTCTCTTATCATTGCTTTATTTTCCTTTTAGTGTGTAACTATTTTTAAAGCTGTGGATCTCGGTGGACAGACAGACCAGCCTGCACAGCAGCACTGCGGAGGGTCTCCGTCCTCCCCGCCCCTCCTCTGTCGGGACGTGTGTGGTGATCCTCACGGGCTGCAGATGGGCAGGAAACAGGACCACGCGCTTTTGCCCTGGGTTTGGTGGGGTGCGTACTTTTGGGCATCGCCATATGCCAGTGATGTTTTGCTCGTGTGTGTTTTTGAAGCTACCTTAGACAGAGGCTGTGTCCATCTGTGGTTATTTTTGGCAGCTCTCAGCAAATATTCTGCATTTTCTTGGTGTATTTGATGACTACAAACCTCATAACCAAATAATTCACAGCTCTCTCCTCAAACTTAAAAATTAATGTTATTATCTTGAGTATACAAGTATATATATATATACACCTTACTATGTATTGAGTAAATGGACCAGGTATTGGTCAAGTCTTCCCTCTGGGGGTTTCTCCAAAGTGGGGAGAATTCTACTAACTTCCTCAAAGGGTTTGAACAAATGTCTGCACAGAGATGTTTCTTGAAGTTGCGTAGCAACTTTGCAAATGCAGGCAGAACTTATTATGAGGGCTCTGGTTTGAACATGAATGGAGTTACCCCAGGCCATAGCTTGAAGCTTATCAGACGGAGACTATGAGTATGATGTTGCCATCTAGAGTCGTGATAAGGTAAAGCGACCAAACCCAATGTGTAATTTGAGTTTTAATTTGCTTTCTTTTACAAAAGCCTTCCCTTCTCACTTATTATTTGTCTTATAAGCTTGCATAGGATTGACAATAATTGGAGGAAAAATTAAAGAGAGGAGAGGGCCTCTGTCCTTAGCTCTCTAATTAAAGAGGATCTGTGCTAGAACATCTACGATGCAAGTAGAAAATATTCTTAAGACAGATAAATGGTGAGTTAAAGAGACTCATCAAAATCAAAAGGGATCAGTTTATCTATGAAACAAATTTTAAGAAGTATAATGGCTGGGTCACTGGTTATGTACATTTAAAATGATTATGTATTTTGACAAATTGAATTCCAAAGAGGTGACACCTATTTACCTCTAACAGTGTATGAGTGTGTCTATTTCCCTTCATCCTTGCAAATGCCATGTATGATTGCCTTTAGAATTTTTTATTTAGGTAAAAGTTCACAAATTTTAAATTGTGAGGTTGAAATTGCCTTTTTTAATTAGAGAAGTTGTGGGTTTACAAAAAAATCACGCATAAAATACAGGATTTCCATATACCATCCTATTATTAACATCTTGCATTGGTGCAGTATATTTGTTATAACTGATGAAAGCATCTTTTTATAATTGTACCGTTAACTATAGTCCATGGTTTAACTTAGGGTTCGCTGTGCTGTGCATGCAGTTCCATGGATCTTTTAAAAAAATTATTCGAAATATATATATATATATGACGTTTCCCATTTTAATCACATTCAAAAATATAATTCAGTGCTGCTAATTACCTTCACAATGCTTTGCCACCACCACCACCATCCATCACCAAAACTTTTCCATCATCCCAAATAGAAACTCGATACATTTTAAACTTCAGCTCCCTATTCTCTACCCCCACCCCATGCCCTGGTAAGCTGCATTCTAGATTTTGACTCTATGAGTGTGCTTATTCTAATTAGTTCGTATCAGTGAGATCATACAATATTTAAACTTTTCTGTCTGGTTTATTTTACTCACCATGATGTCTTCAAGGTTCATCCATGTTGTTGAACGAATCGATTTCATTCCTTTTTACAGCTGAATAATATTCCCCTGTATGTACATACCACATTTTATATATACATTCAACAGCGGGTGAACACTTGGACTCCTTCCATCTTTTAGCAATTGTGAATAACGCCACTGTGAACTTTGGTGTGCAAACATCTGTTCAAGTCCCTGCTTTCAATTCCTTGGTGCATACCTAGAAGTGGGATTGCTGGGTCATATGGTAATTTTATATTGGACTTTCTGAGAAGCTGCCAACCTGTCTTCCACAGCAACTGCATCAGTTTACATTGCCCCCAGCAATGAATGAGTGTTCCTATTTCTCTGCATCCTTTCCAACACTTGTAATTTTATGTTTTTTAAATAGTAGCAAATCTAGTGGGTATGAAATGGCATCTCATTGTGGTTTTGATTTGCATTTTCCTAACGGCTAATGGTGTTGAACATCTTTTCATGTGTTGTTTGTATATCTTCTTTGGAGAAATATCTATTCAGGCTTTTTAATTGTGTTGTTTGTCTTTCTGTTGTTGAGTTGAAGGATTTACTTATAAAGTCTGGATATTAAACCCTTATTGGATATGTGGTTACCAAATCTTTTCTCCCATTGTGTAGGTTGTCATTTACTTTCATGATAAAGTCCTTTGATGCATAAAAGTTTTAAATTTTGATGAGGGCCCATTTATCTATTTTTTCTTTTGTTGCTTCTGCTTTGGGTAAAAAGTCTAACACACGATCCTGAGGATGCGTCCCTACATTTTCTTCTAGGAATTTTATGGCTAATATATTTTGGTCTTTAATCCATTTTGAGTTGATTTTTTAAAACAAATCAATTTTATTGGTACATATTAATAAAGTATAAATCCATCCAGAGTGTACAATCAATGGTATTCAGTGTAATCACATATTTGTGCATTCATCACTTCAATCATTCTTAGAGCACTTTCGTTATTCTAATAATAAAAATAATAAACAAAAACAAACAAACCTCATTACCTCTCAATCTCTCTCTATGCTTCCCTTGCCATACATTGCTATTCTTTTTCCTTCTTTCTAGTATATTTGTATCTATATTTTGCAAAAACAGTCTTAAATATGCAATATCACCCATATTCATGTTTTACATGAGGTTTTACTCTAGTATACAGTACCATAGTACAGTTTTTAGCTTTCCTTCTAGTAATATACATAACTTTAGACTTTCCCTTTCAACCACTGTCATACCCATACAACAGCACTGCTAGTTACAAACACCATGATATGCTTTCACCATTTCTATTCATTTTCAAAGATTTACAAATAACCTTTTTACCAGTTCTGCACAGATTAAGCCTCAGCTTTCAATTCTCTATCCTCTTTCTATTTTCTGGTGACTTACATTCTAATTATTAACTCCATGAGTTTACACAATAGGACTTAAACATAAAAGTGACAACCGTAAAACTCCTAGAAGAAAATATAGGAAAACATCTTCAAGATCTTGTGGTAGGCAGTAGTTTCTTAAACCTTATACCCAAAGTATGAGCAACAAAAGAAAAAATAGATAAATGGGACCTCCCCAAAATTCAACAATTTTACATCTTGAAAGACTTTGTCAAAAGGGTGATAAGGCAGCCAACTCAATGGGGGAAAATATTTGGCAGTCACATATCCAATAAGGGTTTAATATCCATGATATACAAAGAGATCATACAACTCAACAATAAAAAGACAAACTACCCTATTAAAAAATGGGCAAAAGACTTGAAAATACAATTGTCCAAAGAAGAAATACAAATGTCAGAAACACATGAAAAAATCTTCAACATCAGTAGCAATTAGGGAAATGCAAATCAAAACTACAATTTCATACCTATTAGACTAGTCACTATTAAGAAGTCAGAAAACTGTAAATGTTGGAGAGGATGTGGAGAGATAGGAATGCTTTTTCACTGTTGGTGGGAATGTAGAATACATTCCTCCTCTGTGGAGGACTGTTTGGCAGTTCCTAAGGAAGATGAACATAGACTTGCTATGTGACCTGGCAATACCATTACTAAGTATATACCCAGAAGAACTGAGAGCAGAGACAAGAACAGACATCTGGAAACTGATGTTCATAGCAGCATTATTCACAATTGCCAAAAGTTGGAAACAACCCAGGTGCCTGTCAACTGATAAATGGATAAACAAATTGTGGTGTATACACACGATGGAATATCATGCAATGGTAAGAAGAAACGAAGTCGTGAAGCATATGACAACATGGATGAACCTGGAGGATATTATTTGAGTGGAGAAAGCCAGACACAAAAGGACAAACAGTGTATGATTGTGCTATTATGAACTAAATATATTGTGTAAACTCATTGAGTTGATTTTTGTATAAGGTATGAGGTAGGGCTTTACCTTCTTTCTTTTGTGTATGGAGATCCATTTTCCCAGCACCATTTGTTGAAGAGATAGTTCTTTCCCAATTGAGTGGTCTTGGTCCCTTTGTAAAAAGTCAGTTGGACATAAATGTGCAGGCTATTTTCTGAACTGTCAGTACAATTGGGCAAAAATCTCAGCTACTACCCTGGGCATGGGGTGGCAGTGATGGCTTCTTGTTTCCTTGACTTGCTCCTCTGGTGTGGAATTTTTGCCCTAAAATGAGCTAGGTGGAGATGATTGTGGTCCCAGAGTTCTTGGCCTGCCTTTCCTGGGGAGATACTAGAGTGCTTGATTGGAAACTGAGGAAAGAGAGAGCCCCATAATTTTGGCCATGCCCACTCAGTGGTGCCTTCTGTCAAGCTGAGCTGGGGAAGAAGGGGAGGAGATAGACAATCATTGTTCAAGTGCCACAGTCTCTTACTGTCCTTAATGAGTTTTAGTAGGTTTTCTTGAATAAGTAATTCTTCATTAGCTATATGTCCTTAGGACAATTTCCATTACAATTTTCTTAACATACAACAAGATTTATATTAATTTCCCTCTAACTATTAGGATTTAAAAGAATAAAATGGCTTTGTCCAGATGATCTAAGTATGTATCTTTTGCTGCACAGAAGAAAAATAGTTTTCTTTAGATATAATATATAATATATAAGAGGAATTTTTACTTTATAATAAAAACAAACAAACAAAATCCAACCAAAATCTCTCTGCTTCTTATTATGTCCACGCTCTGGCTGTATTAAACAATGTCAGCAATAAAATCTTGTGTTGTTCTAAGTTCTAGACCAGGGCTGCCAAACTATTTCCATAAAGGGCCAGATAGGTATTTCGGCTGCATTACAAGGAAACTTTCTTGGCTCCTGCCTTCCCTGTGAAAATGTTCTGCATCTCCACCTGTGCCATGGGACTTTCTGTGTCTCTGTGTGGGGAGCATGATTCCCTTCCCATTTGCATGACATCCATGCATTTGCTTTAAGACAGGGGTTCTTAACCAGGGGTCCGTGAGCTTGAATTGAAAAAAATCAACTTATTATCTTTATTTTCTCTGACTTCTAACTGAAATCTAGCATTTCCTTCACTTATGAATTTATGTAGTAAATTACAGTAATATTCATTTCATATCACATAACAGTTGTGGCATATTTTGAAAAATCACTTACGCTCATCCATACTTTGAAATTACAGTAGTTGTCAGACCTGACGCTAGTTGAGTGTCATAAAACACTCTGCCGCTACATTCTGAGAAGGGGTCCGTGGTTTTCACCTGACTGGCAAAGGGGTCCATGGAACAAAAAAAGGTTAAGCACCCCTGATTTAAAAGCATGGTGGGACTCTCTCTGTCTCTGATCTCTGCCCTGTGCAATGAGAAATGTTTCAGATGAGGGCAGTAATAATGAAGACAAAGTGACGGGAGCAGAGGCCTGCTGTCTTGTGGCAGCCACATAAACCTTTGTTGTAGTAAGGCACTGCAAGTTTGCTTGTTTCCATAGTCAGACTTTGTGGAAACTGAATGCTGCATTTTCATGTTACCTCAATGTCAATCTTAACTCATGTACTTAGGCTAGGGGGCATGGGGGGTGGTGGGGAAACCTGAAGGCAGTTTTGGAATATGTTTATTCCTGTACGACACGTGATTTCACACTATTTTCAACTTCTAAGTGAGCTACTGGGACCGCAGGATTTTAAAGCATGGAACTTCTTCCATGGAATGTTCAATTATTCCTCTCCACATATCAATTCTCATCTACCTGAAATGCAAGCAAGCTGAAAAAACTTTAAATCAGCCACTTTTTATTGAAGTTAGACTAAAGCTTAAGTCTCTTCTTTCAGTAAATAATCTCAGTACAAATCTCTCTGATGCTGTTATAGAGACTATTATTTTGCACGTATTGAGCAGGCTCGTATGGATTCCTGAGCAGTACTTATTAAGCTTAATTCTTCTTGGCTTTATTATTTTAATATTATAAGTGTTTCACAGACAGGTTCTATTTATAGCAGTCCAGTGTATTTTAATTATGTGGAAGAATCTGTACAATAATAGCTATTTTTATAAAGGCACTTGGAAAAAATATAGCTTCAAACCATTTCCAATCTAATTATATAGATTCAGCTTTTTCCCAATCAATGAAAAATTAAAATGAGAATTTGATTTCTCTTGGTTATGGCTCAGAGTAGGTGCTTGATAAATTGAATCCATTCAACAAATCATTATTGAGCAGTGTGCACACTGACTGTGCAACGATGAGAAAAGCAGACATGGTCCCTGCCGTCATGGAGCTCTGGAATACCACCAGAGACAGAAATGAACAGGTTAACCACAAAGGCAAGGCCAGTGTGACTCACATGTGGGTAAAGGTATTGCAGGGTAAGGCTAGACAGAGAGGGAGTCACGCTGCTCAGGTGCTTTTTATTTTATTTTTTCAAAAATTGTATTGGATGTTTTCTATATGCCAAGAATTGTGCTAGGGCCTAGAACTAGAGCCGTGAACAAAACAGAGTTTTAGTCAGTGCAGACTGGATACAGACAAGTATGAGTGCTTCTGGTCTTTAGGCTGGTATTTCCCCAGCCGGGCTGGGCAGCCAAAGGGAAGGGAGTTGTTGAGTTGTTCCACAAGTAAGGATGACATATTGCTCTAGGCAAAGTGATTTGGGTACAAGAAACAGGTACCCACTTCTAGCTCAGTTAAAGTAGGATAGGGTGGGCAGGGGATGTTGCAAGGTACAGGAGGCAAGCTCAGTTCTTGGATTCAAAGGACAGGAAACAAGGCACAGCAGAGCCTTAGGGGATTGGGTTAGAACTGGAAGGGGAGAGACGTCTCCTCTCTCACTCTCTCAGGGCTTCAGTTTCTTTTGGCTCCTCCAGCCTCAGAGGTGCTCCACTCTCTCTCTTGGCCAGTGTCTTCTCCTTAATTTTTTCTCAAATGGTCACTCTCTCTACTTGCTCAAGGGAGATAATCCAATTTTGCAGTACATCCGATGGATTGGCTGCCCCCTCAGCAGTGGGTAGGTTAGGTGGTTTGGAAGACAATGTGGGTGGGCAGGCAACAACACAGGCCTAATATAGACGTAGCATTTGTCCATGGAGAAAAGAGATACTTTTATCTCAGTAAACTCATTGCCAAGTAATTTCTGTCAAATGTTTGCAATTCCAGTCTCATTTTACATTGTCAGAATAGATACAGAAACTTTGGGTGATTTTGTTGAGTTTTAGTACTGAGTGAAGGATACAAAATGGTAGCCTGTGCATTTTCCTCTTTACTTTCTCCTGATCCCCTCTCTCTAACATCTCCTGATGCCCTCTCTCTAACATCTCCTAATTTTTCCTCTTTTCCATAAAAGTTTTGAAGGCCAAGTTAAAGAATTCAATGTTAGTTAAAGGGAGTTGATATTCTCTTTGTGGGAGGGGCACTGAATGCAATCAAATTGTGTTTGGAAAATATCACTCTGGCTGCAAGTAATGAAAAAGTACAATGTAGAGCAGGAGTGGGTGCTGGTGTACTAATGGGTAGGTCATTGCACTGATCCCGGTAATAGGTCCCTGTAGCATAGGCTGGGGGTGTGGTCTTGCAAATGGAGGGGAGATATTAAGTTTGATGGACACAAGTTCAGACGTGAACTAAACAGTTTGATAGTTTGATATAGAGGTCTGGAGCTTGGAGAGGTCTGAACTGAGATACGAACTTTTAAGTCACCACTATCACAGATATAGATCAGATTGCCTAGGAGAATGTATAGAGTGAGAAGTGGAAAGAATTTAGGATTGGGCCCTGAGGAAGACCAACTTTCAATAAACTGGGGAAGTTTTCAGTCATAATTTCTTTGAATACTTTTTTCTGCTCCTTTCCCCTTCTTATACTCCCATTATACATGTCTGTTGGTGTGCATGTTAGCGTCCCACATTTCTCTGAGGCTCTGTTCATTTTTTCTCTCTCTGTTCTTCCGATTGCTTAATCTCTATCGATCTATCTTCAAGTTCATTGTTTCTTCTGCCAGTTCAAAACTACTGGTGAGCCTCTCTAGTGAATTTTTCTTTTCAGTTATTGTACTTTTCAACCCCAGAATTTCCATTTGGTTCTTTTAAATAATTCGATCTCTCTTGAACACTTTATTTGATGTGACAGTGTCCTCATACCTTTACTTCTTCAAGCATGCTTTCTTTTAGTTCTTTTTAACATATTTATAATGTTTACTTTGAAGACCTTGTCTGTTAAATCCAACATCTGGTTGCTCTTACAGGTGGTTTCTGTTGCCTGATTTTTTTCTGGTGTATGGGTCAAATTTTGCTGCTTCTTTGCATGTCTCATACTTTTTCTTAGAAACTGGATGTTTCAGATAATATATTCTAGCAACCCTGTACTGGTCTTCTTCCCCTGCTCCCAGGACTTACTATTGTTATTTACTTGCTTATTTGTTTAGTGACTAGCTGGATTATTTTCGTGGATTCTATTTTCCATCACAGTGTTAAGTCTCTGATGTTATTCCCCAAAAAAGTCCAGAACTTTTCCTCAGTTACAAGAAGCTGGGGGCAGGATGAGAAATGCTGGTTTCCTGCCTGTGGCAGTTTGATATTATTTATGAATTCCCAAAAGAGATATAGATTATGTTTGTAAAATGTTCTGTTTCTCTAGGTATGATATCTTTAGAATGATTTAAATCCAAAGGTTTTTAGTTTATTTAATTAAATCAATTCGGGGTCTTTGATTTGACCACGTCAGTAGGGCTTGGCTCTGGGTTGAGTCCCCACCCCCTTGGGCTATATAAATGGACATTCAATCAAGAAGACACACAGGAGAAGATACAGAAGAAGAAGAGAGATCTTTGTCAGTTTACATCCTGGAACCCTGGGGGAGAGATGAGCTATCTGCCTGATAGTTTACAGCTGACCTTGTGAAGAGACCAGAGCAGCTGAGAAGCCCTGAGAGATGAGCCCTATGCCAGCCTACAGCTGAGATCAGAAGAAGATGGGCCCACAGAGCCTTAAGGGGAAGAAGGAAGGAAAGACCAGGAGAGATCGCCTGCCATCTTGCTTCAACATATGACAACAGAGTTTGGGGAGGAAGTAACTGTGAATTGGACTCTTTAGGGCCTTGTAACTGTAAGCTTTTACCCCAAATAGATATCCTTTATAAAAGCCGACAGATCTCTGCTACTTTGCATCAGCACCCCTTTGGCTGACTAATATACTGCCCCTTCTGGGAGGATAGTAATTTGACTGGTGGTTAGGGAAGAGGGAGTATTGTGCTCCTGGCAGCATCCATCTAGTGAAGTTTTCATCTCACTGAACTGGAAGGAGGAAGGAAGTGAGTGGTTCTCAGTTCAAATACCATATATTCACCATGCATACTGAAGTTTTGCAGATTTTCTTGAGTAAACATGTCTTCATTTGCTCTAGGTCTTTGGGACCATTTCCAGAGACATTAAAAGGTTGTTTTTAAAATAATTTTCACTAGTTTTTCTCGGGAGTGGGTAATGCCAGAAGTCTTCTCTGGAAGTTAACTTTTAGTTGCAGGAGTAGACTAAGAGGACGCACAGGTCATCGAGAGAAACAAGGGATAACCAGAGAGGTAGAGGGAAATCAGGAAAATGTGTCATCGAAGCCAAGAGACCATGGCTGATAGGTCAAGTAAGACTGAAAAATGCACATTGGAATCTGCATCAGGATGTCACTGACATTATTAATTTTGGTGTCGTGATGGTTCTGGAAACCAGTTTGGAGTTGAGTGAGGAAGGGAGCAGGTGATATAAGGAGTATAGATACTCTTAACTTTTTAATATGAAAAATGTATAAAAGAAGTTTAGAAAATAATATAATAAGCATATGTACCTGTCACCCAGCTTTATCAAATCTTAACACTTTGTCATATTTTCTTTAGATTTGAAAACAAAGATATGATTGTATTCATTTGTATACTCAAGTTCATGCTCTATCTTCCATCATTAATTTGGTATTTTTCATTTCTGTTTGAATTTAATATTATCACTACATTTATATGTATTTATAAATGACATAATATTGGTTCATATATTTATGTAAACAATATTATACATTGCATATCTTTCTGCACTTTGCTTTTTAAAACTCAGTATTATGCTTTAGAAATGTATCCATTTATCCATTTATCTACTTGAGATACAGCTCAAGTTCATTTGTTTTATATCTTAATTTAGCAACTTCCATCAACGGGCATTTAAATTGTTTCCAATACCTGTGCATGCCTTCTTGTATCATGTGTGAGAGTTTCTCTGGAATGCATTCCTACAAGTGGGAATGCTGGGTTGTAGGGTCACGTGCCTTCACTTGTATCCAATAGTGGCAATGAATACCAGCTGTGAGAAGCAGCAGCGTGTGGGATTTTAAAACAGCAAGCTCGTTTTTATTTTTGTGTTTCCATTTGTTATTGTCATTTTAAATAGATTGGAGGAGTGGTGGAAGCAAGGAGGATCTGAACTCCCCTTTCTGGCCCCGAGGTATCTGGGCTGTGAGAAAACGTGCAGTCTCCCCTGGGCTTTGGTCCTGCGGGGAGGGCCAGTTGGTGGAGGCGCTTGGCGGGGGGTGCTGGCTGGTTGTGGAGCTGGAGCTCCATAGGTCACAAAGGAAGGTTCTGGGAGGCGAGGAGGGGCTGGGTCAAGGGCGAGGACTCAGAACCGTGAGGGAATGGTGGTGCGATGGAGCCTCAGAGAGCAAGCAGCAGGAGTGGTGACTCTACTTTACTCACTGAGGAAAATAAGAAGGTTGGTGCATTCAGGCAGGAGAACGGACACTGCGACTCATTGCCTTAGGGCCCGTCTCGTGTGCTGGGGTGAGGGCAGCCTGAGAAGTGATGGATCCCACACCCTGCATGGGCTGGCTAGAGAGATTTTAAACCGCCTGATGCCACAGTTGCTCACTGATGAGGGATCGGAAGCTGTAAATTCCACTCAGCTGCTGGTGCTTGTGGTGGAATGGAAGTTAATCTTGGGGAATGTAGCAGACAGGATTCTCCAGAGAAGCAGAACCTACAAGGTATGTGTACATTTAAATAAAGAGATTTATTTTAAGGAATTGGCTCATGCAAGTCCACAACCTGTAGGGCAGGCCCAGTTCCACAGGGCAGGGAAATTCCAGTAAGAGTTGATGTCGAAGTCTTGAGTCCAGAGTCCTCAGGGGAGTCCAGCTGGCTGGAAGCTCAGGGGGGAGTAGGGGGAGTCATCTTGAGGCAGAATCTCTTCTTTCTGGAGCCTTCAGATCTTGTCCGTTAAGACCCCCAACTGATTGGACGAGGCCCACCACATTAGCCAGGCTCATCTCCTCTACTTAGAGTTGACTGATTGTGGGTGCGAATCCCATTTATAAAATCCCTCCAGCAACATGCAGGCCAGGGTTTGACCAAACACCTGGGCACCCTAACCCAGCCACATTGGCACACAAACTAACCCTCACAGGGATGCAGCTCAGTCAGGGTTCGTGCTGCAGAGTGGCAGCAGTGGCTTTGGGCTGAGGTCCTCAGACCTCACCTGGATGCGTGGAGGCTGCTGCAGCACTAGCTTCGTTGTGGATCATGTGGAGAAGTGACATCGTCTCCGTGAGCCTCTCCAGATGGAATGAATAAATGAATCCTTATTTATTCTTGGCCATTTGTTTACCAATCAAGTATGATTTTATTACCTTATCCAGTTTTTAAACATTCCATCAAATAATAGTTTCATCTGCTTTGGGAAATGAGTGCTTTTTACATGTTGACTAAAGCTCTTCATGGCTTAGCATCTCCCTTGAGATTTATTTTCACACATCTATAAAATAAGGAGCAACTATGTTATATCTTATTGGTTCCATTGTCATGTTATCAAAATTTTTCGTGTTCCTGCAAAGCTTTTTATAAGCATAATTTTAATAGATGCATAAAATTATTGCACATGGAGGTGTCGGCATTTACTCACTTGATTTCCCTGTGGTTGCACTGTCGTTTCTACTATTCCACTGTAATAAAGGAATGCTGTGATGAGCTTCAGTGCATGCACAGCCTTTCCCCATGTTTAGGATTATGTACCTGGAATATTTCCTGAAATAGAAACTTTTTGGCTGAGGAACGAGACAGTTTTAAGGGTCCTGAGATATCTTGCTGCGTTGCCCTCCTGTGATGCTGTACCAGTGTACCCTTCCAGCAAGGTATGCCCCTGCTTGTCCCTTTTCACTCTCCACCACTGAGTATTACCTAGAAGATTTTGCTCATTTGATAGGCAGCTCCCTATATTTTCTGATTTCAGGTGTTGAAATTCCATAGCATCTGATTTGTCCCCACCCATACAGGAGGGTGAATTTGCGTATCAGTATACCAAGGAGAAGAAATACTTCTTATTTTACCTTTGTCCAGAACTTATTAAAATAGAAAGAAATTTCAAACACGCCTGCGTTCCTTTCCCTTTGGTGTACATAATTATTTGTATGCAGGTTTTTAAAATCCAAACCATTAGCTGCTTATCTCAAGAACAAACACGCAATCAGACAGCTTTGGTATTCAAACCTGTAACACCTGATGGTGCGTTCCTTGTGAAAGATCAAGATCGCCCAAGTGGCAGGGGAGGAGTGAAACAAGGACGGTGGCCAGAGGGACTAAGATCACAGCGCTCTTAGAGTCCAGGAGAGCATGCGGGTCTGCTTCCTGCACGCCTGCTTTCCACTTGTACTTACAGGGCGCCCTGCAGCAGTGCGCCCCTTGAGTAAGTCTCAACCACGTCGTCCTTCATGTGCCCTGGATGCACCCCTGCTTTAGCCTGGCTGTCTGCAAGAATCGGAGTTGAGAAATACCATTTTATGATTTGTAAGAGGAAGGAATACGAGCAACTCTTCTTTTTTGGGTGTTTTCGCTGTTCTTCCCACGCCCCTGAGCGTTGGTGGTGGTATCTACACGAACACATACCAAATTATAATTTGGGGAAGCAGGCACTAGGAAAAAAAAAAAAAGGATGCTAACAATTTAAGCCTCTTTCTCTCTCTCACAACCCTCTGGGGATGGAGGAAACAGGCTTGCGCCAAAGGATAGCCCCCCACCTTGTATGTGGTTGTAAGTTAAGCTCCCCCCACCCATGGCTCCCTCGTCTCTTTGCTCGCTGCTTTTATTTTATTTTATTTTGCTAGCTGTTTTTGCCCGTTGTTTGTGCTCATTGCTTGCTTGTTGTCTGAACCCAGAAACTCCCATGTGGGAGGTGGGCTCTTAACTGCTTGAGCCACATCTGCTCCCTGCTCGTTTTTTTTTTTTTTTTTTTGTTGTTGTTGTTTTTGCTCATTGTCTGCTCTTTGTTTTTGCTTGTTGTCTGCTTATTGTCTGCTTGTTGTTTTTTTTCCTGTCTCCTCATTGTTTCTGCTCATTGCTCTTGCTCGATGTCTGCTCATTGTCTGTCTTCCCTAGGAGGCACTGGAAACTGAACCCAGGACCTTCCATGTGGGAGGCGGGTGCACAACTGCTTGGGCCATATCTGCTCCCAATTAAGCTTTTTAAATCCAGAGAATTTTCAGACACCCAGGATGTCTCTCCCTCATATCTCAAATAAGACTCTCAGCCAATACCTTACCCTGCTTTTCCCTGATACCTGGTGGTGCCAATGGGACAGGTCTCACTGAATTCCATGGGCTTTAAGGTCTCCATCCAAAGGCCTCCTTTTATGCTCACCCAAAGGCAAAATCTAAGAACATGGATGAACAAGTACAGGAATTTTCATTTTGCTGGGACCTCTGATATTTGATTGATAAAAATGATGTGGTTTGGTAATTAGTCTCATATGTTAGAGCGAGGTTAGTCAATATCAATATCAATTGAAAAGCCTCCTTTGCCGAGGTTCAGTGTTGATTCATTCAACCTTGCTGCCACCTGCCTGGCATCTGTAGGTGCTTAGCCAGACATTCACCTTAGCACCTGAGAGAATTTTTCAGAAAAAGGACAGGATAGTAGGAGATGGCTTCCCCTGATATGAGAGAGAGATCCTGGGCACCTCAATTTTTTCATATGACACATGGAGATTTTTTTTTTTTTAAAGGAAAGAAAACAAAATTTTATTTTAGAAAAATTCAGGACTTTTAGTCAAAATGGGTGCAGATGCAGGCCTGTTCGTAGGAAGCCTAGGTTCTCATCCTGGCTTCCTACTCACTCACCTTTTGTAATGAGCAGCCCTCTTAGATCCTCTCAAGGTCTCAGTTTTACCTGCACAATAAGGATAAGAACTTTGCAAAGCTCTGTTATGTGAAATGAGATACGTGGGGAACTACTTCTAAAATCAAACTTATACTCACTCTAGTTGTTTATTTATTTTTATTTTTTTTTTAAGATTTTATTTATTTATTCATTTATCCCCCCCTTGCTGCTTGCGCTCGCTGGGTCAGCTAACCACGCCGTGCGGGCGGGCTTGCCTTCACCAGGAGGCCCCGGGAACCGAACCCGGGGCCTCCCATATGGTAAACGGGAGCCCTACTGATTGAGCCACAGCTGCTTCCCTATTTTGTTTTCTTAACACTTCTATTTCTCTTCCCTCTGCCCTGTGATGACTCACCCCTGCCTCCCGCCCCCTCCACATGCATCCTGTTAGCGTTCTGTCAGCTCCATCCCATAAACCCTGCGGGAGTGAAACGGCCTTGGCCCTGGAGTGAGGTCTCATTCACGACACCCCAGACTCATTAATGACTTCCATCTCTTATATTCTGGCAAAGAATTAGCTGTGCAACTGGCCTCAGCTTATAGGAAAGAAATTGCTTTTTTTGTGGTTGTTTGTTTGGAATTAGGCAGTGGAAAAGAAAACAACACTATCCTGATAGGCAAGCCATAAATGGGATTTAGCCCTTCAACCTATTGTAAAATTAAAAGACCAATAAAACAGCACAGAACACATTTCTTAGGAGTTAAAGATAATGGAGCATATGGCAAATTGAACAAATGGTGATGGCAGCAGTGTGATAGCCGAAGAGGAAATTGCAAGAAAGTTGGAGTTGCCGTGTCTCCTTAATTCAGGACCGTGACTGTGCCCTGGAGACTTGTTTTCTTTAGAACGAAATGGTTTAAAGACAAGTTTCAAGCAAGATTTAAAAATGAACCAGGGAAAATGACCCTTAAATAGACAAAGTGTAGTTCATCCAAGCTATCTACTCAACACTGCTTGGACTTACTTTTCCAAAAAAAAATTTACTTTGAAATAATTTTAGACTTACAGAAAACTCTGAATGGTACAGAGAGTTTCCATATATCCCTCACTCAACTCCCTTGCTGTTAACATCGTTCTTGATTGCAGTACAGGGATTAAAACTGGAAAACTAGCATTGGTACAACACTATGAACTAACCTGAAGACATTATTGTAATTTCATTGGTTTATCAGCTGCTTCTAACCAGATCCCTTAGTGTGTTTAGTTTTTATTTTTCCTTATTCTCCCACAGTCTGTAACAGTTCCTCAGTTGTTCCTTCTTTTTCATAACCTTGACACTTTTGAAGAGTTTTGGTTGATTATTTTGTTTAGGTGTCCCTGATTTGGCTTTGACCTCATTTGGGCTGAGGGATATCCACTTTTGCCAAGAATACCACAGACGGATGTTGTGTCTTTCTCCGTGTGTCATCACAGGGCTCCCAATGTCAGCAGGTTTTGTTGACCTTGATCACTTGGTGATGGTGATTTGCGCTAGGCTTTCTCTAAAGTTACTATCATTCCCTTGTAGTTAGTAAATATCTTGGGGAAGATACATAGAGATTATGCAAATCCTGTTTTTCCTGAAACTCTTGCCCACTAATTTCAGCATCCATTGGCACATCTTTTCTGGAATGATTCTTACTGTGGGGTTTGCCTAATAGTGATTTTCTATTTCCCTCCTTCCTTCCATATTAATTGGAAATCTGCTATAAAGAGCTCTCTTCTCCAACTGGCTTTCTCTTTCCAAATCATCTGCTACCACAGCCTTTCCAATCACAGTCACAAGCCTGTTCCCAAGCTTGGGCCGTTTGTGGTAACCACTGCTGCCAGTGTTTTCCTGGTGTGAAGAATTGGGCAGTCTCAGTTTACAGGCCTTTCCAGGATTAGGTCCAGTTATGCTAGAGGAGGAACTCTGAAAACTCTAGTGATGTACAGGAGTGGGGCCCTTGCTGGGGTCTGCTTTGTGCAGACGTCATCACTGGGGGAATTGCTGGCCTGGCCTCTCCTGAAGGGCACTGGTGCAGGGTGGGGCAGGCTCCATTACATCTTGGGCAAGGCTTTGGGGTGGAAGAGTCCTTTTCGATTTATTGAGACCAAATACAGAAATGTCACTCATGATGTAGTTCTGTTAACATCACATGTGCACTCTGTTATCTGGGCAGAAACCAGAGAGCATTTTCATAGATTCCCGGCTCTGTGTAGCCACCACTGCTTCCAAGTTAATTCCTCTTCTGCCTTCAGCACTTTCTTTCCCTGATCCCCAAACTGGACCTCAGGCAGCTTGGCTCAGCAGAAGGCATAGGTGTACCCAAGTGTCCTTAATTCCAGTCCCAAACAAGCAGGATGAGAATAAGAGAAGGAAGGTTTAATGTTTGCAGCACCTGTATCCACTGTTCTTTGAAATATACGGTCATCTCTTTCAGCTGTTAGTGCTCCACTCAGAATCAGTTCTGGACAGAGTTTTGAAGTGGATCGAGTCCAGAAGCCTCTTTTAGCCCTTTTCCAATGGCATCCAATGGTTGCCTCTAAGGGTCTCATGAAATATAATAAGTTGCTCATGACTGCTGAAGGCTCAGTGCGTTACCTGCCCAAGGAAAATGGATTTTTAAGTAGGGGGCACTATCTTAACTAAACAGAGTACAACTCTGTTAGAGTAATTTGATATTTAAGCCCCAAAGGCTTGGAGTGGTATTTTGGGATAAGATGCCCCTATCCCCTGCATCATAATCAAAAGGCAAAGTGAAGCCACCCCAGCTCCCACCTCATGCTCACACAGTGGAGCAGAAAGAGCTTACGGTTGCACCTGTGCAAACGAGTCCCCCTTCTGTAGTTCTTTGGTTCGCTCTTTCTTAGGTGCTTTGTAATAACTAGAGGCAAAGTGTGGTTCCTGGTAAATGAAGCTTTTTCTTTTGTTTCCCTTGATATTCTCAGTTATTATTTTTTTTAAATCCAGAAGCAGCAGGCTATGATGCTATCTCCAGTAACTCTACTTACATGAAAGGAGGAGGCAAATGCCTCCTCCTGCTTATACTCTAGACCTGCCCAATCCCTTCACAGTCCAGTCCGAGATCACCACCTGGCTGACCGTTCAGCAAGACCAGGAAAGAAAGGCAGAGGAAAAAGCCTTTGCGGAGGGAGATTGGTAGGGAAGCAGAGTTCTAGGAGGGGCTAAGGGGAGGAGGAAGGAATGAGAATCGTGAACAGCTTATTTCCAAAATGAAATATCATTGTAGATTCTTCTTATATATAAAGAACACGTATATCCTGCTGTCCTTCTGCTCCTCCACCAGGCAAACCTGTGGTGGCTCTTATAGCCCAAAATAAAGCCTGTCACCTCTGGGGTGAGGCGCTCTGAGAAGAAGAAAGTGTGGCACAAAAGTAGGGTTGAAGGAGGAGTTGAATCTTCTGGGTAACAATTTTCACTCCGTAGCTTACTTGCATACTCTCAGGGGTCATTCCTCCTCTGGCAAATTTATATATTCACAGGTTCTCAAGGTGCTCATGATTGCAAAATCTTTTAAGTGACAACTTTGGAGCTAAAGGGCATAGGGAATTTTCCAGAGTGAAGCATATATTTATGGTGAAACAAAGCATGCTCCAAAGCATTTCTAGGAGTGTTTTAAAGGGAGAAAAAGATGAACGTTCTTTTTTACCCTCATGAGCCATCTGGGGTCTGAAGCAATTTACATATGAATTTTTTTCAAGTGTATGAATTATTGAGCTAGCTTGACAGCCTCTTGGTTTTTATCATCTCTAGATTTCCTTAACATGAGCTTACATGTTAAAAGGAAAATGCTCCTTCTTCACAATGTTTCTGCAGAAGAATTTAGGTTATAAGTGAATTCTTTATTGAGGTAGTCCACTGAAGTGTATCTTGTTTGTGATCTAAGACAGCACAGGAGATGGTGAGACTGGGATTTGAATCCACGACAGTGAAGCTTGAGTTTCTTCTCTTCAGCTGGGAAAATATTAATGAAATGGTTTGCCAGGGAAATCATGATAAAGTCTCACATGTAAAGCTGAATCATCACTACCATTTCTTATTATTGAGGGTAAATACTGGATTTGGTACTAGCAGGATTAGGAGGAAGAACTGTCTTCTTATTGGTTTTGGATCCTGCTAACTTAATGGATTTGATAAAAGAGCCAAAACCAGAAAGTAAAGAAGACTCCTGGCTCATCTAAACAAATGTCGCAAAGTCCATCTTCTGAATCTGAGACATCCTAACATCATAGAAGGTGCCAGGATTTTGGATTAGAAGACCTGGGCTTGAGTTCAGGTTGTGACGCTTGCTACCTGGGTGACCTTGGAGCAGGCCTGGCTTTTGTGGGCCTCCGTTTTCTCACTTGTAAAGGTTGTGGGTAGATTTCCCACCTCACAGGGCTGTTGGTACTCAAATATAATCAATACATTTTACATTTTGAAAACTGTGCAACCCTTGTGTCAGTTAACATCATGGCTTGCTCATGATACAGTTCCCCTCACTTCACACTGAGCTCTCAGGCTTGGTTGTACAGCTTCACAGACTTCAACAGACCCAACAACTGCAAAAAGAACTCTGTATGCGTGATGGAGAGAGCAAGGAGAAACAAGGACCAGAAGGAAGGCTACAGAGAAGGCTCAGAAAATCAAGAAGGGCAATTGATAGGTTGGCGGTGAAGAAAACACGGTATTTTATAAGTAGAAGATAAAATAATTGAAAACCAAAATATAGTAGGCTGGAGCAAGTTAGCATGCAGGAAAAATACTTCTATATTTCTCAATAACCCTGGAAGTATCAATGTGCTACTGTGCCGCATAATAATGCAAGTTTTTCAAGCTTTATACTGCTGCTGCTGTCATCTCTAATGATTAAATTATGCCCAATATTCTTTTTTTTTTTTTTTTGAGGACAGTGAAAAATAATTTTGATATATCTATCAATATGGGCAAAATATTTATTTTAGGTTTAGATGCTTATCCTTACTCTGTCTTAATTGATTCATCACCATCTCTTTCTTTATCTTCTACCAGGTTCCTAGTTAGAAGAGTTAGAATTTTCTGTGCTTCCACAATGCTTCTGTACTTATTACCTTTCATTGCTTAAAAAAACAGACCCAAAATGTAGAGGCTTAAAGTGAAAAACTTATACTTAGCGTGCAATCCTGTAGGCTGGGAATTTGGACAGGGTTAAATGGTTTGGATTGTACCGAGCTGGGAATTCTTCTGGCCATGGCTGGGTTAAATCATATGTCTGTGGTCAGCTTCAGAGTAGGATGGGGACAGGCTCGTCTAGAGTGGCTTCAACTGGGACTGTACATTCTTCATGGGCTTTTATTCTCAAGCACACTAGCCTTGCCTTGTTCACATGACGGATGGACAGGATTCCTAGAAAGTGAGTAAAAGTGGAGAGAATCTCCTGCAGTCTAGCTCAGAACTGGCACAGTGCCTCATTCTATCAGCCAGAGCCAGTCACAAACCTAGTCCTGATCCCAGGGAGGCTCCTCTTGGTGGGGAGCTCCAAAGTCCCATTGAAAGGGGGTTTCAGCATAGGAAGGAATGACGGATTGTGGCTCCTTTGCAACCAGCCACTAATCTGTTCTCAGCTCTCTCATGGAACTATCCCACTCTATAGTAATTTCTGGTTTACTTTTCTCTCTCATCTTTAGACGGACGTCACTAAAGACAAGGGTATTATCTTTATATTCCTTGTCCTCAGAAAATATGAAGACATTAATTAGAAGAGTGAGCTTTACAATATCAGTATCTGAAGGCAAGGACTATCAGAGTGTAGGTGAACAGAGAAGGCTCCACGGAGGATCTGGGTCATGATGGATAGGTAGAAGAAAGAGAAACAGCAAAGAAGGGAGAAAGGATTCAGTTAAGGAGGATGTTAACCTGGGTGCAAAGGTAAAATATTTAGGGGATGGTGGGTAAACCAAATTGATTGAGTGCAGGAAACTATGAGAAAATGAGACTGGTAAACTCATTGAGGACCAAATGGTAGAGATGAGAAATTGTAATGGTTAGCAATTGGGACTTAGTTGTAAAATGGGGATGCTAATTATAATGTCTACCTCATAGGGTTGCTACAAAGATGAATCAACAGGAGAACCACTTGCTGTGGTGCCTGGCTCGGGGCAGCACAAATGCATGTCATCACCTTTAGTGACCACAGTGACACTGCCTGGGGTGGTTCAGCTTGCCCTGCGTTCAAGCATGAGCTGCTGACTTTTTTTAGGTACCGGGGATTGAACCTGGGACCTCATACATGTGAAGGAGGCGCTCAGAGCTACACCTGCCTCCTGACCAGCTGACCATTTTGAACAGAGTAGGACCGTAATAGAAACAGCACTTATGAAGGTAACTCTCAGAGTGTGCAGAGTGGGCTTCACTGGGGTGATTGGCTGGACAGATGAGGCATTGCTGGAGGAGACACGGGCCTGGCCCTCGAGGCCCCCAAAGCCAGTGTGGTTAAAAATCATACACACCTGCCAACATCACCACACAAGACAGTAAACAGTTCCGGGTGAACAGCGAGAGCCCCTGAGAAGACAGGGCTGTGAGAAAAAGAAGAGGCTCCCAGGGAAGGCATGGAAAGAGAAGTGAGAGCTGGGATTGGTTTGACTGAATGATTGGTCAGTAGACCAGGACCATGGGTTTGACTGAATGAAATGTCCTTTATTTACATTTAAGCTGGGGTTTTGGGGGAAAAAAAAACTCATGTAAGAGACACAGCAGAATTTGTTTTATTTACTTGCAAACCTGTCTCCTCCCACTATTACACTACACTTCATGAGGACATGTGATTTCCTTCTCTTTGCTTAATATCCCCTGTCTAGGAGGACCCAACCCTCCTAAAGATTTGTTAAAACCTTGGGAAAAGCTATTTGAAAGGTGTGCATTACCCTGATTCTCAAAGGTAAAACTTTGAGTGTACCACACTGTCAGATGTTCTGTTCAGGGGCAGGGAGTGGAGAGAAGGTAGAGATACATTTCAATCCTTGCAACTAGGAGGACTTGGTAAAATATCTCTGAAAAGGTACGTGTGGGCTTTCATGAATTAATGTAGTATTTGGTAAAACAGTACAGCTACAATGTTGTTTTCTTGGTAAGAGAATAAAAACAATAAAACTAAAAACTATGCCAGTGTATCCTAGTGTAACAGGGCAGGCCTGTGGATGCCCCGTCATCTGGTCAACCCCATGGGACAGGCTCTTGATCACATTTGTCATTTAGTTTTACCTGGTATCTTAGTTTTCCAGGGCTATTATGGCAAATACCACCCTGGTTGGCTTAAACAATAGGAATTTACTGTCTCAGTTTTGGAGGTGAGAAGTCCAAAATCAAGGTGTTGGCAAGGCCAGGCTTTCTCTGAAGTGTGTAGTGTTCTGAAGATGGCAATCCTCTGTCACAAGAAGACCTTTCTCTTTAGCTTCTGCTGCTACTGGCTTCTACTTCTGTGTTCAATTTCCTTTGCTTATTGGGACTTCAGCCCTGTTGGATGAATGCCTGCCCTCATGCATTTTGCCACCCCTTAGTTAATATAATAATAGCATCTTCAGAGGTCTTATTTAGAAATCGGTTCACACCCACAGGACTGGTGGTTAGGATTTAGGCATGTCTTTGGGGTGGGGGCATGATTCAGTTCCCAGCACTTGGTTTAGGTGCTTCTCCTTTACACCACCAGAAGGGATTCTGTGGAGTGAAATTAGAGACCATTTAGTAAGCACCGAGAAGTTATCCGTGTGAATGAATGGACACATACCTGTTAGCCAACCACAGTTTCACCAGAATGTATTTCTTATCTTAGCCCCTCTTGTTGCTACAGGAAAACATCACTTTTCTGCTCCTTTCCAATTTTAATTAAAATTCTTGTTCTCAACCTTCTCACTCCTACTTCTTTTCCTCCCCCCTCTTCCTCTTTTCCCCTATCTTTTCTTTTTTTTTTTGATTATTGTGTAGAATCGTAATAGACCACACAGATATATTACTTCTTATATGAGGGGTGATGTCCTAATTGCAAAGAATTCTCCTTGTTTAAATGTAGATTCTCGAAGTAAATAATTTGAAGATTATTTGCTATTTATATTTAATCATTTATCCCTGTTTTGATCCATTTGCTGTAACAGAGATTATTGTAAATGTTGAAATATTTGATTTTCCTTCCTTGTGTGCTTTGCAAAATCTCCTGAATTGCTTATACAAAGGGAAGAGTTTTAGAAATTACCATAACCCTATACAGGATAAGAACAACTTGTAGGTTATATCTTAAGGTTTTTAAAAAATATTATTGTATGTTATTTTCTCTATCCTACCATCATATAGCTTTCTCCACTTTTGGTTTCTGGTTTTTAGCGTTTCAATTTCTCTATATTTTTATGAGTATTCTATATATATATTTATGTATTTAATCCCCTTACTTTTTCTAGAATATACTTGAGACGTTAGTGCTAAAGAGTGACTAAAGCTTGAAAAAGTATAAAATCGGAGTTATAGAAGGCAGTTAGAGGAACTTAAGGCAAAAATTCTGACAATAAACTCATCTTTTCCCTTAGCATTTATTATAAATAAAATTAATTTGGAAGTAGGAAATGACATGGTATTTAAACCGATTAAAAGTCTTATAGGGAGCAGATGTGGCTCAAGCAGTTGAGCACCTGCTTTCCATATGGGAGGTCCTGGGTTTGGTCCCTGGTACCCCCTAAAAAAACAAAAACAACAAGCAAACAAATGAAAAAACCAACTCAGGAGAGATGATGTGACTCAGTGGTTGAGTGCCACCTTCCCATATACGAGGTCCCGGGTTCAATCCCCGGCCCTGGTATTGCAAAAACAAACAAACAAACAAAAAACAAAAGCTCATAAACCTCAAAGAGTTATTGGTTAAGATTCTGATTCTAGCCTAAAACCATACTGTGAGGTCCATGAGGGCAGTGACCCTGTTTGTTTTGTTTATCATTTTACTCTCAATACTTAGAACAGTAACTGGCATATAGTAGTGCACAAGACATAGTTATTGATTGGCTGATTGTCTAGGGAACTGAACTTAGTCATGTGGCTAAAGAGAAATCATGGGGCAAAAACAGATGTCATCATTCAAATGAGAAAAATGTTAAACTTTGACTTCATTAGATCTGGAAATATGTATTATCAGTATCCATCCAATTAGGGAAACATTTATTAGCACTCACCATATGTCCAGCTCAGTGTAGACTCTTCAGAGACTACAAAGAAATAATATTCTTTACTCTTGGCCTCAGAATATTTGTGATGCAATGGACAAAATTAAACTTGAGTGGAGATTAATAGCAATAAAGCAATAAAAGGCCAAAATGTGACTCAGTGATGGCAGTGCTACAGGAGGTCAGAAGAAGGGACATCGGTGTGGCCGATGGGAGTTCATGGAGAATGGATCGAAGTCTTCTTGAGACAATGTGTTTTATCTTTGTATCTCAAGGGCCACCAGAGAGCCTGGACCTTCAAAGAGTTTTTTGAATAGAAGATTAGACAAATATGAGGATGGCTCCTAGAGTTGGAGGGTTTAGGGTGGAGGTGGAGAAGTATCCCACATGGTCAAGGCCACTTTCACGGGTGTGCGGCCTGTGTAGTCACACAGGCCTTTGCTCAGAAGGGCTCTGTGCTTGCCTAATGCTTGGCTGTTGCCATCTTGAAATTCTTAATAATTTTTGAGTAGGGGCCCCGCATTTTCATTTTGCTCTGGGCCCCACAACTTAAGTAGCCAGTCCTTCATTTGTTTAAATAGCATCAGTGTTTACGGGACCGTGACGGGCCAGTCTGAGTTTTTGTGAATGTGTATGGAGGAGCCATGGAGCCAAGGCTGAAGGAGTAAGACGGGTCTGGAGAGAGTGAAAGCCAAGGACTGAGGGCCAGTTTGCATCACAGATGAGATTTGTTTGAGTGGCACAATGCTTTTTAATAAATAAAACTTTGAATTCTGTTGGGAAGCCAATCTGGTCATTGGCAACTCTTAGCAGAACCCTTAGCAGAATTCTTGGTAGAATACAGTAGTCACTGAGGAAGTTGGGGGTGAATGAGGAGGTGAGTTTTTCTCCGCAAACCTGCATACTTGCGTCACTACCACCTTTTAACAAAAGGAATCCTCAGGAAAAAAACTCGGCTGCACATACAGGCATCATCCGAACAAACATTCATTAAAATACTGACACCTGTTCTGGAAGCTCGATGAAGCCTTAGGGCTTCATCCTTTTAGGGCTCAGGCTACCATCTCCTTGAAAGCTTTATCCAAGGTCGACATGGCAACACCAGAGGCAGGATTCTCTAGCCTTGCAACTGATGGCTGAATACAGGACTGTGTAAGGCAAAGGATAAGACCCTTCTACCCTGGAGGCCTCTACCCTGTTCATACAAAGATGGTGAGTGTCTAGGATATTTTATCCAGTCTTCATATCTTCAATACCATGATGTTTACCAATGAGGGGCCATTTCTAACTTTCTTCGTGCTACAACAGGCCACTATTTTAGCCAATGGAAAACTATTCCTGGCATTCAGTATGGTCATCAGAAAAGATTCATGTGTTGGTTCAGATGTGAATAACAGGAACACTTATAGCTGCTGCCCAATCAGGATGCCAGTGGGTCACCCCAAGACTGCACTTTTTAATTAGTGCTTAACCTATCTAACATGCATAGCATGTACTATCCATGTGAAGTGCTTAAAAGTCAATTACAGTGACGCTTCTCCAATAACAGCAGGCGACGCGACGCAGCTCCAGGCACAGCTGGAGCCGGGTGCCCCTCTGTGCCGGCCCGGCCCAGTGCTCGCCCGCCTCGCCGCCACCATGAGGGCGGAGGGTGATGTCGGCCTGGAGAGGTTCTGCAGCCCGGGCAAGGGCCGGGGACTGCGGGCCCTGCAGCCCTTCCAGGTCGGGGACTTGCTCTTCTCATGCCCGGCCTACGCCTACATGCTCACGGTCAACGAGCGGGGCAACCACTGCGAGTACTGCTTCTCCAGGAAAGAAGGATTGTCCAAATGTGGAAGATGCAAGCAGGCATTTTACTGCAATGTGGAGTGTCAGAAAGCAGATTGGCCTATGCACAAGCTGGAGTGTTCTCCCATGGTTGTTTTTGGGGAAAACTGGACTCCCTCTGAGACCGTAAGGCTAACAGCAAGGATTCTGGCCAAACAGAAAATCCACCCAGAGAGAACACCTTCAGAGAAACTGTTAGCTGTGAAGGAGTTTGAATCACATCTGCATAAATTAGACAGTGAGAAGAAGGATTTGATCCAGAGTGACATTGCTGCTCTCCATCACTTTTACTCCAAGCACCTAGAATTCCCTGACAACGATGGCCTGGTAGTACTTTTTGCACAGGTTAACTGTAATGGCTTCACAATTGAAGATGAAGAACTTTCTCATTTGGGATCAGCGATATTTCCAGATGTTGCATTGATGAATCACAGTTGTTGCCCTAACGTGATCGTGACCTACAAGGGGACCCTGGCAGAAGTAAGAGCAGTACAGGAAATCAACCCGGGAGATGAGGTTTTTACCAGCTATATTGACCTTCTGTATCCAACAGAAGACAGGAATGACCGGCTAAGAGATTCTTACTTCTTCACCTGTGAGTGCCAGGAGTGCACCACGAAAGACAAGGATAAAGCCAAGGTGGAAATCCGGAAGCTCAACGATCCCCCAAAGGCAGAAGCCATCCGTGGCATGGTCAGATACGCACGCAATGTTATTGAGGAGTTCCGGAGGGCCAAGCACTACAAATCCCCCGGTGAGCTGCTGGAGATCTGCGAGCTCAGCCAGGAGAAGATGAGCTCCATGTTTGAGGAGAGTAACGTGTACATGTTGCACATGATGTACCAGGCCATGGGCGTTTGCTTGTACATGCAGGACTGGGAAGGAGCCCTGCGATATGGACAGAAAATCATTAAGCCCTACAGTAACCATTATCCTTTGTACTCCCTCAATGTGGCCTCCATGTGGTTGAAGCTAGGAAGGTTGTACATGGGCCTGGAAAACAAAGCTGCAGGAGAAAGAGCCCTGAAGAAGGCCATTGCAATCATGGAAGTAGCTCACGGCAAAGACCATCCCTACATTTCTGAGATCAGGCAGGAAATTGAAAGCCACTGAAACTAGGCAACATTTATTTAAATTCTAGTGGAGGCGCCTTAAAGAATTTGAATATTTCACATCTCACCCATCATGCCAGGATTTCTGTAAAATATTGGCAATAAAAAAACACTCTGTGACTTAAAGCTCGCACATTGCTTACTTGGAGATTGGTCTTGACCTTTAACCTTGATATCAAATTAAAACTTGAATACCTTCTTTTCCCTAAGAGATAATGATAATGGCATGGCTTCCTATAATATAAATTCTACCCTGGACAGAGCAGATCTTTTAAAAATGCAATTGTTTTTTTCCTTCACGACTACCATGTTTTCATAGCTCGAGTTTCAAAAATGCGGCTATTTTTCCCTTCATGCCTGTTGTAATGTTCTGGACAACTTTGAATGATGAAAGAGAATAAAAAAAGCTAATAGGGGAAAAAAAAAAAAAAGTCAATTACAAACACTGTGACAAGTGTCTTCAGGTGGGCCATGCCAGTGAAACAGAGCCACCACCACTCCCCATCATGTTACATCCTGTAGCATCTGTTCTTTATATGATTCTGTTTGGATCCTGAAGCCATTTCCATCTGGGACCACTGGCTGGTATGAAGGATGACGATGTGGACATTGAATGCTGGGTTAAGGAATTTAAACTTGATCCAGTAATTGGCCACGGAGAGCTATATAAAAATGGAATGCTAGGGGAACACATGAAAGTCAATTAGATGGGAATTCATGTCTGCGTGGATTTGCCTATTTTTTTTTGCCTCTTTGGGTCTTTGTGTCCTCATTTATAAAAAGTATAGACTGGATGTAAGGACTCTTCTAACTCCAAAATGTTATTGTTTTATATTCTAACTTGGCGGTCATAGGCAGGATGGATTATTTGTGAAGGAAACATGGGAAAGATTTCCATTTTGGCAACATTAAAAACAATTTAATGTGCCTGCAAGTATTTCATACACAGTACAGAATGAGTTATTGATTTACTAAATCCTATCTATATCTTTATGCTACAGGAACATTGCTATGTGAGTAAATTATTCATATTTACTCATTTAGGCCTATATGTATTTACTTATTTTTCTCAGCCTTGTTTAATGTAGGATGTAGGGTGGAATTTCTCCACTTACTTCCTAATGATAATTTTACAAGCAAACGCAACCATTTCTATGCAAAGCACTAGGTGGCAATGTTGTATTTTTTAAAACCAATTTTCTCTTTAGAAGCGAGAAATTTTAGCTGGTTTTAGAATCATATTTCCTAAAGTTTTCTCATTGTTCAAAATCCAACAAGAATTCTTAATTCTTAAGCTCAGAGGCATCAGATTTTATTTGTTATTCTTCAAGGTAATAATCCCAATAGCTAAGGAAAATAAAATAAAAGAAATAAAAATCTATTGTATGGTATAAAAGGAATTTGAAATTTCACCTTTAAAAGGGAATTTAGAAATTACCCTGAAAAAATTTAAAGAATTGGCAGAGATATTCTTACTTTCTACAGAAGTAAGGGCCAAACCCACCATTAACCTATTTTAGTGTATCTGTTTTCAGAAAAAAAGAGAGAAAATACCATTCTAAAAAGCAAAAGTCATTTTGGGTCTTTATAATCATATAGTTTTGGAGGAAGAAAGCCATTAGTCTATCTGAGAAGTAGCTCTTTGAGAACAGGGAAAATCATCCAAGGCATTGCTTTCTAAAGTGAAGGTGGATTCTTGAAAGGAAGAAAAGTATATGAGACTAAGAACTTTCAGAGAGTGTATGTTTTTTCCTGCATGATAGTAAAGTGGAGGGGCTCATCTCTCTCACAAATACTGGCTCTAAGAACTATCAATTTAGGGGTAAAGTCTGTGTGCTTGATTATCTGAGGTTGATTCTGTGTGATTTCTGTTATATTGACATTGGGAAAGTGGGGACCCGAGGAAGGGTGGGTAATATGGCACTGGTCTTTTTTGTTCTGTGGTTAATATATCACAGACTCCTCACCTCCTTATAAACACACGCAGCCAGGGTCTCAGATGCCTTGTTAATAAATTTAATGTCGAAGTTGGGTTAACCCAACAGGTTCAGGGTCTTGATTTCTTCATCTGTAAAAACAGGGCTATTTAAAACTGGTCCCTCCTGTCTCTTAGGATTGTTGTGAGGACACAGTAAGTAAGGTTTTAAAAAACCAAATACAGTGCTTGGAACAGAGCAGCTTTATCATTTGTCTTAAGTTGTCAGGGCTGCTATTACAAATCCTCACAATGGGTTAAACAACAAGCATTCATTGGCTTATGGCTTCGGTTTCGAGGCTAGAAGAAATCTAAAACCAAGATGTTGGTGAACCTTGCTTCCTCCAGGAAATCAGTAGCACTCTGCTCTGGCTGCGGTGATCCTTGGGCTTCCTTGCCTTGAGTTTCTGCCTCTTGTTGCAGGGTGATGTCTCTGCCCTCTGGATTCTGTGACTTCCAGATTCTCTTTATAAGGCCCTCAGGGGTCTGGATTAAGGCTCACCCTGGTTCAGGTCACCACACCTTAACTAAAAACATCTCCAGAAGGTCCTATTTACAAATGGGTTCACGCCCATAGCAAAGTGGATTAAGGTTAAGAACATAAATTTGTTGGAGTACATAGTTTAACCTACCACATCATTGTTCTCCTTCTTCTTCTAAAGGTTGACGAAAATTATGCTAAGGTCACCCAACCTTAATTACTGGACAAACTAAATAAAGTTTAGAAGTTGACTCAACTCAGACCTCTAAAATGGTCATACCTACTGATATTTTAATATAATTAATTTACATATCTTTCCCTATTTGTAGTTATTCTCATAGAACATTCATAAGTTGTTTCACATTAATAGGTCACTGTCCATTTTAAAACCAATGAACCCCCCACATGTATAAAAAACCAAAACAAACAACCGAAAAACCCCATAGTTAAAGCAGTGGCCTCCACAAGCCACATAACCTTGTGATAAGTGCCTTTAAAACTGCCATAAGCGTAGCTGTTCAGAAATCCTTAAGCGGTTTAGAGATGAATATGGGAATTTGGTTTTGATTTGACTTTCCAGAATTATTTAATTGTTAGATCTAAGCTCTAAGTAAGCATAAATAATTTACATTTCCTTTATCTAATTGGATAAATAAAAGTTGAAGTGATGCCAGAATCTATTATGTTCTCCAAAATAATGAAATAATGAAACTTTATTCATTCTAAGACCTTGAATTCAGAATTCAGAAGGTGCTTTCTTACAAGTGTGACAAAAATGCTGTGAAGCATCACCACTCCAAGCAGTTGAGACGGGAAGACGGGATCCTTTGTGATGGAAGGGGCTGGAAGCAATGGCACTAAGATGAGGAAAAATCATGATGATGATGATAGAGAAGGAGAAGGAGAAGGAGAAGGAGAAGAAGAAGGAATCCAGTAGCTTTTCTGGGAGCCCTTCTAAGGAAAAGGTTTATTGAGCAGCTAGCATGTGATAGACATGAGGTTGATGTCCCGGTTCTTGGGTCAGATCAATGGCTCTTACCTGGGGTAATTATGCCTTTTCCCCCTCCCCACCTGGGGAGATCTGGCAATATCTGGAGACATTTTTTGTTGTCACGCCCAGGGGAGGGGGATACTACTGGCCTTTCGTGGGTGGATGCCAGGGATGTCGCTAAACAGTTTACAGTTCTGAAGAAAGCCCCACAACAATGCCAATATGCTGAGGGTGAGAAACCTTGGCTTGGGAGGTGCTTTCCACTGTGGGGTGGAATTCAGAGTCAGTTGTATGGGTTAAGATAGTGAGGTAACAGCGGACTAGCTGGGCCTCAGGTAATCACTTAGAATGTCCTGTAATGAAAAGGTACTAATTTTTTGGCTTTCATCTTTTTGTCATTGTGTCTATAAGAAATGAAAGATACAAGATTTTAGATTTCAGTGATCTTAAGAAAATTATACAAACCAAACATTGTGTACTATTAATGTTATGTGATTATTCTAAAATAGGATGAACTGTTATTCCAAATAAGATCATTAGAAATAATCAGTGTTTTATTAGCAGATAAAACAAGGCAAATGTTTTATAAAACCACTATTCAATTGAATATATAGTACACAGCAGGCACTAGATGAGCAAAAAGTTGCTCTCAGTGCCTTCAGGGAGCCAACAGTCTTAGGACCAGACAACTAGGGATCAAATAAGACCCCAAATACTGTAAAACTGCACGTGGACTAGGAGGTATAAGGAGAGGAGCCTGGTCTCTAAGAGCAGAGGTAGTTACTGGGCAATGAGGTGTTGGGTGGAGGTGGGAGGGGGGCGTTGTGGGGAGGTTGCTGGGAAAAGAGCCGGAGAGGCAGGAGGGGTGGGCCATGTGATTCGTGGGCCGAGTTAGGACTACAGATCTTTTCATAAGATGAGCAAGCAGCATTAAACTAATCAGAAGTGAGATAATCAGTTTTTCTTTTTTAAGAGATCACTCTGACTGCAGAAAGGAGAATGGGTTGGGGGGAAATAACTTTATTAGTCTTATTCCCAAAATAGAAGCATCCTGGGGTGTGCCGTGGGGCTTCTTAACAGAGTTGATAAATGAAAACCAGTGTTAAAATTCTTAAAGTGGTGTCCTCAAGACCTGCCAAGGTCTAAGTTGGGCAAGATAAAAGTTAGGTTCCGATAAAACCGAAGCCAAATTGCTACCTCAAGAGGACGTGCAGGCAGCTGCTGCTAGCAAGCCTTCCTCCTTCGGTGATGGGAAGAACACATGAGTCTGTCCTCCGACTGGGTGAGATGATGGTCTCCCTTGAAAAGAGGGATGGTCGGTGTGACTTGGCTTGGTTTCTTCCTCTCCTGGGAAGGTGGAAGTCATGGATTGGGTGCAGGGGGCTCAGTGCTGACTCTCTCCTCTTTACCTGCTTCCCTAGGATCTGTCGTCTCGTTTCAATCTAACTGCTGCCAACTTTATTCCCACCACCTTCTCTCTCAGCACCGAGAGTATATGAGCCTCATCTTGTCTCCCCAGAGGCTGCTTGCCTCTCTCTACTCTATTCACAGCATTTAATTCTTTTTATGGCATGTAGTCTCGATCCTCTCAATGACTTCTCCTTTGATCATCAAGATCCACATTTGGAAGTTTAAACACAGAATATGAACTGTTTTCTGCTTTTTACATCCCTTCCATAATGCAATGCCCCTGGCTGATAAAGCAAAGGGTTAGGAACTATGGGACAGAAAGAAAAGTACAAAAATTAATGTGCCCAGAGTTTATCTTTCTGAGTTTATCGGTTAACTGCTTGGTTCCCTTACTCTTACTGTCGTTTCCACTATGGTCACTATGGTTTACCTAGCCCTTGGTACAGTGTCCAGTGCAAAGCAGGCAATGAATACATCCTTGTGGAATAAATAAATACATGTTTTTTTCCCCATTTTTGTGGACATTGTTTTATATCAATTAGAATTGTTTTCAGTGCATGTGAAAAGAATCATTGCTACAGAGGCTTGTTTTTCTGACATGATAACCAATATAGAGGCAGGTAGCCTGGATTGAGGCAACTGTACAAGGAGACCTTCAAGGTGACAATTTTTTATTGTGCTGCTCTGTTCTTCTTTGCTTGAGGCTTTTGAACAAAGATTGGCAGGATGGTTGCACCATTTCCAGGCAGGAAGAAGAGGAAAATCAAAGGGCAAAACAAATGAACTTATATCTTTTTTTCATTGGGAAAATAAAGGTTTCCCAGAAGTTCCACTAATATCTCATTAGCCAAACTACATGGCACACTTTGCAGCAAGGGAACTGGAAAACAAGTTTATTTTCATCTGAGCATGGTCATCCTGCGTTCTCCTGGCGTCTGCTACACTTGCAAGGGTTTCTTAGTAATGGTCACGCAGTACTTACACTTTGTACCCTATTTTAAACACACACACATATGAATAATTTTTAATGTTATTTACTAACAAAAAAGAGATTTTAAAAATTTAATTCCTAGCTCTTTTTTTTAAAGAAGCTTTTTGATAAGACCTAAAGCTCCTTGTGTTGAGAGGAAGCCTGGGAGTCTTTCTGACAGTGTCTTAAAAAAACAACAAAAAAACAACTGCTGTAATAGTGCTCATGAGAGTAACCCAAACCCATTGCAGCTGATGAGTAGTTTAGAATTTGCGTTAATCAAGAAGGGAGTTCAAAGACAAATGATCCCTTTAAGAAAACATTCAATTGTAAATTCCTGTCCGTCTCCACTAAAGATATATGTTTTCACTTATTCAAAGTGTGGTTGTATCTGTGCATTTATTCTGCAAACACTAAGTGAGCACCTAAAGTTTCCATGTGTTTTGCAGAACCATGAATGCGCCCATTCAACAATATTTAGGAAGTGGTGGAACTAGAGCACTGCATAAAATAAACAAGGTCCCGATGCCCACGGAGCTTATGTTCTAGTGGCAGGAGGCAGAACCTAAACAAATATACAGATAGAGAAATACCATCTTTTAGAAGAAAATAAAACCCGGCAACAGAGTGGAGGGTAAGTGGTGAAGGAGGTGCCCTTCAGACTGAGCAGGGCAGGGAAGACACCCCGAGACACGAGGGATGGGAAGGAGCTGGTGACCGGGCTCTGAGGGAACAACAGGTGCAAAGCAGGACTCACTGTGTCTGACCACGAAGCAAGGACCAGTGTGGCTGAGGGCATTTATAAGTGAGGGGGTGGTGGTACACAATGGGTGGGGGGGCAGGCCGGGGCACAGGCCACATCATTTGCGATCACTTATTCAGAAGAACCTGGCTGAATATTACTCGTAGCAGCTGCTTCCTTAGTGCTTCAAAATCAGGGCAACTCAGGGATGTGACTGTCTTTTTCACAGTGAAAATACTTTGTTTTCCCCGATTATATAAATAATACATGATTATTCACATATCGTTTGTGCACTATTAAATATTCAAACAAGCAAGGAAAGTGTAAGGAAGCAAGTGAAATCATCTGGAATTCCGCCCCCTGAGATAGCCACCATTAGCACTTTTTAATGATCATTTCTTCATGTTTTGCTTTATGCATCTGTATGCGCATTTATAATTCACCCCATGCATGTTCTTTTATTCATAACTGTGTACGTGTATGTGCACGCATGTGCCCACGCGTGTACCCTCTTCCACTCCTCCGCCATCTCCAGGGAACCTGTGCTACAGTTCATTGTTCTCTCTTTTTTTTTTTTCCTAGGCTCTCACATTCATTTACCAATATATATCTAATAAATGCACCCAAAGGCAGGTTTAATTTAAAAATTAGTGTCTGTTTTACAAAAAATTTGATCTCAAACAAATGGATACGTATATACAAATATGCGTTTTCCTCGTGTTGACTTTCTCACTCACCTCCGCTCTTTGTAGGCGACTGCCTTAGTGTAAGGGCTACTGGCATGTCCGCCTTGCCGCTGGGCTCGGTTTCTGTGCCTACTGAGATGCTGTATTTCATAAACATCTCTTCTGCTCACATCAGATACTTGTATCCGCCTTGACCTGGCACTTCTTGGTCCTCCTCTGTGTTGGAAGTTGAAGGGGCACTTGTTCATGGACAAGTTACTGACTAGATGCTCCATTCACATACAAGCCAGTAGATTATTCTTAGAGTGTTTTCCCTGTCTATGTGAGTTAATCCAGTCTATGTCAGTGAGTCAGAGGGCATATATACCCGTTATTACTATTATTTATTCAACATTTGGGTTCACTGTTTGAAGTGACCTTGACTTTGGACTGGAAATCTGCAGTAAGTACTTCCTGACCTTTCGTCTTTATCACTGCCTTTTGTAAAGGTAGGGATTTGTTCTCTTCTCTTCATCGGAGAGACTTGGATGTATACGCAAAGGCCAGAATCCAGTTTCTATGACTTCTCCTTGCTACAGGACCACCCAGGCAAACTCCCCCCCACCCACCTCCTGGCCTCTCACATACCACTTCATTAATTTTGATGCGAAGAATGCACGTGGCTTAATTGAATCTGCCTGACAATCAAAGTTGTCATCTCCAGGGAACCCGTGCTACAGTTCACATTGATTCTATTGCAATCATATACTGATCCTTAAATGAAGCATCATCTCTTCAGGGATTCTTGGGTGGTAGAAAGAAAAAATTTGTCTATTTTTCTGATTACTGTGCTTTCTACTTTTGAAAATATTCTTAGCATGGACTTTGGCCCCAGGGGAGTAGAATGCTCTCAGTTTTAATGTTATGAAATCTTAATGCCAAAGGGCAAGCCAAATATTATTAGTTGCACGTTCTAAATAATGTACACGAAATGAGTTGCAAATATGAATATAGATAAAATAAGAATTAGTGGAATTATAGTATGCTATGAATTAGAGTATAATGGAAACTGCTTATGATTTTATTTAAAAAGTTGCGTGAAAAGTGAAGTTGTCATGAAATTGTACAGAGGGAGAAGTTACAGAAGGCTTGAGAAGTTTAGCTAACAATGGGTGTTTGATTATGGCACTTTCTCCAACTGTCATTCAGTCCCGAGCTGACTTATGCTCATTTCTGTATTCCATAGGGGCCAGTTCTTCATGAGCATCTGTTAGGTCATAGATTTAGTGTAAACAGGGTCTGACACTGCAGCCTAGGCCAGGCTGAGGGCTGAAACCCAAACAGAGTGGAGTCTCCTGAAAGCCAAGCTCCTTGTCCTCTCCTGCAGAGACTTAGATCCCACAGGTAAGAAGGGCGGGTGCAGGATTGGAAATGAAACTGTGATTGCCGCTTGACTTCAGTGATACAAGCCGTGTGGTGAACAGGTCCATGTGCCACTTCTTTTGGGAGGAACAGTGCTGAGAACACTGTCACCAGAATTCAGAGCTCTCCAGGGAACTGTCAAGTAGATGGATGGTCCCCATACTTGGCCCTGCTGTCACTACTTCCAGGAATGTGCAAAGAAAAAAAATCTTCCATTGCGCTATAACTCAAAAGTGAGACTTCAGCTGGTGGAATGCTTTTACAATCACAAATCTCCAGCAGGTAAATATTGGACTGCTGTGTACGTGGGTGTGTGCTTGTGTGCAGTGTTTGTGCATGTGTGCACATGGTTCTTCCTTATTTTAGCAATTTAAATAAAGGTTAATTCCCTACTGACAGAAATTGGTCTTCCCACTGTGTGATGGCCTGGGGAATTTAATTGGATTTAGCAACATTTATTGCAATTCGCTGAAGGGACAGATGAGTTTTCTGTGTGGAACGGAGAATGCTGGGTAGTTTGGGATAGGGAGACAGCATGTAGGAGTGAAATGAACTCCAGACTGGGAATTGTGAGACCCCCATTCTCACCCAGCCCTCTTGTCATCTGTCTACGCAGATCATTTAAACCCTCTTGAGTTTTTTAAGTTAAAATTTCATCAATAGCACAAGGACTAGATAGACTGAATCGTTTATTTAGAAAGTCCTTCTTAGATCAAAAATCCTCATTCAAAGATGAAAGGATAGAAGAGTTATTACCTACATCATCAAATGTATATGTACAAAATGCATTAAATATGAAAACATTTGAAAATCTATGTAGTAACACCATGTAGCCAACCATCTCCCAGCATTTTAAATCATAACTAGGCTATAAACTAGACACTCCAAAACATCTTCTTTAGGAATTATTGCATTACACAAATCATTGCCTTGATCATTTGTTCATTCATAAAATATTTTCACATTCACATTCTGTGGGAAACAGTTGCAAGGTGCTAGGGATATAAAGTAAGACAATGTCCTCACCCTCAAAAAACTCACTGAAGGTGGATCGTGGACAAGGGATGGGAAATAAAACATAAAGAAACTAATTATCATATATTATAATGAGGATGATAACATGGGTGCAAACCCTAAATGACAACTTGCTGCTAAGGAAATGCTGATCTTGTTCATATGCTTATCCACATCATAAAAATGTGTGATGGAAGTGATTGTAAAATGTTAATATATGCTCCTAACTCACTGGTATTTCAGAAGCTAAAACCAATCACAATACACAAGAAAATGTGTGTGTGAGTATAATATACACACACACACTACATGGGAGAAAGGATACAGAGACTTGTAGTTGAAAAAGTGTTGGTTCTGGAATAAAGTAGATTTGATTTCCGATCTGACCCCTTCTAAATATGTTACCTTAATTTAGTTACTTAGCACCTTCAGATTTCATTTCCCTTGTTTGTAAAAACAAGGGATAATAGTGCTTTCCTCCTATAGTTGTTGTGACAATGAAATAGAATAATGTGAATTATCTATCATTGTCTGGTCCCCTAAGTTGGTGTTGTTATTGCCTCACATTCTATTGGTCACCATTTCCCCTAAGTATTGGGAAATGTTTCTTTTTATTTTATAAATATCCCCCATAGCACAAATAATATAAGGTCTCCCCAGTCTCCGATTCAATTAAGGCACTGTATCATCTGGAATCAAATGTGCCTGGCTGAAGAGTTCTGTTTATCCAGCAGTGGGATTTCAGCTCCTCTTTGAGGCTCCCTAGCCCATCTGGAAAATGGGCATGTAGTGAGGAAGCATGTTCCTGGGCCCTCAAGGCCTCTGTGCCCACTGCCACTTGGCTCCTTTCACCTGCTGTGGGCCGTGCTTGCTCTTGTCCTTCTGTCTTTAAGTCCCATGCACAGTGCTCCACTCAGCCCCACACCCCTGACCTCTTTTCAGTTGTCCAGCACCTATTTATTGCGAGCCTAATGCATGCATAGTGCCAGTCAGCTTACTTTCTGCTTGAATGGACCATTGCCTGTGACACTGTAACTTTTTACCTTTTCACTTAACAATATGCGTTTACGTTTCCTCCATGTTTTTCAATGGCTTCATAGCTCCTTTCTTTTTATCACTAGATAGCATTCCTTTGTACAGGTGCGCCACAGTTTGCTTACCCGTTCCCCTATTGAAGGGCATCTTGGTTGCTTCCAATTTTTGGCATTTATGAATAAAGCTTCCATAAACATTCATGTGCGTGTTTTTGTGTGGGCATAATTTCCCAACTATTTTGGGTAAATACTAGGAGTGCAATTGCTGGATCATATGGCAAGCCTATTTTTCACCTTGTAAGAAATTGCCAAAGTGCCTTCCAAAGTGAGTGTACCATTTTGCCTTCCCCCCAGCAATGAATGAGCACTCCTGCCACTCCACAGCCTTATCAGCATTTGTGTATTGATGTTTTGAATTTTAGCCATTCTAACAGGTATGTAATGTTATCTCATTGTTTATTTAACTTGCAATTCTCTAGTTATATGATGTTGAGCATCTTTTCATAAGTTTATTTGCCATATGAATATCTTCTTTGGTGAGGTATCTGTTGAGCTCTTTTGCCCATTTGTGAAATTTAATTTTTGTTTTCTTATCAAGTTTTAAGACTGCCACTTTTGTGATTAACTATTATTCCTTTTATTTCAATAACCCTTGGTCCTTTTATGTTTTTCAAAAAATATTGTCTTCGATTTGCCCATGTCTGATTCAGTCAGATGGATTACATATTTTGTCTTCTCCTCTAAATTATGAAGGACTTAAAGATAGGTTTATGGCCAAACATTAATCACTTAAAAGATGCTTACTAAATGAATGAATGAAAATGTAGATTTTAGATCTTCAGTTGGTAGTTGGTTAGTATGTACATGATAATTATATTCAGTGCTTTCTTTGTTCATCTTATGTCAGGTGTATTTTTTCCTACTCTTACCAGAGAAAAAACAAAACAAAGAAAATTACTTCCTAGGTTTTGAGCTGGAATACAGAAATTCTTGGGCTCTTTTTCTTGTAGAGAAAGCAAATATGGGGAGTAGAGAGAGAGACAGAGGCAAGCTGGGACTCCAGCCTGGCCCCTCCCAGGTCAAAGTCCTAATTATCCCTGGATCAAATAACTGACTTTGAAGGAACGAGAGATGGTTTTTCAAGTGCAGTTAAAGAAATACATGAGCTTGGCGTCTCTGGAGCTGTGTTAGTGGCTGAACGGTGTGTTGTAATGTTCCTCGAGGTTGCATTTATTTCTCCTCTCCCTTTATGCATCCTGTTTAGCATGTGAAGCTTTTGGGTTTTTCCCCCCATGTTACTGTTTCAAAGGAAATTGATATGCTTTGGAACTCTCTAATTCAGATCGTGATCTAATGTTTTACTTCCACTTCTTTTATGACTTGTTGCTAATGCAATCATTTACTGCATTCCTTTGTAGCATATCCAGTTTCTTGAGGGCCTTTTCTACAAGTCAGCAGTTTGTATAAAGAATTTAGAGCTACATTAACAATGAAACAGAAGCAGTCCCTAACGTATACATGGGTTGGTTCATTCCAAATATGGTTTGTAAATCACTTGTTTAAAAATCAGAACACATTTTTCTATAGCAACAATGTTATAAAAGGTTTTGGGTTCCAGAATTAACCTAAAGAAGCCAATTAAACACTTAAAGTTTGGGGGTCTGGTATAAAGACTCAAACCACGGACTAGAATGAACTATGGAATTGAGAGCACTAAAGTATCTAATTACCCTTCACAAGTGTTTTAAATTCCCCAGGGTACCAGAAATCTATCTCTGCTGACACATCCTCCCTCCTCCAATTTGGTTCCTGGTGAAGCTCATGGGAGATCCTTTTGGTGGAGAGGATTTAGGGATCTTCTTGCTTTAAAAAGAAAATCATAGGAATCAATTGACCTATGAATGTGGGATAGGGTTGAGGTTCTAGCTCAGGGCTAAGAAGATAGTAGCTATATAGATGAGCAATTCTTTATAGGTGAGCAATCATGGGGGATGAAACTGAGATGACAATCACGAGACAGAAAACACCAAAGGAATTTAAAGGCAGTGATGCACCTACTAATCGATCCATTGGACTCACTCAGGACAAACAACAAGGAGATGATGATGGACAATGCCCAGCCCAAGGAACAGAGAGAGTTTGCAACTGCAAGCAAGATAGCTCCATTTATCTGCTCCATGGGATCTAAGCCCTTCCTCAATTAGAAGCAGAGTAGGCATCACCATCCCGAAATCCTCAAGATTGGGGAATGAACAATGGACTAAAGTAGACTTATTCTATTATAGACTTATTATTTTAACAATGGAAGAAATCTTATCATTGATATAAAGGCAGTGGTCACCAGAGGTTCTGAGGGATGGGAGAGGGAAGAATAGGTATTATATGGGGCCATTTTTGGCACATTGGATTTGTCCTGCATAACATTGCTGTGACAGATATAGGCCATTGTATATTTTGTCATAACTTACAAAATTGTGCAGGACAAAGTGTAAACAATAATGTAAACTGTAGTCCATGGTTAGTAGCAAAGCTTCAATATGGGTTCATCAATTGTAACAAATGTACCACATTAATGAAGGATGTTAGTATGGAAAGTGTGGGAGGAGGAGGGAATGGGGCATGTGGGAATCCCATATATTTTTTTATGTAACATTTATGTAAGCTAAATCTTCTTTAAAAATAAAAAAAATAAAAGCAGTGATGCAGTTTAAAATATCAACCAAGAAGAATATAAAATAAGGAGGGGATTTCTGGAAGCAACTATTCATTTACTTATGAGGTGGTAGAAATTGCTATTAGAAAAGGTATGGTAGCTCTCACAAAATAAGGTGTTTGAACCCAGTCTACTAGTGTATTCAAAAGTAGGTCCCATTTCTATTTTAGAATGCAGAACTGGTAGAGTCATTAAATCTTATTAAATCAGTCCAAGACTATTGGGAGTTGTAATTTTCAGTTTTCATGCACCATATAAAGTCTTATTAAACCACAGGCTTTCATAATTGTATTTGAGAGAACTTCCTCCCAGAGCCCACACAAATAATTACTGATACCAAGGTGCTTGGAGATTCTGCTTCTTTTATGTTTGGTCATAACATATGGTTGATTTGACCCTCTAGTAAAGTAATGAAATTAATTAATATCTGGATGATTAGCTATCTTTTATGGTCACTATATTGACTTAATAATGAAGAAAATCCTGTGTATATGCATTTCTGTGTGGTTATGGATGAAGAAAATGGGGAAAGCTAAAGCTTTGGTATGAGATTGGACTGTTGAATTTATATATCCTCGTTCTATTCCAAACAAGAGACTGTCATTTGACTAACTCTGCTAATCAGCTTAGCTTTTAAGTTTGGTGACTACTTATCATTCACCTCATTCTTCCAAAGAGAAGTAAACAACGATTCGCAGTATTATAATTACCCACAAGAGCGCAAGAATCTTATAAAAATGAAAATATGTGATTGAATCAAGTAGCAACCTGATTTTCTATTTTCAGCTGACATTTGGGGAAGGTTGCAAAGTCAAATTTCTCTCAATCTTTCTAGAACTGTTGTAAAAACTTAACTGATGCTTGACAAACTGCATTGTTATGTCTTCCATCTTTCTGATCTGCTGACTGTTTATCGTCATGTTTTGCTGCTTTCTTTAAATCTCGGGAGTCAATGGGGAGTTGTTTAAAATTTAGGAGTCTCTAAGTTCTTGAAGGAAAATTGAGTCTCTGATTTTATATTTCGTTCTTGAGTTTTTATAAACTGTGTTTAGGAAATACTACTTCCAGTTTATTCTTTCATACTTTTTTTTTTTTTTTTTTAAATAGTGTTTTTTGATGTTTAATTTGTGAGATAGTCACTTGAAAGGAAATAAAAGGATTGAATTGACTCTAAATATAGAATCTGATTTGTTATCACAGGACTGTTATTTCTTTCTTTCTTTCTTTCTTTCTTTTTTTTTTTTTAAAGATTTTATTTATTCATTCATTTATCCCCCCCTTGCTGCTTGTGCTCGCTGGGTCAGCTAACCACACCACGCTGGTGGGCCTGCCCTCACCAGGAGGCCCCAGAAACCGAACCCAGGGCCTCCCATATGGTAAACGGGAGCCCTACTGATTGAGCCACAGCCGCTTCCCTGTTATTTATTTCTATTTGGATTTGGTTTCTCTTCTTGTTTAAAGTGGCTCTAATTGTGCTAAAGCTTTAGTGGAAGAAACTTCGAGGCCAAAAGGAATGAGTGGTTATATGTGCTAGGGTTTGACTATTTGATAGGAGAAACTGCTATTGAATTTTTTTTGTGTCAAATCATGCCAATGGTGAAAGACTTTTTTCATCTGTTAAATTAATACTCTTCTAGGTTAAAACTGTTAAACTGTGGACCAAGTTTGAAGTGCAGAGGTTTATGTATTCCCCCTCCTTTAAAAAAGTACATATGATAATTTCATGAATAACTAGCAAATAAGCACACGTGGAAGTCCCATATTCAAGGCACGAAATAGAAGAGCTGCAGCCCCTCCACAGACTCTATCCCCCTAGGTATGGTTTACCACTTTTCCTTCCTCTCTAGCAATGACCACTATTGTGGGTTTTATGGTATTTGTCCTTCTTTTTATTTATAATTTTACCCCCGTTTTTGTATGACTCTCAAACAAATAGCTAATTTTGCTTGTCTTGGAACTTCATATAAGTGGGCTGATATTAGATATATCTTTTGTGTCTTGCTTCTTTTAATCAACACTTTATTTGCAAATTTTATCCAGGTATTGCATGTAGCTACATTTCTTCAGTTTTTATCACCATATAGTATTCAATTGCATGCAAGTACTGCAACTTATCAATTGGTTGTTAGATGAACATTTGTGTCGTTTCCAGTTTGGGGCCGTCATGGACACTGCTGCTTTGAGCTTTCTCATGCATCTCTCTGGGTGCTCATTTGCAAAAAATTCCATAAGGATCTGTACCTCGGAGTTGGTGGGTCATGATACATTTGCATCTGAAACTTTAACAGACAATGTCAAGTTGTATTCCAAAGAGAACTACATGATGAATTCTTTTTGAATACACTGCTGGATTAGTAGTTCACACTTTAATATTTTTGCATCTATGATAATAAATAAAACTGTTTTCATTTAAGTCTTAATTTATCTGGGCTTGGTCTCAAAATTTTACTGGCTTCGTGAAATGAATCGAGCAACTTTTATTCCTTTTCCCTTTTTTGGAATCACTTGTTTAAGATCGAGGATGTCTGTGCCATTCCTATTTGGTAGAAACCATCTATAAAACATCCAGGTCCTGATGCAACAATGGTTGATGGGGAGGTTTTCATGTCTACTTCAGTTTCTTTAATGGCTATTGTTCTGGATATATTTTCAATTGCTTTCTGTGCCAGATTTTTATTTTTAAAACTTTTAAAAACAACCCTATAGAAATGTAATTAGTATAGTATTAAATTCACCCTTTTAAAGTCTACATTTCATTGGTTTTTGGTATATTCACAGAGTTGTGCAGCCCTCAGCATGATCTAATTTTAGAACATTTCTAACCCCCATAAAAGCAACCCTGTACCCATTAACAATCACTCCCTGTTTCCCACAATGCCCCCAGCCCTAGGCAACCACTAATCTATTTTCTCTCCTTAGGAATTTCCCTATTCTGGACATTTCATATAAATAGAATCATATACTATGTGGTTTTTTGTGACTGGCTTCCTTCATTTAGCATAATGTTTTCAAGGTTCATCCATGTTGTAGCATCTATCAGTACTTCATTCCTATTTATGGCTGACTAATATTCCAATGTATGGATATATCACATTTAGTTATCTCCTTATCAGTTGATGGACATTTGGGAATAATGCTGCTATGAACATTCATGTACAAATTTTTGCATAAGTACATGTTTTCATTTCTCTTGGATATATATCCAGGAATGGAATGTCTGGGTCATATAGTAACGCTATGTTTAACATTTTGAGGAACTGCCAGACTGTTTTCCAAAGTGTCTGTGCCATTTTACATTCCCACCAGCAATGTATAAAGATTCCAATTTTTCCATAGTCTCCCTACCATTATTTGTCTTTTTAAAAATTTTGGCCATGCTAATGGGTATGAACTGGTATCTCATTGTGGCTTTGATTTGCATTGCCTAATGCCTAATGATTTTGAGCATTTTTCCCTGTGCTTATTGGTCTTTTGTAAATCTTCTTCAGAGAAATATCTATTCAAATCCTTTGCTCATGTTTAAAATTTCATTATTCCCCTTTTTATTGTTGACTTGTAGGAGTTCTTTATTTATTTTGGAGGCAAGCCCCTTATCAGATATATCATTTGCAAAGATTTTCTCCTATTTTGTGGATTGTCTTTTCACTTTCTTGGTGGGGTCCTTTGAAACAAAAGAGCTTTTAAATTTTAATGATATCTAATTTATCTAGTTTTTCTTTTCTCACTTGTGCTTTTGCTTTTATATTTAAGAAACCATTGCCTAACCCAAGGTCATGAAGATTGACTCTCATGTTTTCTGTTTTCTTCTAAGTATTTTGCAGCTTTAGCTTTTTAAATTTAGTCCATGAAACATTTTGAGTTAATCATATACCGTGTGAGGTAGTGGTTGAACTTCAGTCTTGATTTGGTATTTTATTGATAGTGTCCTGGATTTGACTTTTTTCACATAGGCTGGAGATATTTTTCTGACTGGGGAGGCTATAGATGAGAAATTTTTCTGTCCAACTCGCAAGTCCTGAATTATCTATATCCCATCTAATTCTTGCAAACAAGTCCATTTCCTTTTCAAGTTCATCCCATTCTTAGAGTACTTAATCATATATAGCTAGTAAGATAATAGCTGATACTTCCAATATTTTGCCTGGAGGTTTCCTTTCCAAAATCCAAAAGTTCATTAGGTACATTTTCCATCTTCCAAGTTACCATAGGTGACAGTTTTGCTAAATGTTTCCTCACCATTTTTCTAGCTTCTGCTTGCCACGTGGAACAAAAGCCAAAGGCATATATTTTAGTTTTTGTTTCAGCACCACAACCTCTGGTTGCATCATGTCTATTGACATCTCATTGACCAAAGAAAATATGTGGTCACATTCAGAATCAAGGGTCAGAGAAACAGTCTTTGATGGGAGACACTCCAATGTCACGTGACAAAGAGAAGGGATAGAAGGTGGGGTTAAAAATTCGAGCCAACAATGCAATCAATTCACCATATAAGATTATCATGGTCATAAAGCAAAAGTGATAAATATAAAGGATTTAACCCAGTTCCTGCCCATTGTTAAAACCTAATAAATATTAGCTTTTTAAAAAATTGGAGACATTGAGGGTTTACAGAACAATCATGTATAAAATACAGGATTACCATATACCACCCCATTACTAGCACCTTGGATTGGTGTGGAACCAAGCAAGTTTTATAATTGTACTATCAACTATAGTCCATGGGTTTACTGTTGGTGTATTATAGTTTCATGGATTTTTAAAACAACTTTTGTTTTGTTACCACATATACAATCCAACATTTCCCCTTTTAAGCACATTTATATATATATATATATATATATTTCAATGCTATTAATAACATTCCCTATGCTGTTTACCACCATTCATTACAAAACATTTCCATCATTCCAAAAAGGAACCCTATATACATTTTAAGCCTTAACTTCCCATTCCCTATCCCCACCCCACTCCCTGATAACCTATATTATACATTCTGACTCTGAGTTTGTTTATTATAATTGTTTCAAATAAGTGATATCAGACAATATTTGTCCTTTTGTGCCTGGCTTATTTCACTCAACATGATGCCTTCAAGGTTCATCCATGTTGTCACCTATATCAGGACATGATTCCTTTTTATGGCTGGATAACATTCCATTGTATGTATATACCAATTAGTTATTTTTAAAAATTAGAATCTAATTTTACCATACATATAACAGGATGAAAAAAATACAGACTTTCCTGTCTGAATTAGGACCAAAGTCCTAGGGCAGAGACCAAAGAGTATTAACTGTCTACACATTCGAAAGAGAGACGCCAGATCATATATAGACATCGTCAAGCAAAAACCACAAAAACACTTCAACCTTTCCTCTCCTTAGGGTATATAAGGAGAACTAATAAACTTTGACCATAAGATAGTGAAGATTTCTGTGGAGAGAGTTGTCAGTATGTCCTGAACTGGTTTCCTCTCACGTGAAACTAAGTGAGGGTTCCTTTAAAACGTCCCTGAAAGCACATGGTATATGAAATTTCAATGCTGGCACTCATTGCTGACTCATATTTAAAACATAGAAATAAAAAAAGAACACTCACTGTAAAAGCTGGTCAGAGTTGTTGCCATGACAGAGAGATGGGCGACAGGGAGTAAGTCACGTGTTCCCTGATGCTGTGGCTAGAGGGGATCCCACAGCAGAGGCTACGCAGTGCAGGAGGGTGTGGACTGCTGGGGGCCAAGGGTGAGGAGTGAGTCAGAGAGGCATTGTGTCCGATGAGGGCAACGCAGGAATGACTCCCAGTGATGATGGCAGGACTTGGGGCCGGGGTAGGGTCTTTGAAGAACCCACCAAAGCATTCCATAAAAAACAATGTTTCTTTTATGCTACACCCAGTGGGCACCAATGTCATGTTCTAACTGTCCCAGTCAACAGGAGCCACGTCTGTTCCTCCTCTTCCCCAATTCTTCAATGCTCCAGGAAGTGGAAATAGTAGAGTAAGCCTGGGAGGAGAAATGAAATAGTACTGGGGGGGGGGCCGGGCCGGGAGGAATGATCCAATTCCCCTGCCCCACTACAGGTTTCCCAGCCTGAAGTGCGACTGTTCTGGGAGAGGGGATAAGCCTTGAGTTGGATGAGAAAGGAAAGCATTAGTGTTGAATTGGTCTGGATTTTTTAATACCTAAAAATCAGATTAGTTGTAATAACTGAGAGTGACCAAAATAGCTACAGGATCTCTACAAGGTAACGTCTGGGATGGGGATAGAAGATCTGATATAGCACAGAGGAAAGAGCACTCTGGTTAGAATATACGATTGCTTTCTGCCTGCCCCTAAAGAGTCTGACTTATTTGATAAATCAGATATATGCACAAATAAAAGTATATAGAAGCAGTGTGAGGGAAGAGAATTCCTTGCTCAAGAAATAACAACCAATATTATTTATATTTTAATACAAATTATTTTCACATATATTACCTTTGGTTCCAATGTTTCCACTTGACAAAGTGTAGCATTTCCTGTTTGCTCATCAATGGCCATGGTTTTCTCAACCGTTTTCACATCCATAATTTTGCATTCAAACCTACAAAACCTACTTATGTGGGTTTCAAAACTAAAACGAGAAAGAATGCTCCTCAGAGTATGTGCCACTGAACCATCATTTTTCTATGATCTTTAGTGACTATATGAAAAAGAGAGTTAGAGTGTATCTCTCACTCAAAAATAATAAGATTTTTGGTTTGTAGCCAGACTTTTAGTGGCTATTTCCATGACCAACAGATTTGTCCTTAGGGAAACATCTACGTTTGCCAAGCACCGATGAAGCAGATACGATTTGGTGATCTGGATGCTATTATCAGAATGTCAATACCAAAGAGTCCCTTAAAACAAAAAGCTGTTTTTATTTTTTTTAATTTAATTTTTGCTCTGAAATATCTCATTGAATATCTATGGTTAGGATATATAAAGTTTAAAAAAATGACAACACCCATATACTTATTCACCACCCAGTTTAGGAAACAGAAACTTCTACCTCTAGAGCCTTGGATGCCCTACTCAATCATAACCTCCTCCCTTCTCACCAATGCAACCGTGATTTTAAGTGTTGTCTTCATCTATTCCTTGATTTTCCTTAGTGTTTTATCGCAAATGTATGCATCCCTAAACAATGTGCCATCAAGTTTCTAATGCATTTTATCTTTATATAAATCATATGATATTGTGTACTTATTTTTTGCATCTTGTGGTTTTCACTCTAAGGTTCATCTACAATGTAAGTGATGGTAGCTGATTTATTTTCCAAGCTGTGCAGCTCTCCATTTTATGACTACACCACAATTTTATTCTTCTGTCAGGGGACATTCAGATTATTTGCAGATATTTGCTATTATAAATAATTTTGCTATGAACATTCCTGGACATCAAAGTTGTACCTCTATAAAAGTTTTTGGGGTTTACAACATAATGCTATACTCTTATTTTCAGCACAATATATGAGTTCCATTGCTCAACATCCTTGCCCATTCTGGTAGGAGGAAAACCCTGCCTGTCATTTTACTTTTAATTCTATTTCCCTGTAAGGTAAAACATTCTTTCATGTGTTTTTCAGCCATTGATGGATCCTCTCCTGTGGAATGCCTGTCGATGAATTTTGTCCCTTCTTCTATTCTATTGCTTGTTCTTTCCTTATGATTTTTAGGGTTTCTTTTTGTTTGTTTGTTTTTAGGAGGTACTGAGTATCAAACCTGGGACCTCATACATAGAAGCAGGCACTCAACTATCCGAGCTATATCCACACCCCCTAGTTTCTTTATAAAGGCTGGGTACCAATCTTTTTCCGGTTATGCCTGTCAGAAAGATCTTATCTTTTCATATTTTTAAAGTGTCCTTTGAACAACAGAAGTTCACAAGTGGTCAGATTTATCAATCTTCTGTATGATTAATAGTTTTGGGTTTTTGTTTAAAGAATCCTTACATGATTATAAAAATATTATGCTATATACTCTCTTAAAGTTTTAAAATTTTGCTTTAATCCTTGATCCACGTGGACCTGATTTTTGTGATTGCTGAGAGATATGGACTTAAGCTCATTCTTTCCCACATGTATTACTACTTGCTTGAGTGCTCTTTACTGAATAGTACTTTTCTTCCCCAATGAGCCATAACGCTGCCACTGTTAATTACTGAGTTTGTAGATACGGGTGAGTCTGTTCCTGGTGCCTCTTCTGTTCCACTGATCTATTTTTGTACCTCTAAGCCTATACCACACCATTTTAATTATAGCTTTATTAAATCTTAAGGTTTGGCATGTTCCCTCACTTTGTTCTTCTGGTGTCTCTTAGTCTGAAGGAGGATAGGGCACACTTTGTTATTCTTTATAACTTTTAGAATTAACTTGTCAAGTTCACTGTGTATCAGATATTTCAACACTGACATAGCTGACAAAATCATTTGTAATTCGTTTTCCTGCTAAATCACACAATTGTCTATAGACTTTGAAACTGCCAATCAATGATTGAAAATCATCTTAACCAAGTGACTGAAGTTAACATTGAGAGTAATGTCATATTGATATCAAGGCCTCCTGATATGATGCACTCCCTCTGATTGGGTGTCAGCATCCAATATTGTCCCTTTCCAAACCATTTTCTACCTGTAGCTGGAATGATATTTTGAAAATGCAAATGTGAGCACGGACTTTGTTTAAAATTGACAATATCTTCCCATGGTCCTTCATGCAAAATCCTTAGCATGTTCCTCCAGGCTCTTTGTGATCTAAATTTTGCTTATGTCTCCAGTTTTATATCTGAAGATTGATTTTAGACAACTGGTTTTGACAAGGGTGCTAAGTCACTCAATGGGGAAAGAATCGTCTCTTCAAAAAATGATGCTGGGCAAACCAGATATCCAGATGCAAATGAATGAAAATGTAACCCTAACTCACAGCATATACAAAAATTAACTCAAAATGAATCAACGTCCTAATGACCAAAGAACATAAACTATGAAACTCCTAGAGGAAAATATAGGGGAACATCTTCAGGACTTTGTGCTAGGCAATGGATTCTTGGACTTTATACCAAAAGCACAAGCAACAAAAGACAAAATAGATAAATAGGACTTTGCCAAAATTAAAATATTTTGTTCATTAAAGGGCATGATCAAGAAAGTGAAAAGACAACCTATAGAATGGGAGAAAATATTTAGAAACTATATATCTGATAAGGGTTTAATATCCAGAATATATAAAAAACTCCTACAACTCAACAAAAAGACAACCCAATTAAAAAATGGGCAAAGGTATCATGTTACGAGACTATGGGTTTGATCTAAATCTCTTTTAGCAGGTTTCTTCTGATATCCCACCAGAGGAGAAACACAACGCCGTCTCATTATTGCCAGATGGCTGCGGCAGTCTGGGTTCCACACTTGGCCTTCACTGACACCCCCAGGGGATGAAGGGGTATCTGATTCCTGCTGGGCAGGTGGCCTTTCAGTGTCCTGTGCCTTTGCTGATCCTGTTTGGCTGAGTGGGGTAGGGGTGCCTTATCATTGCTTCTCTTGTGACTGCCACTGACACAGAGAGGCAAGCCTCTTTACCACTGGACAGAAGTGGAAGTCCTGACCCTGCACTAGAACTTCTGACACCGCCCCAGTGGGGCAGGGGTTTCTTGTTACAGCTCCCTAGGCAGTCCCCACTGCCCTGTGGAATGGAGTCTCATTCCTGCCCCATGGAGATGAAGGTCCTCCCTCAAGACAGTCTCTGCTGGCACCACTCTGATGGAAGAAGAGTGGCACCTTATCACAGCCAGGTGAAGGTGAACACCTAGGTTCCCCACTCAGGCTTTGCTGCGGAGGATGGGGTGGGGCTGCAGTTTTCTCCGTATTTGGCTTGAGTCATGGAGCAACTGTCTGAACATTTCCTGTCTTGCTAGGCTGCCCCTTTCCTGGTCCCTTAGCTACAGAGAGAAATCTTTATTTTGGGCCTTTTTTTGTCTGCACCTGCTGGATTTTCTGCATTGCTGGCTTCTCCAGAATCCAGTTCAGAAGAGATGAGGCCAGAAGAAAAACCCAAGGAATTCACCACCGTGTCATTCCTTGTGCCCAAAGGTCTTCAGCCCATATGCTCTCTTCTTTCCACCTTTCAGAGTCTTCTTAGTTTTGCTTTATATGTAATGTCTAGGACTTTTAGCTGTAATTAGCAGAAGAAATGGGGAAAACCACATATACTTCATCTACTTGGAATAAGAAGTTTACCATGGTCTTATCCGCATGCCCACCTGTGCAGACCATTTTGCCTAGAATTCTCTTCCATCCTGTATTATTTAGGGTAAAACAGGTTTCTGCAATAACTAAATATTAATTTTTAGAGATTTGAAATCATAGAAGTTTATTTCTCATGCATGTTACAGTTTAATATGTGAATGTTCCTGGCTGGCCGATTGTTTTCCTCCAAGTAGTGATTCAGGAACCTGGGCTTTTCCATCCCAAAGCTCCTCCATCCCCTAGAATCCTGAAGTCCTTGTAACCAGATGGCAAATGGGGAAAGAGAGGGGAGAGCAGGGACACCTCTGTCTTAAAAATACCTAGTCTGGAAAAAAATGACATACGTCAATTCCTCTCACATTTCTTTGTTGAGAACTGGTTGCATGGCCACATCTGGATGGAAAGTGGGTTAAGAAATGTAGACCTTGGCTGAGCAGGTGTCTCCCAGTGACAGCTCCATACTCTGGAAGAAAATCAAAGGTCATCTATCTATATTGACCACATCTACCTTCTCTACCTGAGTATTTTTTTCCAAGGCTAAACTCAATGTTATCTCCTCACCCAAAAGACTCTACCCACTATATCTCCCTCCAAGTTTTGTCGATGCCCTTATTACATACTTCCATAGTACTTTTTAAAAAACTGTCATAGAAAAATTTGATGATGTGGAAAACATGAGGATATATTAGTATTTTTAAACAGGAGGTTACAAAATGATACAGTTTTGTTTTTAAAAATGTATGTGCACATATTTAAACATATTTTTATGTTTCCTATAATAAATGCATATTATTTTTATAAGTAGAAAATACATACCTTTTGAGCAATAGCGACAATTTGAAAAAAAAGCTATATGAAATTTCAGTTTTTTTAAAGTTACAAAGAAGAAGAAACACCCCTGGTTTTGGTTACAAAGCCCTACAGTGCTTTTACAGTATTAAGATGCTTTACAAAGAGATCCTGGGACGCGGATGTGGCTCAAGCGATTGGGTTCCTGCCTATCATTTGGGAGGTCCCAGTTTTTTTCCAGGGGCCTCCTGGTCAAGGTGAGCTGGCCTGCGTGGCGAGCTGGCCCACGCGGAGAGCTGGCCCAACAAAAAGAGACAAAGAGGAGAGACAATGAGAGACACTACAAACCAGGGAGCTGAAGTGGCTCAAGTGATTGAGTGCCTCTCTCCCATATCGGAAGGTCCAAGGATTGGTTCCCGGTGCCTCCTAAAGAGAAGATGAGAAGAGAAGACAAACAGACACAGCACACAGCAAATGGATACAGAGAACAGACAGCGAGCGCAAAACAACAAGGGGGAGGGGAGAATAAATAAAAATAAATAAATCCTTAAAAAAGAGATCCTACATTACCTGATGGCTGAAAACATTGTTATTTATTACTTATAACCCCCTCACAACTCGACTTTGTGATTGGAGTAGATGGAATATAAAATGATAGGGAATTTTAAAAATGACTGCATCAATGTAGTAATACATGCTTTAAGACCTGGAAAGTAAGATAGTGGGGCAGGTGTAGCTCAGTGGTTGAACACATGCTTCGCATGTATGAGGTCCTGGGTTCTATCTCTGGTACCTCAAAAACAAACAAACAAACAAACAGAAAAGACGAAAAGACGAAAGGAAGGAAGGAAAGGAAGGAAAGGAAGGAAGTTAAATCAGTTGTCCTACATTAAAGTAGTGGGACCATATACCTGATTTGCCTTGGGCAGTTCCAGGTTATGCCCATTGTCCTGGCATAACTGTTAGCATGCCCCCTTTCACTGTCAAAGCCCTGGTTAACTATATAATCAATTGCAGAGTAGTTATGTTGAAGAAATTTTATAAATTTTATGTACAGTCTAGTAAAGGAAATACCACCTGTCACTAAAAATCTGGAAAATGTGGTTATCACAGTACATAATTTTAAATTATTTAAGCAATTTTCTTCCACTGGGAATCAAAGTAAATTTTGTTAACAAATTGCAAGTACCTAGAATATGGTGCCAAAACATCTTCAGATATTTTTGAAAACACTCAAGAATGAAAATTTTTAATTTTTTCAAATGCTGAAGTTATTCAAAGGAAACTGATAATACACCTAGAATTCTAGAATGAATCGTACTTGGTATCAAACGTGTAGAAATAAATAATTGTGAGTTTATCAACCTATTCCAGAAGAATATGGGCTAGACAATTTTCTAGATGAGATAATAGCTCCAAAGATATTCCTTTAACATTATAAAAACAACATAGAAAATTAAACAAATGGTTTAGATTTTAGGATAGAGGTTACTAAAATCAGTTTGGTCAGTTAAAATTTTATTTTACCCATAAAAATGGATATAATGATATACTAACTCCTGGTGCTACCTCTTCTTTAAAACAAAAAAATCCATAATTTTAAAAAGTTATCAAAGTTACATTTAAAACAGAGAACAAAAGATTTTCTGGGCAATTGTCAAAGAAGGGGGGGCATTCTGAATTCAGACTGGCCCCATGAAATCAGCTCTCTGCCTTTGTGAAACACAATACGTGTATCATCTCCACTGAACATCACAGAAAAAGAAAACAGAACAAAATAGTACAACAGTGCTTTAAAAGAACTTTTTCAGAGAATCAGATTCCTTAATTATTTTTCTCATTCACTTCAGTATATTTCTGATTCATTCATGCCATAGTATGTGTTTATATTTTAAAGTAATGAGTCTACTACTTGTACACATTGAATGTCAAGGCCTCAATACATTCGCATACTTTGAGATTAATCTTTGGATTTCTGCTCCTCTTCTGATTCTCGTGACCGTTTCCAGGAATTCAATGAAACTTCTACTGGCAATGAACACGCAGTAGCTACAATAGCATCTCTAAATCCCTGATACGTGATTTGAAACAGTACTGTGGATTCCTTCTGGCTCGGTGATTTATACAGTACTGCCAGCGTCTGCTTTCCCTCCTAGTGAAAGATTAATCATATTGTAGCAGCACGTCCCCAACTTTCTCCTAAAGCAGGAACCAGTGAGGCCTGATTTCTCTCAAACTTTGTTGTCATCTGATTGGCTAAAATTACCTTTAAGTGTTCTGAAAGGTAGTCTGGAAGGAGATAAATTTCTGCCCAAAAGTTCTGTGTAATCATGATAATGAAAATAATAAATATGGGAAAGAATACTTTCAAGAGTGAAATCCTCCAAAGCTTTTTGGTGCTCCTTTTCCATGTGTGTTCCTGCTATGAGATGGAGATGCTGAATGCAGGCAGTGCAAGGTCTGCCACTCTGTCCACCAGAAAACTTCCCTCTGTATCAATAAAAACTGCTTTATCGGCCACTCCTCCAAAACATTCTGGTATCTGCACATCTACTGCCAATTGCATACGTAATTGTGTTTTTCCAACACCAGGTACACCACAGAGTTCTGTTGTTTTGGTTAAGGGTACTCCACCCCCAAGAATCTTATGTAGGGCTGAATCAGAAGCCCTGGGTATGCTCCTGCTCAAGAAGTCCCAGTACTGTATACTTGCCTGTCTCAGTTGTCCCAGCACATCTTGGTATGTTTAAGAGATATTCTCTTCTAATAATATGTAGAGTTTCTAAGACTTCCTCTTTAGATATCCCAACTTCTTTGCTGAGCTCTGAGGGTTTAACTTCCAGAGCTCCTTGGCAGTCTAGAAACCTGCAGGTACTAACTTTACCCAAATGGCTTGGACAGTGGGAAATTCCCTAAATCTTACTGCATTTCAAAGCAGGATAATTGATGGCAGTTTCCAGGTGGCCCGCACAGTGTGACCACTTCCACAGTACTTAGATTTAGCTTGTGTAACAAATCACAAAACCTAACTCTTTACATTTTATTGACATCTACTTAGTGTTATCAAGTGGAGGTAGTGCTTTTCTTGAAGGCTGAGATCATGTTTTTCATCTCTGTATCACAAATTTCTAGTATAATGTTGCGCTATAGTAGGTGCTAAATTAAGGTTTATTGACAGTCTAAAGTAGTGATGGTGATAAATGTGCTATCACAGTAATTTGCTTTTTCTGACGTTTTCATTTCAAAGGCTTTTATGGCCTTTGCTCTCCTTATGAAAGTTATTGCAGATTTGCTGGGTATTTATGCTTGAAATGCTGTTTCTAAATATGGAAGCTAATATCCATCAGTTTGAAGATATGAAATTGCTAATATTCAACTACTTTGGAACTACAAAAATGGCAATTTCCTTTGTGTCAACCTCTTATTATAGAAACGCATAGGCGTTTATGCAAATAGTTTTTAATAAATTGAATATAATAACTAAATGTTATTAGATGGAAATAAGTATATATTTACTACAGTAAACCCAAGCAGAGTGAAAACAGTCATTTAACTGGCTACATTTCTCCAGGGTGACTCTATCCCTTCAACTTTATGGGGTTCAAGTTTCTTCACCTTTAAACTCATGAGTTTGGGTAAGATAATCTCCAAAATTCCATGATTCTACATCAAAACACAGATATGGAAGTCAAAACTAGTTTTTTTGGGAAAACCATGATATGTAAGACAAAATCAGTAGAAAACAGGAGATAGTTTTCCTCATGCTCATCTTAGTCTTGTTTCCATTGCGTCAGGACCTCTGAAAAACAACCAACCCTTCTGTTACAAAGAGAGTTTTTCAGTTTGCTCCATTTTCCCTATCACTCTGGCTTTAAATTTGAGCATGCCTCATAGCAGTCTTCTCTGTGTACAATTCAACAGAGATGCTATTCTCTTGGTGAAACTCACTTATTTGGTTTTATTCCACCACTAGCCCAGAAGTTCCATGTCGGCAGAAGCTAGTTCCCTGTCTGTTCTGCAACTGCACCCAACACTGCCCTTCCTGCCACCCCACACCTTCTAGCCCAGCAATGGGTGCATGGCAGTCTATACCAATTGAATAGGTCAACATTTCCTTCTGAATATTGGGAAGTTGTTCTCACACTCACACAGTACAGCTAGGGAATAATTGAAGGCAGTGGAGCTGAGATGAGAAGGCCAGGGGATGAAGAAGCAGAGGTTGAGGTGTCTCAAACCTGAGATCCCATGCCATTTCTCCCCCTACCCCCTTACTCACACATCTTTTCTATCCTCAGAGTTCATGAACTTTTCTTTTGAAATCTCTCTATAATCTACCTCCCCCCCCACCTCCACTGCCACCCCCCTGGCCCAGCTCTACTTTTTTATTTATTTATTAATTTTAAACTTTTTAAGGAGGTACCAGGGATTGAACCCAGGACCTTGTACATGGGAAGCAGGCACTCAACCATTGAGCTACATCCGCTTCCCAATGAGATCTGGGTTTTTCTTTTGTTTGTTTTTAGGAGGTACTGGAGATTGAACCCAGGACCTCATACATGGGAAGCAGGTGCTCAACTACTTGAGCTACATCTGCTCCCTTCCCTCCCAACTTTTTACATGCAATAATCAGGGTGATGTGAAGAATATCAGTCCAATGAATGACTTCCTAGGTTAAGGTATTTCGAGGATCTCCAGTTGTTTGTAGGAAACACACCAGCCTGCTCCCACACTGCTTTCCTACCTACTTTCTGTATTCTAGCCACACAGACCAACCTCCCTTCAGGTCCTACAAAGCTCTGGACTCCATCTGCCTAGGAGGTCTTTCAAGACCTCTGCCCAGTGCCCCTTCCTTCCTCTGCCTTCAACTTCTCTTCCTCTGGTGTCTTTTAATATATTCTGTTGGCTTGTATTTGCTCTTCATTGCATTTCCACAATTTATAATATCATTGAGTGATTATTTGATGAATTCTGTTTTGCTCAACAAGATCGTAAACTCTACACAGAAAAGCACTGACCCATACGGCGTCCCCAATGCCTAGCAATCCTCAGAATATGACCATGGATTTAATGATGTGTAAATTAGCAGATTGTGTTTGCCAAAAATTCATTTATTCAGCACTTTTACTGAATTCCTACCATGTGCCAGATACTGGTCCAGCTACTGGGAAAACATCAGTGAACAAAAAGTGCACAAAGTCCCTCCCCTCCTTGAGTGTATGTGAGTGGGGAAGAATAGCGCTCGAACAAATAAGTAAGTAGACTATATAGATATTTCATGTGTGATGAATACCAAGAAGAAAAACAAAGGAAGGAGGGAGGTAAGAGTTTGAAGTTCGCAGTTTTTAGTAGGATGGGCAGGAAGATGATATGAAGTTAGGTGTTATTTGTGAAAAGACATGAAGGAGGTGGGAGAGCAAGCTATCTAGGAGAAGAGGGTTATAGTTAGAGGGAACAGAACTGCAAAGGTCCTGAGGCAGGAGAGTGCTGAGTATGTTCAAAAGACAGGGAGGAGGCCTGTGTGACTGTGGCGGCAAAAGAAAGAGGAAAAGAGAGGAGATCAGAGGGGAGCAGATGGTAGGGGCTGGTCAGGAAGGCTTTGTAGGCCATTGGCCTTTGCTCTGATCGGGAGCAAGTGGGTATCAAGAGCAGTGCAGGGTTTGGAATTTTACCCTACTTGCAAGCTAGCAAGTTAGCCTGTAACTGTTCATGGATGCTGGAAGAAGACACAAGACTGTTGGGTCAGACACAAACAGCAAAAACAGTAGCCAGAACCCCATGTTTGTTTGTATTGCTTTCACCTTAAATTCTGGGGAGCCGACATAAGCAGCCCATCATGGATACCTACAGTGGGTTGCATTACAGAGCTTAGGACCAAAGGCCTGGTCCTTTCCCAGTAAGCAGCAAACATTACAGGAAGCCGCAAAGCAGCCAGTCCCTCTTCCCCCAGGAAGGGAGCAGTTACACCATAGTCATGCTGTCGTAGCCTTGACCTGCTTAGCTGCCTCTGTGCCCAGCTACAGAACTGCTTGGTATCAGGGACAAAAAAAGTCTTGCAGCCTGGCCCACTCGGCAAGAACAGGCAGGGAGGCTCAGGGCCCAGGGCAGACTGCCTCTCTCAAAGTGTGGGTTCGAGCCAAAAAGTGAGATGGTCAGACTTATCTTTCATAAGCCTGACTCTGACTGCTGGTTTGAGAATAAAATGAAAAGGGTCAAGAGCAGAAGCGAGGAAGCTGTTACAATAATCCAGGCAAGAGAATGATGGTCCTGGACCAGATGGTAGCAGAGGCAACGTAAATGTGGGAAAATGGTGGCTGAGCATTGAAGGAAAGCTGGAAGGACTGGACAAGGGCTATGAGATAGAGAGGTCCAGGTTGTAGATGTAAATTTGAGGGTCTGAGTGTACAAATGTCTTAAGTCTGTTTCCTTTGAAGAAGAGTGAGAGATGGGGTTTCTTGGGTAAATGGTTTAGTCAGGGAGTGCTCTCAGGTGAACTCGGTTGGAAAGCGAGAGAAGCACGATGGATTTGAGAGAGCAAATAGATAGCAGAACTGGGAGAGAGATTCTTCAAAAGGGGTTCCTTTTTTATGGCCCTAGATAGTCAAAGGATTGGGAGACCGTTTTAAGGGTGTCAGATTTGTTCTAACTGTCCACCCAGAAGACAACCTGGAAAGACTTCATGAGGACAACAAAATTAATTAGCTGAGACTGCTGGAGAGTAAAAACAAAATACGGAGCACTATGCAGTCCATCTACGTATAACTATGCGCAACGAATGTAAACGGTAAACAGTGGGATTCTGAAATCAGTTTCTAAGTCTTTCACACTAATAACTGAGAGCAAACCTTAAGCCAGTTAATGATCTCTCGCACACTTTGGTGCAGCTTTATTTTATTATCGTGAGTCTAGGTTCTTTTGTGTGTACTCATCTGATGAGGACTGGAATGGCCACATATTTATAGCAGGGCCCATGTTAATGTCTCGCATATACACACACGCTTAAAGTTCATCCACATGGATCTTCTATCAGAGGGCTATAGAAGAGGTTTGCTTTTTCCGATGGCTCTGCAACATTTAGTAGTACTGGCCCTGCCATTTCATAAGCTAAACTAAAATTTCTAAGCTTTTTTCCTTGATTGTAAAACAATTATCATAGGATCTAATGTAACCTCCCTCATAAGGGTAGAGGAATATTATGGAGATTAAATGAGGTATAACATGTAAAGCACTTAGCAAATATTTGGAACCTAATAATCCTTAACAATGCTAGTTATTAGCATCATCATCATCACTGTTATTATTAAATTTAATCCTCAAGAGTTCTAGTAAAAAGGGACTGTAATTATCCCAATTCTTCAAATGTCCTGATAATTTTAAGAAGTATCTAAGAAAATCTAGCTGTGTGCCTTATATTTAGGCATTGGCGTACCTCACATAATTATTTCTAATTTATTTTCCTGTTAAATTACACCATTGTTTATAGACTTTGAAACTTACAATCAATGATTTAAAATATTGTGTAACAAAAAATAAATTGCTGATTTAAATAATATTGGAAAAAAGATGTCTAGAATTTAAAGGACAGATCAGTTTCTAATTAGAGTTAGTGTATGTTGAGGATTGAGTCACGTCCCCCACAAATGACATGTTCAGGTCCCAGCCCCTGGTCCTGTGGGTGTGAACTAATTTGTAAACAGGACCTTTGAAGATGTTATTGATTAAGGTGTGCCCAATCCTACTGAGGGTAGGTCTTAATCCCAAATGGCTGAAGTCCTTATAAGTAAAGGAACTTGGATACGAGAGGAGAAAGAAGCCAGAAGCTGGGAGGTAACAGAGCCTGGAAGAGAAAGGAGAGGACATTGCCATGTGATGGAAGAGCCAAGGACCCCGGAGACTGCTGGCCAGCCAGAAGGTGCCGACCCCAGGGAGCAGGGCTTCTAGCTTCTGAAGCCGCGAACCAATAGATTCCTGTTGTTCAGCCAACGCATTGTGTGGAATTTGCTTTAGCAGCTGGGAAATGGAACCAGGGCACCTAGAGTATCTTCTGAATCAAAGTCATTCAAGTGGCTTATGATCTTCCTGCTGATCTACTTTTGGTTCTCAGATTATTAGATTTCAAGTATAATGCATGCCATTGAAAAGTGTTCTTAGAGTGAAAAACATCATATTAATTTATTCCCAGCACACTCAAAGGACTCTCTGCCCAGTTCAGACTAACTGGAAAAACCAAGAAAAAAGATAAAATTCTTTGCCGTTCTTGTCAGACATTCACATTCAAAGTTGCTCAGTTCAGTGACCGGGCAGGCATGATGTATAAGATGAAAGCACTTCATTTTAACTTTAATTCCCAGATATCAAAGCAAATTAGGAACACTTAGGGAATAATTTCATGGCAATGGGAACTAAGAATTATGGGTTTTGACTATTAAAAAAAAAAAGAGATCTAGAAACAGCCCTTTTTATAGGTTTGCAAGCACAGGGTAATTTTTATCTGTTTGGGCTGACTCATGTCTATTTGTGCCTTAATGTATAGTGTTTCAGTCTGAACCTCACAAATGACTATACACGTGGCCTTAAGCAAGTACATTTTGGGCAATGGTGAGAATTTTTTAACTTTTGGTTTGGGATTTTTCAAATATATGCAAAAGTGCACAGAATTCTATAATGAACCCTTATTTATGCATCTCCAGCTTCATAATCATAAGACCATTATTTCACAAAAGTAACAATAATTCCTTATTATCATCATTTATTCAGTCTGTTTTCACATTTCCCTAATTGGATATTACATTTTTTTAAAGTTTGTTTAAATTGGGATCAAAATAAGGTCCACATTTTTTTTTTTGGTTTAGTCTCTTTTGATTTCCCCTACCATTCAATTTTGTTTCCAATTTTTTTTTTTTTTTTTTTTTTCCTGAAGACACTGGAAAATTTGTTGTGTAGGGTTCCAACAGTCTGGATTTTGTTTATTTGTAACACATTTCTCTGTTCCCTGTAGTTCCTGTAAATTAGATCTAGATTGTTTATTAGATTCAGGCTTGATTTGTCTCTTTCTTTTTTTGGTAGCCTACTTCATAGTGGCTTCATAGTCTTATGCTTCCATCAAGAGGCGCATAGTATCTGGTTGTCTCTTTTTTTGGTTTTGTTTATCAACTGTTGATAATCTTAGGCAAGATCCATTAACTCATTAGTATTGCAAAAGAAGTTATATTATAATTCCATCAGACTTTACTCATTTAATAGCTAAGTGAAGAGAAACTCCAGAAAGAGAAACTTTCCCCTTGTTAACTGTTTGGTTGCTCTGATATACAGATTTTATAGGAAGTCCTGATAGTTGCTTGATTCCCTCCCCACTTTTGGTAAAAACCACTTTTAACATAATAAGTTGGTTTTCTAGCAGCTCTCCATTTCAAAAGGTGTCCTACTTTCTTTAGTGAGAAATATTATTTCAAGGCTATGAATTGCACACTAAGGATATGATGACGACTTGCTGGTCTTTTTTTGAGTGGACAGAACTAAGAAATATTAAAAAAAAAAAGATAAGATACATCATGAGTTTATACTGATATTCCCAATTCTAATGCTAGACTTTAGGGTTTTTAGTTTCCCTTATTAACTTGTCTCCTTTTAACCAAGCTGAAAATCTCAATTCACAATACCAACCTAAATACTCATTTGATTTATCCTACAAAACACACATAATATAACAATGCTGATACTACCAATGTAAAATTACTTTGAGATATAGGCAGGGTTTGTTTGTTTTGTGCTTTGTCTATATAGTACAATGTATCTTACACTGGATAAGAGTTAAATTTTTGTGTTTTAAAGTCACTTGGCTTAGTTCCTATCTGAGTAGTTAGGATTAGAGACACAGGTTTTTTTGTTTATTTACTTTTGATTTTTATGGATTGCTTTTAAATTTTTTATGTTTTTATAATAAAGTATTTCCATGTTTCCAAAATAACATCTACACAACAAAATACGTCCAAAGAAAACTGGTTGTTATCTGTCCATTCTACCCTATTTCCTCCCTCCTTCTGTAGGTAACCATAGGTAGGTGGTAGCCTTTGAAAAGCCAATAAATAATAATTAAAAATCCACTTTTAGAGCAAAGTACTTTATTAATTTTCTAAGTGATGCCTGAACATGCATTAGCACCATTTCATCTGGAAGTAAAATGTAGAAGCTGATGGGAGGTCATCCAAAAATAGTTGGTCTTTAGTTCCTTTTTTAAAAGTTTTAAAAGTAATTTAATCTGGAAATTAAAAAGAATAAAGAAGATAATAAATAAAGCACATTCATAATCTCATCACTTGAGAATAACCAGTATGAGTAATATTTATGTATAATATATGATATATAAATACTTATTCATATTATATACAGCCTTTTTCCCATCCATCTTATATTTTTATTTTTCTATTTTGCTCTTTTATTGTGTTTAACACTATATCCTGAACAATTATCCATGTCTTAAATTTGATTTTAAAGGCTGTAAAATATTCCATTCTTTTCATTCATCTATTCAACACATATTTATGGAACTCCTTCTGTGTGGTAGGAACCATGATAGGCAGTGGGAAAGCTTGAGTAAATACAGCAAAATCCCTTCCCTTTTGGAGTTTATATGCTACACACCCACCCACACACACACATACGAAATTTATTTACCATGCCCTAAGTGTCGGTTATTTACATTGTGTGCAATTACCTGATAATTAGAATATTGTTCTGGTGAGCATCCTTGTACATAAATCTTTGTATCTGTCACTTAGGGTAGACTTCCAGAAGTGGAATTATATATACAAAACATAAATGATATAGGTATTAATTTCTACTAACATATTCTAACTAAAGGACTGTCAAAAGCTCTCCGTAATGAGTGGCTGTGTGTGAGTGTGTGTGTGTGTGTGTGTGTGTGCGTGCGTGCAGAGGGATGATGTCCTGATCTTTTTCTCTATGATCTAGCCTCTTCTGTGATGGGATGGCAATTTGGTTGGTGATGGACTGGAGTTGAATGGCCTGGCTCTGTTCAATCCCTGCTGTGACTACAATTTTGGGAAAGCTGGTGGAGTTGGGTTGAATCTTAGGGCATTTTCAGAAGAAGAAGAAGGAAAACTGTGTAATACAGGATCCTTGACTGTGATTCGAGCTCGGTTTTCCCCACTCTCCCTCTCGCTTCCGTTAGACACAGGCGCTATACTTTACCCACTTGTCCTCATCAAGCCTCTTACATGAAAAAGGAATGCTTAATTCTCATGCACTAATTAATTTCTAAGAACTCTTACAGAGTGAGTATGTCTGCATTGAATCCTGGCTCTACCATGTACTCTGTATGACTTTGGTTAAGTTATTTAACCAAGTCTAAGTTTATTCACCATACAAAAACAAACACCTGTCTCCAAAGGATGAAGTGGAATCAACCATATAAAACATTTATTGAGGATCCTGGAACATATGAAGTACTAGTAAATGTCAGCTACTGATTAACACTAGGATCCCAAACATTCTGGTGCCAAAGTCTTGAGGACTAGCAGAAACTAATCCTTAATTCAGAGCCTAAGGACAGGGCTCTTTAAACCAAAACATAGTCAATATTAAGTAAAGTTTTCAGATACGGCCATGTCCTTATATCAAGGAACACGTTAATTTTGGCAGAAGATTCTTCATCTCACTTTAGGTGATTTGCTTAAAGCTTGCTTTAAGGATCAAAGATGTGATAAGAAATTTGCTCCTTTGGATTATGCCCTGCAAAATGTAGGCCACTAGTTCTAAGTAGTTTTAAGGAGTAGCTTCAGTTCCAATTATAAGATGTTTCTTTGTATCTTCAGTCTCTCTTCCACATCTGAGGCTTTAAGTACTAAATTTTCAAATGAAAGAATGCAAATTTATCCATGCTAAATATCACTTTATAAAATGAAGCCCCCTTTCTTATTGAAATGGCTGATTTTAGGTTGTGGGCAAGAAATATACAAGGAAGCATGGAGTCTCTTAAAGTGCCAAAAAGTAAGGAAGTGCCACCCAGAACAAGTAAACGAAAAACAAAACCGTGCAAACAACCCACAATGATGGGAGTTAAAGGGACACAGAGCTCCCAATGGTCAAAGCTGGAACAATTTGAGCAAAAAAAAAAACAACAAAGTAGTATTGGGTTTTAACCCAAAGTGTAAAGTAAACGTTCATGAACCTGAAATGACTAATCTAAAAAAATGATGGAGTAAATAAACACATGCAAGAAAAGGCAAAGCCTCCTGTGCAGCAGACTTAAATATTTCCGTACCTGCTCCTCCCTCAAGGTGGCGGAGCATAGCTCCCTACTCCCTGAGTGTGAGCTTGGCACAGGGACTTCCTTCCAGAGCTCAGTATGGAAAAGACTAGACAGAGGAACATTGCAGTGGAGAGACCAGGCAGCGCTGCCTCAGCTGAGTGTTCAAGGAGAATGTCAAGGGTGATGTTTGTCGATAGGAGGTGCCCTTGACATGCTGGGATGAGAATGACTCTTTTCCTCTGTGATCTTTCTCCCCAAAGCCCATATCCCCAGTTGTGTCATCAGAAAAACGTAAGACAAATCCCAACTGAGGGAAATTCTTCAAAATACTTGACCAGCACTCCTCAAAACTGTCAAAGTCGTCAAAAAAGTGGAAAGACTGAGAAACTGTCCCAGCCAAGGGGAGCCTAAGGAGATGATGACTAAATGCTTTGTAGTATCCTGGATGGGATCCTGGGACAAACTAAGGACATTTCTTAGTGAAAACGAGGAGAATCTGACTAAACTGTGGGTTTTAGTTAATCATAATGTATCAATATTAGTTCAATAATCGTAACAAACATATCGTCCTTAATAATGTAAGATGCTAACAATAAAAGGGGAATCTGGGTCTGAGGTATATGGGAACTCTGCACTCTTTTGATAATTTTTATTTAAATATAAAACTTTCCCCCCAAAATTTAGTTTTAAAAAACTCCAGCGCCCCATTTCAGTGTGAGGAAGAATGGTTCCTCAGTTCCCCACATTTTAGAGATCTCTGATCTCTCTGGGTCGTTGATCATTTTGACCTTTGAAGAACAGCCAGAAGCAGGGAATGACAGGAAATCCCTTTAGTTTTATCATATGCAATAAAAACTGTTTTATTATCCACAATAAACTGCAAATAACTGCCCTTTAGGATGGCAAACCCTTGGTGTCTACCTAGCAGTTTTAGAGGAACTGCCCTATATGGTGCCAACTTGGTTTGCCACTAATTTGCCCAATTTTTTTCTCTTTGTATATCTGCATAGGCTAACTTAAAAGTAGCATTTCTTTGAAGGAATTTTATGCCTCACATTGGAACAAAGAGAGAAAACATGGTTTCTGTCAATGTAAGAATAAATTTTTGCAGTTAATGAAACCATTTACTATAAGAAAACTAGGGCATACAGGTGCATAATCTGTTAAAGTAAGTGACTTAGTCATGGTCCCAAAAGGAAAAAAATCCACTCGAGGTTTAATGAAAAATGAAAGAGAGAGAGAGAGAGTCATGCAGCAGGTTAAGGGGATCAACTAGGGATCAGGAAGCCTTAGTACCAGCGGCAGCTGATCCCACCCTGAGGCAAGGCCTGAGGCTCTCGCTGGATTCCTAGAGGAGGTGCCATTTGTCTGGAGCTACAAAATAGAGAGGACGGGACTGTGGCACTGAAGTAGGGGTAAATGACAGACGGCTCACCCTCCCCTCGCTCTCCTCTCACCCTCCCCTCCCTCTCCTCTCACCCTCCCCTCGCTCTCCTCTCACCCTCCCATCTCCTGCCGGTCTCTCCCATTGGCTGAATCCAGCTGGAAGCATAAGGGAGCCCTGATACTCCGTGGGAGCTCAGCCTCCTGGAGCCCTGAGCCGAGGGTGGATGCAGGGGGAAGAGGAGACCACCAGAATGACTGAAAACACCATTGCGCACTCAGGACTTTTAACAACGCATGTGTTTCCTAGTTCTGTCTTTACTAAGTATAATCCCAAAGTAACAGGAGCACTTTTCCTACCACCTTTTCTCCAGCTGTTAGGCCCAGGGCTCCCGTCCTGCCCCTCCTCTTCATCCCCCTCCCTCTCCCCTCTTCCTGCAGGTGCACATTTCTAATTGATAAGGAACCAGAGCTCCTGTTCCTGCTCCCTCCCAGCTCCCTCCCTAAACATTCTGGTCTGATAGTAGCAACCCCGTCTGAGGGACTGGACGGGGATGGAACTACAGAGCGAAATGAGTTATCTACCCCCCCTCGCCCCCATCACAAACTAGTCTCTTTGTAGTTTAGCTCCAGAACGAGTTATAAATACTCCCCTCTCCCTCTCCTTGGCTGCTGGTATCTGTTCTAGACGCAGTCCGCCTACTAAGCTGTCTCTCATCAAAGGCTTTGTTTAAATTGACCTCAGCTCCCCGTCTGATTTCTAAAATGCCTCCATTCCTCCGTTTCACTCCAAACGTAACACCAGCATACCTCCAATGCCCAGACTTTAGCCTCTAGTTTTATACTCTACAAAAGGAGGACAGAACTCTTAGAGGGTAGCTGCAACTGTATCTTATAGCAGGGAAAAATCAGGAATGATCTGGAAAATTCAGTGATTCATAAGCAAGAAAACAACTTAGGGACACTCAGTAACCAAGATGTGATAATTGGAGCCTCAAATATAATTATGGTTAAGGTTAACAGGAATAAAGTAAGTCCTTAAAAGCCATGGAGGGGAGCAGATGTGGCTTAAGTGATTGAGCACCTGCTTCCCACATGGGAGGCCCCCATTTCAGTTCAGTCTCCTGTGTCTCCAAGAAACAAAAACAAACAACAAGCAAACAACAACAACAAAAAAACAGCTCAGGGGAGCCCATGTGGCTCAGTGGTTGAGCGCCAGCCTCCCACATACAAGGTCCCGGGTTCAATCACCGGGCCTGGTACCTAAACAACAACAATAACAGCAAAAAAACATGGATTCATAATGGAAATTAAAAGAGAAACCCAATTCTAAAGTATTTGAAAGTGAGAAGGATGAAGATGAATTTCTATGTATGGTATATGCCTCTTAGGGGATACCTACAATTAAATTATTGCTGGCATAAGGTTCTAGATGGCAATGCATCATAAAGTCTGGCTCCTGGACCAGATTTGGTCTTTATGTAATGCAGACCAAGTGATACTTTAAAAGTACTTTTGGGGGAAGTGTGACAAGACTTGGGAAAAATTAAATCTTGGGTAGAAGATCAAGAATTAAAAAGACTTATTGAAATTTAATTATAAAAAGGAAATGCAGATTGATGATTAGCAGCTCAGGTTTGCCTCTCCTTGGGAGAAGCTATCATATTTGCTGCCCTGGTATTCCAACTTCCCTATCAGCAGTTGGTCTGGGAAGGAATTCTTTTTCTCTGGGGTCTGGTAAGATTACTGCAGTACCAGGGAGGAATAAAAATATTACTACCTAAGCTCTGGGAAGATATAAAAATAAGCTTATCAACAACCTTAAGGTTATTGTAAAAACAATGCAGAGGTAACAAAGAAATGAAGTCAATCAATGGTGTTGATAGCTTAGAATAGTTTGGAGTATAAGTGAAGAAATAAATTTTATAGTCATTATATTTATTTTTTTGCTGATGCTTTAGGTGTTAGAACTATTCAAAAGAATCGGTCTTGCGAGATGTATACTATCATTCAACTGTTTATGGAAATTTAAGTAATCAAATATGTAATCAATGTTTAAAGAAAATGCTCAAGAAAATTAGTTTTCTAAATTATATTTTATTAAATATACTAATTTATTAAATTGAGCATTAAACAAATTCCAAATAGCAATGAATATCCCATTCCATATGTCTAGGCTCCTCAGACTTTAAAGAATGAATTAACTGTTTCAACTGATATTTAAATATTTTTTAAAGAATGTCTTGCTTTAATCCCTCCCATCTCCCCTTGATTGTGGCACTGCTTTTTCAGCAGATGGAGAGTGTCCTCGCTTCCCCTCACCCTCTCCCTGAAAAGGTTTAGCACCCACAATCCTCTGAGATGTAGCCTAGGGTCCCCCTTGTCTGACACCAGGTCCCCCAAAGTCATCCACATTGAATTTACAGTTAGCTCAAACCCAACATCAATTCATTGTTGTTAAGTCAAAGTTCTGTCATATTAAGGGCACATGGTTATTATTCTAATGAGGAGATGATTTTTATGGAATAGATATTTCACTGGAATGCCACCTTCTGTACTCCTGTTTCCTTAACAAATTCTATTTTCGTGCAGAATAGGAATAAATACCTTTTCCCCAGGAATATTGTATTTGCTTTTATACATCATAAATGTGTTGGGATGGGTTTTTCCCCCTCTGAGAAGTAATTTTTAATTCCCTACTCAGCTACTTTTGGTATAATGATTGCATCTGTATTTTTACTTTCCTTTCTGATATGCTCAACAAAGGTTTTGAAATACAGCAGGGTTGAATGGATGTAAGTGGATGCTCCCCCTGGAAATGGGTACCCATAAAATGGCAGAGTTTACAGTTGGTGGAAATATTTGTTTTCTCCTCCTTAATCAGCAAACTGGTTCAGAGTCCACTGAGAACAGCTTTAAATAAAAGTTATGTCCTTTTTTTATTTGAGTTTTTTTATTGCTGGAAGAAGTGTAAGAAAGGATTCCATATGGTGTGTGCAACAAAGGAAAATTTGCAATAGGAATGTACAAACTCTTTCTGAACTGGGCAATTGGGATAAAACTAATTAGGAAGAGCATGAAAGATTGCTTGGAGATTGTGGTAGGTTAAATTACGTACCCCAGGGGAAAAACATGTTCTTAATCTTAATCCATTCCTGTGAGTGTGAACTCATTGTAATTAGGACCCTCTGATGCTACTTTAGGCTTCATGAAGGCAAAGCCCATGGAGGAATAGATGCTGAAAGTCATTGGAACCCAGAAGTGAAAGGAGAGGACTTTGCCATGTGCATTGCCATGTGACAGAAAAGCCAAGCACCCAAGGACTACCAGCAGCTAGCCCCAGAGCACCACAGTCTTCAGGGAGAATGCATGGCCTTGCCAACACCTTGATTTGGACATCTAGCTTCAAAACTGTGAGCCGATAATTTCCTGATATTTAAGTCAATCCACTTTATGGTAATAGTGATAGCAGGTGGGAAACCAATATAGATATCTTTGGGGGAGACAAGCCAAGACCTGAAGTCCAAATGTGCTCTGTAATTTTGTCACCTTGGCTTTTTACATGATGGTCTAGAAACACATTATAAACATTTCATCTTTGCCTTTTGAAATTTCTGGGAGATGTTCTCCCCAATTATAAATAGAAAAAATGAAGCATCAAAAGATTAAATAAGATCAAACAATGCCTTTGAAAGAGATCCATTTCACTCTTTCCTTCCATCTACATTTGTCGAACATGGTTCAAGAGCCAGGTGCGGATGGGGATGGGCTCTGAGTTGCAGAGGTAGCTAAGTCGGGAGGCTAAAGTTCCCACCAGGTGCTTTTGGCAGCGCATCTGTGTCTTGGAAACATGGCTCTGGCCATTCCTCCAGATCTTCTCCTTCATGCTGCCTCCCTGCCTATGTTAGTTAGCAAATATGGCCATTCAAGGCCTTTATTCATCAAGTGGAGAGCTGGACTTTAATTTTCCAAGGGTGGAGGAGGACACCATCATGCCAGACATGAAGAAGCAGGTGGTTTCAGAGTTAGGTAGTGAAAAAAAGAGGGGGAGCACTCCCCCAATGGCCAAAAGGCATGTTGGGCAGTTATATTGGCATGTGGGATCAGCTCTGCATGGGATTAGGAAAGACGATGCCTCGCTCACCGTGGAAGGTGAGTTGCTGGTGCCATGCAGCCTACAGTGTCCCTCTCACTCCTCCAGGTGCACTTGGCCCCATATGAGCCAGGACTGATCTAGAGTGACATTTACTGCTTCAGGACCTGTTTGCCCCAGTGTAGCTGGTCCAGGTCTCTAAGAATAGGAAGAGGGGAGCAAGGATGTAGTGGCTCAGTTTGAGCCAAACTCAATGATGCTTCCATTCTTTTTTGGTGTCCACTGGCTCCCCCTTGCATGCTAACTCCTGTGGGCAACTTAGGACTTGTAAACATTGGGAAGGAAGGAAAGAAACGCATAGCTTCAGTAGTTTGGGAAAGTAGTGAAAGCCTATACATTTTCCTGACAAAGACTTCATACCATCCTCTGTGGCTTCTTTAAGCAGCTACCTAACAGCAACATCCTATATCATGCAACACATAACAGAGAACATTCTGGCTGTGACCCACCACCCAACCTGTTCCCATCCTTCCTTCTTGATTTTGGGAGAAATTCTCCCCCTTTCAGACTTTTACTTCAGATGTGATGAATTGCAGCACATTCCAGCTCTGCTTTAGATAATCCCTCTTCATTTTACCTGGGTCTTGTGTTCTTCTATTACATTCCACGCCCAGTCACCATGAGTAGGGTGGCTCCTGGTTTATCCTGGCCCTGCAAGGGGGAACTGGACACTACCATTTGCAAATGTCAAGGAATATCGTACAATACAAAAATATACTTTAGAAATTGAAAAGAAATATGATTGTGAAGACTATAAACTACTAATAATAGGATAAAGAATTCACTCTGCAGGAACGTTTTTGAAAATCAATTAAAAATGACAATAACAGCACCAGAAGCTCCATGTAGCAAAGCAAGGTAAGAGGCAAAATGCCTTATATGTAATGCATATTTCTTAACAATCACTTGATGAAGACTGCATGGCTTTGCATTTCAATGTTAAGTGTTTCCCAGGTCACCAGTTGTAGCTTGGGGTGGATTAGTTCTAACTAGGTAAGTTTTATACCTGACATCTCCTATAGGATATCTGGTTGCTAACAAACTGGTGTCCACATGATAAATCACATTAATCCCAGGTATGCCCAGCAGAAAGATTAAGCCAACTTCCATTTGCCTTCCATTTAGAAATGAAATTTCACACAGTCAAATTTGTATTTCATATTGCAAGTTCGGATCTTAACAGTTGGCAAACATTTATAATATGCATTTTATTTCAACAGCACCTTCATATTTTCAATAAAACAAAGACTCTAAAGGGACCAAACATGATGAAAACTCCACATTAACTAGATGTAGCAATCACCAGCATGTTGTGTCACATTATTGGCTGAGTTTAAGTAATTTTCTATGCTTATTTCATCTTCACATACTGGATGGAGTAAGATCCAGTAGACTTTAGAGATGAAATTGGAAATATGACAATTGATATTGTTACCGAGCAAGTGGGCTCATTGCCCGATGCACATAGAAGCCAGTATCATGACACCAGGGTTTTGAGAAAAGAAAGTTTATTTATTGCAAGGCAGCCAGGCAAGGAGACAGGAGATAAGGCTCAAATCTGTCTCCCTCAGTTGAAAAGACTTAAGGTTTTTGTTGTTTTTTTATAATTTTTATTAGAAACATTTATCTCTTTAGTGAATACTAATTAAAAACTTACAAAAGTGTTTTCATTTTGCTACCAAATTATTAATGAGCCAATACTAAATGCTTAACTTGGCTACAAACTGTACAATCAAATTACTTTCATTTTATTACTACCACTCTTCCTCCTTCTTTACTAATATTTTTAAAACATTACAAAGAAACGACAGTTGTACTGAATAATATGTATGCCAATTCTACAAAAGGTAAACAAGTTAACACTAAAAAAAATCTTATGAAAATTATTTATTCAGTCTTCAAATTAAACGATAAAAATTCATATTTTTAGCTTACTGTTTTACAAAACAAAAGAAACAAGCCTATATTCTCCAAATAAAAATGATATTTTTCCCTCCTCCCAACTACTTATAAGGTTGATGATCCTTTTCATTTTTCAACTCCTGTTAGTTTCAGGAACATTTCAAAAAACTTTTGGTAACAATGTCTGAACAAAAAGCCTCTCCATTTATATTTCAAAAGTTTCAAATAGTGTCAATAAACTGGCTAGTACACAAAATGAAAAACATGTTTTTTTAAATGGCCTTTTGGACTTCGTTTAGTAGTAAGCAGCCTGCTGGTGTCTCTTGGGAAAGGTCAAAGGTGCTGGGGAAGGGGAAAAGGAACTGGTTGGCTATTCCCATGTGTGTCCAGCAAGCAGCAAACAGCAGAATTACTCCCTTAGCTTGTACTCGGCTATACTTTCAGCCAGCAGAAGATCCATTTAATGAATTTTGTAGATTTGGATTATTTGACCCTAGGGAAGAGGAGTTTCCGAGACTTAGGGTTTTTAATGATTTGGTGAAGGGTGGCCTAGGGAGGCTGGATGAGGTGATGCTGGGGTGCTTGGTAGGAGGCAAGGTTGGGAGCAGGAACTAGCTGAGCACACGCAGTGAGAGACCAGGCCAGTTTATACATCCCATGCTTAAAAATGGTGGCCTTGACATGACGAGGGGTGTGTTTTTTAGCATTATAATTAAACATAGATAACTTCAGGTCAATGTGGTTGTTTTTTTTTTTTTTTTAACTTTATTTTAAAAGAAGTTTTAGGTTACAGAAAAGTTATCCCACCACCTCCCCCTCTCACATTTTCCCCTATTAATAACATCTTACATTAGTGTGACACATTGGTTATAATTGATGAACAAATATTGAAGCATTGCTACTAACCATGGTCTATAGTTTACTTATGGTTTATACTTTGCACCTACAATTTTATAGGTTTTGGCAAAATGTATAAGGGCCTGTCTCCGTCATTGCAATGTCATGCAGGACAATTCCAATGCTTTATCAATGCCCTGTGTTCCACCTATTACTCCCCCCTCCCCTCAGAATCTCTGGTTAACCACTCTCTTTATATCAATATTATAAGTTCTTCTGTTACTATAATGATAATGTCTACTTTGGTCCATGGTTGCAGTCCCCCCTTACATTTGTTCATTCCTCATTCTTGACAATTTTGGGGTGGTGATAACCTGCTCTGCCTCAGATGGAGAAGGGGAGGTCAAAGTTTTATCCTTCTGTGGATGCTCCAGTCTCCAAATCTAGTTGGAACTGGTTTTGACTAGTTTCTAAAACTAGAAAACTCTACTACTTCATTTCCACATAGCATTTTTTCTTATCTATTATGAAATTTAAAATGTCAATGTTCAAATATACCAGTTAAATGTCATTCATGTTGACTTTTTCTCAAAAATACATTAAAATGGAAACACCAGAAGTAGACAATCAGCCGTAATGTAAAGATCAGAAGCAATGGACCCCAAAAAAGTCCAGCAAATTCAAATTCAGTCTACTATGGAAAATACTTGTAGTTCCATATGTATAATGCATATTCATATGTGTATGTAAAAATATTTAAAACATATTAAAATCTACCCAGTCCTTTAAACCTAGCTATGTGTAGCCACCTTAAAGTGGAGAAATTGTGCATCATTGGAAGAGGGACATAAAAATAACTTCTAAAATACCTATAAAATATCTCTCTATATATCTTTACAAAGGCTAATAAAACGTAGCATGTCAGAAGAAGGAGGGAAATATTCTCTAATGCAAATTACTTTAAATGTAAAAATTATTAATGTTGGACCAATGTTTCCTGTTCATTTTCACACAAACCATCCATTAGCTGCAGTAGGAGGTTGCCTGAGAAGCAGCTGGTTCCTCTGAAGGAATGATGAAATTCTTAGCTGTTCCTTCTTACACCCATATGTGGGAGCACCCATGTGTGCTGCGTTGTCATAGCTCACTCCTCTTCCATCCATAGACAAAATGGATAATTTGCTTAGTTACTGTTTTTGTGCATTTCAACATGGATTTCTTGGCTATGGGGTGCAATTAACCTGTTGCTAAGTCTTCACGTATTTTTATTAAATTTCTTCCCGGTTATAGTAGTTGGTACACATACAATGATATACTTGAGTCTAAGCTCTTCTCAGGAAACCTTCTGATTTAACCTGTTGAGCTAGCTCTCAGAAGGCAGGGAAATTGTTCTGCCCCTTCTTTCAGCTGCTTCAATCACCTCTAATTATTGTTACATTTGGCCTGTGTTTCCTTAAGAGAGACCCTTCAATAGTTCTTTTGTGTGGTACCTCCCCCTTTTATACCAGTTCTTAGAAGTCTTATCCCTTGCATTGTTTAGTGACATGTACCTGACCTTGAGCCTTTAACTCCCTTGAATTTGCTTGCTTATGAATTTAGTATACTGTTTGTCAGTGTTTTTTAAACCTGTTTGCTAAGTGGCCTTGTGTAATATAACGCCAGGGGGTGGAGGGAGAGGGCAGGAACATGGAGATGAGGAAGATAAGCTTGGCTAATACAAATTTTTCTTTGGACATTAATATTCAATATTCACAAAGATTGGGATTTGAACCTGAAAGGAAGGGGGGAAAGCCAAATATAAGAATTGCTTTCTAAAATATATGCATGTGAAACCAAACCAAATGCCTCCTCTAAGATGAGGCTACATTTAAGAAATCTCCACGAAATCTTCTACTGTGCCAGTGTGTATGCATGGTGTCATTTTAGACAATCTTTAATTGCAGAGTAAATTTTCTTGAGGTTTTTTCTTTGGGGAGCAAAGAAATAAAATGTTTTTGGAATATTAGTTAGGGTCTGGAGTTAACTGATCATTTGTGTTTCCTACATTAAGAGAAAAGATTATTTTCTCCTGAATGATGAGGAGAAATGCTGGTGGTATTGCCCTTGAAAACACAAAATGTTACAGAAATGCTGAAGAACAAAGAAAATAATGCCTACTGAATCTGACTGTAATTTTTGTTATTATCAAAACTTGAATTGACAGGCAATTGGAGTTGGTGAGCATAAACTTGGAGTTGCAATTTTCTGATTCCTGGGTTTCAGTTTTGATAATGAGCTATAGTTTGGGGAATGTGTTTATGTGGCTACATCTGTATTTGATGTATTGAACTTTGATGAATTTTTTAAAGAATGATGAGTCAATACAGGCCCTCAAAAGTAGGCCATTTTAAAAATCCATGAATTGAGTTTTGTAAACGAAATTACTGCACACACATTGTCTGTCTCAATTTTCCATGTCAAGAATAATCATCATGCTCCATTTCCTTTAAGGAATATGAGCAACTGCACCAACTAGTCTTTGACATTTCACTTTTTCAACAGGAAAATGTAAAGAAAAAAAAAAAAGAAAAAAGAAAAAATATTCCTTTACAAATATCTGGTAGAATCTAGGTACTAGATATGCCAGTGCTCCCGGTAGAATTTTCTCAACTTTGCTGTAGGTTGGAAAATTTTTATAATAAGATGTTGGGAAAATCTGTCTATTCTTAAGACTTTGGAGACAAATACTGCTCTTAGAAACAAGGGCCTTCCTAGCAGCCAGGCAATGTCAAAACAGAATTCCCCGAGCTGGAGGCGAGTTAGCAACTTCCCGTCCAGCCCTCAGCAATCTCCTTTGCCACCTCCTGGGCAGCAGGCCCTGCTTCTTCTGCACCTTTTCCAAGCATGATTCGTGACTGAGTATGCCCTGTCGCTGGAAGAATGGAAATTTGGTTTTCACCAGCCAGCTGAAAATTTCCTCCTTCTTAGTTCTCAACGCATTACATGCTCTAAAGCGGGGGCTTCTCAAACTTGGAACTGTAGACATTTGGGGCAAAATAATTATTGTAGGGGGGTCCCGTGCATTGCAGGATGTTTAGCAGCATGCCAGTAGTACCCTGTGGGTGTGACAACCAAACATGTCTCCAGGTATCACCAGATGTCCCCTGGGGGGGGGGCAAAACTGTCCCTGGGTAAGAACTAATGCTCTAGGAAGTTCCACAGATCTTTAATTACTTTTTAAGCCAAGTATTGTCAAGAAGCTGTTGTGTAGTTAATTTTCTAACCTAAGCTAGATTTTTACTTTGGTTTGTATTCAATTTCTTCTTGTTGATTTCTAGATTGTTGACATCTTTCTTAATTGCAATTTCCTTGTAATCTATGAACTGTCTCTTGCTCATTCCTCTTGCTTGGCAGGGCAGATAGGCAAGACTGACTTGGGTAGCCTGGCTCTCTGTCAGTCAGGGTCCCAGCAGAAAGCAGATGGCTCACACACTGGGTAAGTGATAGGCTTTACTAAAGATATGGGCCCGCTTTAAGAAACCCATGAAAAACGGTAGGAGAACCCCAAGGCTGTCAGCAGCCTGGAAAGAGCAAGGGGAATGTGTTCTGGAACTTGGGAGGTTAGCTCTATGGAAAGGGCTGCTTGAGAGAAGCTGTGACCTTCAGGAGAGAGACACGAGAGAGGGACACATCTGAGGAATGAATACATCAATCTCACGCCTCTTTCTCCTTCTGATCTCTGGCAGCGCCTCCAAATGGCAGAACAGACCTGAAGCCAGAAGGTCTGGGTGCCCATTGATGTCGTCTGTTCTGATCACCAGCCTGGGCACACATCAGAGTGGAGAAGGATGGAGAGGGAATCTGACCAGGGAACAAATGGGAGGTAGGCAGTTCAGATTCCGGGGGCACACACTGATGGAAAAGAAGAACTCTTTCCTTAAGCTATGGCTTCAGAGAACCTGAGGACAACATGTGAACCCTTTCAAAGAAAATCAGAGTTGGAAAAGAATGAAAAAAAGCAACAACAACAAAACCCAGATTCTCCACGTAAGAATATCCTGAGTTGGTTATGGGGACCTGAGATGCTACTCATGAAATGGAGTCCTTGATCACTCAGCAGCTGGCTGGTCCCGTCCACAAGCAGGAGGCAGTCAGCAGGAGCACAGCAGGCCAGCCCCACTGGGCGCTTTTTGTATACTCTTCAGGACAAGCAAGGATGGAACATTCTTCCCCAGATTTGTATGTCTGTATACCATTCTAAATGTGTGATATCCTGCTGTGAATACAGGGATCCCCACCAGGTTCCCAGGACCCAAACCTACTTATGGAGAGTGGTTTTGGCCATGGATTTTCAAACTTGGGCAAGCGAAATCTTAGAGAAGAGAATGAAGCAACACAAAGGATATAAAAGGATATGAGGAGGAGGTGAGGGCAGGGCTGGGAGTGGCAGGGCTGAATAGACTTTCACGAAGCCAGTGGGGTTCTGCCAAGCACGGTATGGTCATTGGTAAGGTGACAAGTGCCTGGACTATGCAGTTTGACCCTTAGGCAGATGGTTTCGCCTCGCGACCGTGATGATATGGCCCGCCCTTCAGGGTGGTTGCGAGAGCCAAGGGAAAGGCGCTCACCCATGAAAGAGCCTGGTACGTGGCCAAGCCGCAGGGTAGGTCCTTAGCAGATGTAAATTGTTCTGCCTTTCCCTTCTAAGGCAGGTTTCCAGTCCTGTCCTCACTCACCCACCTTCCTGAACCCCAATAAGCTCAGTCTTTAGTAGTTTTTGACAGTTTTTACATGAATTCTCTGTGTGTAACTCTTTTTCCATTCTCTTACAAAACCAAATTTATTGAAGAACATTTGTTGCAGTCACTTTCTTCTTAGCTTATTTCCCCCTTTCATTCCAGAGTGGTCTCTTTTTTTCAGATATATTGTCAAAGTTTTAAATTGAGGGGCCTCCTGTCTTTTTTACTGAGCTGTATTTCTTCTGTTTTGAGTTAGTCGGGCTAAGAAATAGTCAGAATGGATTTGTTAGCAGATGGCTGCAGTGAGTAATTTTGAACTGCCTTAAATAATTTCCTATACTTTCAAAGGGCCAACTTGAATGTTGCAGTTCAGCATATCCAACTGCAAACTGGCTTATTTCTGCAGATGAGCTGCAATATACACTATTTCTTACTCGATTTCATAATATATCCAATATTGTTTAAATGACATTGTACGTGTTAAAATACTACTGCATACTTAATGTTAATAGAGATAAAAATCAATGATGCATTAACATCTTAAAGGAATGGAGTATGAATATGATTTCTGGAGCAGTGGCAAAATTGAATCAATAAAAAGTTCCAAAGGTGACATCAGTTAATTGATATATTCCATATTACTCAAAATAAGTCCCGCAGTATTTGAGACATTCAAGCAAATGTTAGCTAGCATTTGCTAAGCTAGCTTAGCTTGCTATGATTTGCATTTTTATATTTCTTAAGACTCAAGTACATATAGCAAGAGGCTGCAGAAAAAGACTTTCATTTGAGCTGTGAGGTATCAAATGCTCTATGGGCCTCTGATGTTAATAATTGTTTTGAATATTGCTGCTCTATGTGAAGTTGCTTTTTAATCAGCATTTCTACAGCTGCATCATAGTAGCAATTTGCTTATTGCTCTTTCAAGCTAGAAAATTATAAGCCCTCTCTCTTTTTATTTTATTTTTAAGAATCAGCTTTGTATTTGCCATGCCAAGATTTACATTTTAAAGAGACAGGCAGGGAAAGGAGAGAAAATGAAAACCTGCTTCTCAGGGACCTCTCTTTTTCTTCAGTGTGAATCTCATAGTAAAAAGAATGCCAGCCACTGCTGTTATTTTTCACTTCCAGAAGCTTTCAAGGCCATGATTTTAACAATAGCTGTTTTTCTTATTTTATTTTCCTTTTCCTTTCAAACATGAAGGTATCTGATAATGGGATTAATTATTTTATTCAACCAGTGCATGAATAAAATGGTGCAATATTTTCTAACCAAGAAATCTTCTGTAGTGTAGTCAGTCAGAGCTTCAGAGGTTGTGCAGTGAGTAATCTGTCACTTATAAGAGATGTCATTTACACCACTGACAGCATGGATTTCTATTTTTATGGCAGCAGTTTTCCAGCTGGTGGAGATAGTGTTTTTGCCTACCAAAATTAATATATTCTGAAAAATTTGATAGACGGAAGTAAGGTGTCTTGGGAAATTGGCACCTTTTTTTTTTTTCTCCCTAATTTGCATAACTAAGCTATGGTTCTGTTTCCCAAGCCAAGAATCACTGGAGGTAGAGCAAATTTGCAAAAGGAAATTCTGGGGTTCAGTTTTTGATCTGTTGAAGAGGGGCTCTGGCAAAGTCAAAGAGGCAGTTGAATATATTCAACTCAAAAAAGAGATTGGGGTTAGATGGGTAGATATAGGAAGAGAAACCCGCTAGACAAAGGTACAGAGGTGGAAATGGATAAAACCACCCAGGACAGGGTGTAGGGTCAGAAGAGAAATCCTAGCATTAGAGGAAATTAAAAATGTCATGTAGGGGTAGAGGAGGAATCAGCAAACAGCCTGGGAAAGGGGAGCCTGAGAGTAAAGAAGAAGGCACAGGCTTGTGATTTCAGGAAACCCAGAAGAAGACAGAATCTTAAGAAGGAGGGAGTTATCATCTGTGTGAAAGTTGCTGAGCATACAAGTTGGATGAGAATGGCAAAGTATCCCTTGGATTCAGGAGGGGCAGTGAAAGACAAAATGCAATGGTGTGGGGAAGTGGATGTGGCTCAAGTGATTGGGCTCCTGTCTACCATATAGGAGGTTCAGGGTTTAATTCCTGGGGCCTCCTGGTGAAGGGCAAGCTGACCCACTCAGCAAGCTGGCCCATGCAGAGTGCTGGCCCACGCAGGAGTGCTGGCCTGAGAGGAGAGCTAGTGCAGCAAGATGACGCAACAGAAAGAGACACAGAGGAGAGACAATAAGAGACATAGCAGACCAGGGAGTTGATATGGTGCAAAAGATTGAGCACCTCTCTCCCACTCCAGAAGGTCCCAGGATCAGTTCCCGTTGCTGCCTAAAGAGAAGACAAGTAGACACAGAAGAACACACAGCAAATGGACACAGAGAGCAGACAGCGAGCGCAAAACAACAAGGGAGGGGGGGAATAAATCTTAAAAAAAAAAAAAAAATGCAATGGTGAATGTAGTGACCAAATGATGGCAAATAGAAACTGAGATACTTGGCTGGGGAGAAAAGGAGAGTGATATGGTAGCCAGTGAAGGGGAAGGGTGGCCAAGGGAGTATTTTCTCTTTTAGTGATGAGAAAGACTTAAGTAAGTGTTGGGAAACAACACTCTCCTATTTCTACATGTCTTGCAAGCAGAGGTACTGGCTGCCTTTGTTCACACCCATCTTTTCAAGAATGTTTATATGATGAAGAGCCTTGGAAGATTGAGATAGCGCTTTCCTCTGGGGAAAGGGAAGATTTGTTTACTGTCCAGTCAACAAGCTAATGTCGCCCACCAGGACAAAGGTCAGGCTGGCTTCCTACTCATTTTAAAAGATCCAAGTTCCCTAACCTCAGGGATCCTCCCCTATAATGTACCGCATTATGAGTAAAGGTATCACCTGACCCTCTTCTCATTGTCCTTTGGGAATTGAGCCAATGGGACCCAGTGTAATTTTGCTGATGTTTTTGCTGCTTGCTGAGCTGTGACTAACAAGTCTTTTGTCTCTGACTCTGGAGTCTCGTGTCTTCTTCCAGTGCTCATAAAATTGTGACAAGCTACTTGTTAGCTTGCAAGCAGGGTCAAGTCTCAAACCTTTCAAGTTCTCAAAGTCTGCATAAGAAATCTGAATCATTTATGTGTAAGAAATCTGAAGAAAGGGAGAGAAGGGACCATTATATCCAAGTTTTCTGAGATCAGTAAGGGGATGAGATCTGGTGTATAGTTGGAGAGAATCACAATTTTGAAGAACAGCCTCTGAAATCTAGAAGACTTCCTACAACTTGGCTAAATAAATTCTAGCTCTTTGCCATATTGGCCTTTTCATATAACATTGTTCTGCTCTCAGCCAATGTGATATGCGGTTAATTTTAGCACGTTTCAAGCCCAGTGCAAAAGAAGACTAAAGTCTGTTGAACTGTAATCATGTGCTACTTTTGTGAGATGCTCTTTGTTACCCTAGCTATAGACAGTGCTTGCCAATTACTGACATTTCATAAAAAGAATTTTACCCCAGTGTCTTATGTGTATGTGCACATGTGTGGGTGCATGAATGTGTGCATTTTTTCATCAATTGAATTACTGTGAAGGGTACTTTCTTTCATACCTTGTACACTTTGCTCCTAAATTAACTCTTCCGTGAATGGAACATGATGAAATACAAAGCCAATCCAAGTGAATACTAATGTTTCCTTCTCTTACCTCTGGGGGAGTGTAAGTATCCTTACACAGTTTGTTTGTTTTCTCTTTCCATGTTTTTTGTTTGTTTGTTTGTTTGCTTTGTTTTTCACTTATGAAACTCTCAATTCATAGTAATGGTAATCCTGACCCTGCACATTCATTTTCCCCTTACAAAAATTATTGTTTTATTTGAACAGAGAAAGTATTGTCACTATTTTCAGAAAAATGAACTTAAATAAACCTTTTTTTCCTTGCTATTTTTGCTTTCAATTTGGAATTTAAACACACTTTTAAGAATATTTTAACCTAGAAGAAAAAGGTTTTGAAGACAAAATATGCTTTAAGATGATTATTCACATACTTAGGTAAAGTAATTACATGGTTGTCTTTAAATAAAAGCCATCATTTCTCCTACTAGTTCGTTAGCGAATGCTTACGATGTACTCTCTTGACCTCTGTTTCTGCAGTTAAATAGCTCACTTTAATTGTGCATGCTGTGAGTGAGTTGGTATGCCTCCTTCATACAATTAGCCAAGCAGACTTTGCCTTTTTCCATTATAATCTCAGTGGCATGTTAAATTTTAGATTAACCTTGTGGTATTCTACCTTTGGAAACATTTTTCTAAATGAAAAAGATCCATAGTCACTGATATATGTTTCTTTTATGAAAACATTTTAGGACTCACAAGCTGAGCTTCTATCATTCTTTAACTGGATGGGGTGAACTAGGACACAGGTATAATTGTGTTGAAATGAATGCATGGGATATCGTAGGTGGAAAGAGTTGCTGACGGAAGGACCCATGGGCAGTTTTTAAAATTACTCTGCTTGGATCTTTCCTAAGTATCTACATTTGGGAACTGAAAACTTCTGTCATTTAGGAAGCCATTTATTATATTAGGCCAAAGAGAAGAAGATCTTAACTTTTTTTACACCAAAAACTTTTTTGGCATTCTGGTGAAGATTGCTTCTCTGAATGTTTTTAAATGTATAAAGTAAAATATGTGGAAGGAAAACAGACACTGTCAGTACTCTGCCCAGATCCACTTGGAGTGCATTTACCATTTTTGTGTGCCCATCACTCAGGTTTTATGTGCTTTTTGCTTCTTGGCCTAAATCTTTGAGTTTCTTCAAAGGACTATGCTTAGCCATTGGAGCCTCTCTGCCCAAACACAGAAAGCTGGAAGTGCCTGGGAGCCCCATTTGCTAATGACTGGTCCTGGAGTTTGAAAACCCAGTCCCCCTGACTCTGGTTGGGACAAACTCTCAGTTGCAATGTTCACTCCAGGGCTCCCAGCACAATCAGGCAAATATGAGACTTTACCGGAAATCAGATCCTTGCTTGTCTGCTTTCTATTCCCTCCTCTGCTTCCCCTATTCCCTTACCAGTTTTTCTTAGAAGCATTTCCTTGGTAAATCATTTGCACATGAATCCTCATCTTTCTGAGGACCATGGCCTAAAATATGAAAGAAACTTGAAATATAATTGTCAGTATATTTTTAAAAACTGGGACACAGTATGTGCTTCATTTTAAACATGATTAATAATAAGACTCAGTGGCCAGCTTGATAGTTATAATAATTTTGAAGTATTGATGAGCAAAAATGATATTTCAAGATATCTACAACAACTGTACAGCAGGCATTGCTAATGATTTATTGACTACCTTCATTATCAAAGGAAATACTAAATTTCAGGTAGCATTTAACAAAAATAAAGATATAATTTTTTCCTACCTGTGGTGGGCTGACTAATGGCATCTCCAAAGACATCCATATCTTAATCCTGTATGAATATATACCTTCCATGGCAAAGGGACTTTATTTTTTTTTTTAGGAGGTAATAGGTATTGAACCTGGGACCTCATACTTGTGAAGCAGGTGCTCAACTGCTGAGCTACACCTGCTCCCCATAAACGGAACTTTTTGATTTGATCAAGTTAAGGATCTTGAGGTGGGGAAATTATCCTGGGCCCAGTGTAATCACAAAGGTCCTTACATAAGAGAGAGGTAGGAGGGTTAGAGTCAGAGAAGGAGATGTGATTCAAAGAAGTCTGAGTGAGGTGGCCACAAGCCAAGGAATGTCAATAGCATCTAGCAGCTGGAAAAAGACAAGGAAATAGATTCCCCCCTAGAGTCTCCAGAAGGAATGCAGCCCTTGATTTTAGGCTCAAACTGATTTTGAAACTCTGGCCTCCAAAATTATAAGATAATAAATTTGTATTATTTAAACCACTAAGTTTTTGATAATTTATTTCAGCAACAATAAGAAACTAATACACCACCCAAGTTTATAAGTTCCAGAATTCTCTCCACTGCCCCTTGTAGGTCCATAGACCCCATGATAAGAAGCTCTCAGAGGTGAATTCTTTAGGAAGTATCTCAATTCCTTCATCTGTAAAATAATGGTGATTTGTCTTGATGATGTTATGGCCTTTCTAGTTACTTTGCTAATTTCATTGCCATTCATTCCCTTCATCAGTCTAGCCTGGGGAGGTTTGGCACTGTATTAGATCTAGGAAAGCAGAGAAAAATTCTCCCCACTAATCCCCACTCTCATCCCCCCAAAGGGAACACAGATATTACCAATGAAGAGGGTAGAAGAGGCTGGAAGGGCTCCCATCTAATTTTGGGTACAGTATCTAAATGGCTAGGGACTATTGTAGGGCAGGACGGAGAGTGGGTTGTGTGCCTGAGCTTCTGTAAAAGAACTTGACCTAGTGATGCAGAGATGGTAGAAGTGAGCAGAAAAGGACCTCTTATCCATGGAAAGCATATTGAATCACTCGGTAATACTGAATTCTAGTCAAGGTCCTTGAGAAAAGGAAAATGCAAAAGAAACACACAAGTAGGCAAAGCAAAGAATTTTGCACTGAGAGCCAAACTGTGGTTGGTATAAAGAATGCCGGAGGATTTTAGAGGAGAAAAGAATCAACAAAGGGTGGTTACAGAAGGCTTCTTTGAGGAGATGGGAATTAAGCTTGTTCTCAATGAATGATTAGTATTTGAACATCTGGTTAGGAGAATGAACAATGGACATTGTAGATTAGTGAAACAAAAGGAGCAAAAACATGGAGGTAGGAAGACGGCTACGTATTAATCATAATTAAGTGACATAATTAAAAAATGTTGCCAGTGTCAGGGCCTCCAGTACAAGCATTGGATTTGAGGTGTGATCTCTGTCCCCAAGGAGTGTATGGTTGTGGGGAAGGACAGGCATGAAAGGATTAAGTGCTGTCATGGCCAGTGTGCATTGAGGACCCTGAGGATGGAGGGGCTACTTCTGGTAGGCTCAGTGTTGACGAGGACAGGAGAGGCTTTATGGAGGAAGGGACGCTTAGACTAGGATGATACTTTAGAGATGAATAGGGTGGAAGAGGTGGCCTTGGAGGAGAGTGACTCGTGGAGTATAAACCACAAGTCCTTCAGCACTGTGTGCAGGCACACATGGAGCTCTGCTCTGGAGATGTAGCAGGCAGGGCCTTGTATGCTGAAGAAAGAGGTTTGACTCAGTACAAGTCCCTGCAGCAGAAGTACAGGCAAGGTAGAAGGCGGCCAGCCAGAGACACAAACTAAATACTAGGATTTAGCAATGTATTTTATTAATCCTTTAGTGCTTTCTGTAAATAGGTCAAATCTTTCTTAACACAGTCTGTAGGGTTTATTGATTTTTGTGGTACAGAATTTTGTTGCATTACTAAAAATCCATTTCCAATTTCAAAGAGCTAGAGATGAAATAGCTGTTATTCAGCTATTTCTTTATTGAACTAAGAAGTGAAAAAAGGCTTCAGAAAACAGAGACAAAAAGAGGGAAATTGCATAAATTCCTCAAACCAAACCCTTACAAACAAATTCTTTTTCCATCTCCATTTTGCAAGTATTTGGTGGATGGGCTGGGGTATGAGGCTTTGCCTGGTTCTCTACTTCATTTTTCCCAACTGTGTTTGACTCAGATGTTAGAGATGGGATGAGAGGGTCCTTTACGCTTGGAAGCACATCAAAAAGACCACAAGTAGCTCCATTTCCTTCCTTCTTTGAAAGAACCAGTTAAGTTAATTAGAATGGGCCTGCTACTTCAATAGGAGGCAGAGAAATGTAAAATAGTTCAGAGTTTTTCACTGTGGAGAAATTTTCAGAAAAAGATTGAGTTAACACTTTTGTTTTGAGTGATCCTAAACAACAAAAACGGCTAAAAAAATTGAGCACTTCATGTTTATCCCTAATGTCCATTCCATCCCCAAACCCTCTGAATTGCATCTTTAAAGCGACTCAGGCCGCGGAAGTCCCACTGACAGAGCATGATGGGAGGCTTTGGGGCCCTGGCCTCCGCTGAGGTGGGACTCAGCTCTCCTCTCTGTTGGCCCCGTGGCTTGGGGGGTGGCCAAGGAGCTGCTGATCTGAGGAGAGTGTCTCTCCACAAGTTGCTGGGACTACCAAAGGGCAGGGGGTGAGAAAAGTGGTGTCTACTCTACTGCTTATGGTTCTGGGACCATCTTCCTGGTCTTGTTGGCCCCCAAACCCTTGAAGGGAGCAACATAGGTGGGGGTGGAGGTTCTATTTGTCTCAGAGGCTGATAGAGGCTGGTACATATATCCTGGGAGATCTGGATACCTGGAGACTTCCCCTTAGACCCTGTGACAGTTTGAGGTTATTTTTGTGAATCCCAGAAAGAGAAAGATTATGTTGCAAACTCTTCTGGGTGTGATACCCCTTGATTGTATTAGATTCAGCCGCGATGTCTTTGATTAAATTATTTGTTAAGATTAGGGCTTTGACTCGACCATGTCAGAAAGGTGTGACTCAGGTTGAGTCCCTGCCACCTTGGTGGGCTGATATATGGACACTCACTCAAGAAGACACACAAGAAGAAAGAGAGCTCTGACATTTTTGATCCTGGGGCCCCGGAGAGAGATGAACCATTCGCCTGATAGTTTGCAGCTGATATAGAAAGCCCAGAGAGACACGAGTCCTATGTCAAGAGAGAAAGGAAGCCCTGAGAGACAAGCCCTATGCCAGCCTACATCTGACATCAGGAAGGAGCTGGGCACATGGAGCCTTAAGAGGAAGAAGCAGCCCAGGAAGGAGAGACCAGGCAGACATCCAGTGACCATCTTGCTTCAACACATGGCAACTGACTTCGGTGAGAAAGCAACCTTGGGTTGGACTCTTTAGGGCCTTGTAACTGTAAGCTTTTATCCCAAATAAATACCCTTTATAAAAGTCAACAGATTTCTGGTACTTTGCATCAGCACCCCTTTGGCTGACTAATCCACACCCACAGCTTAGAACTGACAGCTTGCTTGTGTATTGGGTTGTCCACTGCTGCCTCATAGGAGTGGAAATTGTTCTGCCTCGCAACATTTGGTGATTTGCCAAGAGATAATATCCATTAGTGATTGCACCCAGCTGTGAATAACAGGAAAGTGAAATAGAGTGGCATAAATACATTAAGGGTTTTATTTTTCCACTGTGATGAGAAATCCAGAGATAGGCGTTGAGTTTAGTTTAGAAGATCCATGATGGCACCAGACACGTGGGCTTTTAATCTTTTTTCCTCATTAGTAAATGATGTGCTTCTTACCTTGTGGTCTCAAGATGGCTTCTTTACCTATAGCCTTGAGTTCCAGTTCCCAGCTGGAAGAAAGAGAAGGGCAAACAGCACTTGCCAGCTGATTCTGCCCAACCAGCGACTTCCACTGATATCCCACTGGCCAGAGCTCTGTCCCTCTGACTTGAAGATTGCAGGCTGGGAAATTTGGTGTTTTAGTGGGACACATTGGTGCTCCTAAGCAAAATAAGAATTCTGTTGCTAAGAGAGAAGTGGAGGAGGACACTGGGAAGGCAACGAGCAGTCTCTGACACAAAAAATTCACAGAGCCAAAAGCAGGCCAGAGAAAAACAACTCATTTATGCAGATCCAGCTAACAGAGTGGGTCAGGCAAAACGAAACCCTCAGAATAGCAAGCTATCATTGCAAGAGTTAGGCAATAACTTTAACAACAACAAAAAGTAATAAGAGCAATTAAAGGAGTTCAATTATATCAAAATAGTGCTTTCAGGAGCTAAGGCACATGATTTATTTCCATTTAAAAATTTTTTTTAATTTTGAAATAATTTCAAACTTACAGGATAGTTATAAAAATAATACAACCCCCCAAAAGAGAACTCTAACATACCCCAACATCCCAGATATTGAGATTCACCAATTTTAATATTTTGCCACTTTTTCTGTGTCATTCTCTCCTCTCTCTCTCTCTCTTTCTTTTCTGAACTCGAGAGGTGGTTGCACACATCATGCTCCTCAAACCCATAATACTTTCCTGAACATTTCCTACAAACAAGGATATTCACTTATATATATATAATCACCTTAAGTACAATTATCAAGTTCAAGAAATTTGACATTGATATAAATGTTACATTCTATATCTTAATTTTTTCTTATGTCCAAATAATGTCTTTCTGCATTCCATAAGATGCTACTACTCACCTACCACAATTTCTAAAATTAAAAGAGCTGACAATAGCAATTGTCGGTAAGGATGAAGAGCAACTAAAACTCTCATGCTTTGCTTTTGGGAGAAGAAATTGCTATACTTGGAGTAACATGAGTCTATGCAACTATCACCTCACTTGTACACCGAGACACAGGATTTCCTGGCACTATCAAAATCTATCTGTACTTTTCACTCTCTGATTTATCAAGGTCCTTTCTGGTCAAGGCATCGAAGCCTTTCCAAGTACTAGTAAATGCCCTCTCAGTCCTGATCCCTTTTTCTGTGTTCTACCAAACTATAGTCATAGTTTGATAGTAACAGAAATTAACTCCTACTAACTCTTGGTTAGCATAGTTGTTGCCCTCTGGATATTAACTCTGCCCTCAAACTAAACTTTACCTCCCCGAAGGGCTGTACTTTACCTCCTACCACCTTCTTCAGTCTACATGCTATTGGGGGTGCCTGTCTCCCCCAATAAAATTGTAGCTATCTGAATATAAAGTTCACTAACCTCATTTATTCATTTACTATTTCAACAAATACCTACTGAGCACTGCGAAGTGTAGGGCACTCACTGGGCTAAATGGCAGGGATTTCAAGCTGGCTAAGTCAGGGTTCCTATTCCCAAAGAACTCACTGTCTGGTGAGGTAGAGACAGGCACATAATTGTGATAATAATGAAATGTAGCAAGTGGAATGATAGAGATAGGCAAGTAATCAGCTGTGAGGATGGAGTTGTGGCATTAATTTGCTGGATGGGGAGGAGAGTAGGGTGTCTGGGAGGACACCCTGATCCAAGTCCTAAGAGATGGGTGAGGGTTTTCCAGATAAGGGGAAGGAAGGAGACACCCCAAGTAGAGAGGATAACATGACCAAGGACAGGGAGGTGAGATGTCATATGATATGTATTATAGATTATAAATATTTAATATTGACTAAAAGCAAAACATATACAGTAGTATTGGGGAAGATGAGGCAGGAACTTAGGTGTTAACCCGTAGATGAGGGATGGCAAACCTGGTGTACATGTACAATTATATCCTCTCCTATACCCAGAATCACAGGAATCTTTCATGTTGTATCCATTCTTAGCCTCAAAATCATTTGAAACACACAGTTTCAGGCAGACAGTACTAATTTGCCAGAGCTGGCACATAAAATGAAACTTATTTACCATAGTTGTTATAGTTACATGGGGCCATCTTCATTTCAAATCCATTGACACCAAACTCATTGAATTCAAATTGCCTATCAAATGAGGGCATGCTTGTCATCTACCTCTTTGCTCTCAGATCTATTCCTTGCTCTCCCCATCTTCTGCTCTGTATCCATGGAACTAGATTTACTAGATTTCCTTATCTTCTAGCTTTCAGGTAGGTTCAGCCAATGGGAGACACTTAGCAAAGACTGGAAGGCAGGCTGAAGGGAGAAGTCAGAGGGGTTGTGACATTTCTGGCTGTGGCTGGGTCTCCTTGGTGGACCCAGGCTCCACTGGACAAAGCCTTCCTCTGTGGACTCAGCTCCCACCAGGCTGGTATGCTGTGGTTCCAGCTTCTATTGGGTGGCCCCAGCTCTGGGATCCATTAATACCACCTTATGTTTGTCCCTTCAGCCCTAGGAGGAACAAATCTCTGGTTTGCTTTACTATCCCCAGTTTAAGTTCTCAACTGTTTCACCAACTGTGAAACAAATTCCCAGAATTAAATTCCCTCTGTTTGAAATACCTAGAATGGTTTCTGTTTCTCTGACTAACTCGAGGCAGATGAATCTAGTCACATTTCTATCTAGTTCTGATTCACTTTCCTGACTCTGCTCACTCACAGATGACATTCCATCATGCTTCAATGCCGAGTATTTACAGCTTATGAAGTGGCAGACCTATTGGGTGAGGGTGGAATTAGAGACAAGTTTATGAAGGAACCTCGCCTTCAGAAAAAGAGATCTTTTCAGCCTAGTTTTGACTACTCGTGTAGTGACTCTGGAGAGTGCCCCCCAAACAGCATCAGTAATATCCCCACTGAAAGATTTCTCCTGAAGGGATACCCTAGTTCATCACAAGAGCAACAGCACAGTTGAACCTAGGGCCACATGGAGAATCTTGGTCTTGGAGTCTAGGTACAATGCTGTCATCCTCCTGCATTTGCCCAAGCATTCTGGATTTTAAAGGAATACTCTAAAGTATCAGAGAGAGCTAATGAAAATCTGGAATGCCCTTAGAGAACTGGACTTTCCATTCCTATGACTGACCCTTATTTTACAATGTTTTGGAGAATTGATAGCATGGTGGGGACCATGTTGCCCATGCAGAATTGAAAGTTGTCTTACCTATCTCCCTCCTTCCACTTTCATCCACTTCTTATTCCAAAACACCAGAAAGGGTCAGAAAAACAGGTAACAAAGAGGGATGGCCTAGACATTCCTCAAGTCCACCTGGACATTTTTCATTCCAGGAAAGCCCACAGAAAGGGCAATGACTTTTCTCTAGCATATTTTTTTTTCTTCTGGGTTTTTACAGGGTTCCAACTGAATGATGTTAACTTCTGAGTGTGTTCTAAGGAGACTCAAGTTTTGATAGGAATATGGTTTCTAAAAATGCTTACATAAAAATCATGATGCAAACTAACTCTTATTTTAGGTCACAACAAGAAGTTCTGTTTCGCTTGGCTTTTGAGAACATATTACTCTTGCCTATAAAATTTCTTTTAAAGCTATTATTCTCCACATAAACATAAGTTTTCTTCACTCTAGGAATAGCATTTCTAACTCAGTTGAACCTTCCATTTTATACTCATTTTGTTAAATTCCTTTGGGATTTGGAGGCAGTTGTCTGTGCGGATTTGAAACCATGGGTGGTAGCTTGTAGAAACCCTTTCACATTATTAGCAAAGATTTCTTTTCTTCTATGCTTTTTCTGCTGTTTGGGCAATAAAGGTCTGACCTGCCATAAGAATCATCTGTTGTTCAGAAACTTTATGTAAGTGTGGGGCTCTCAAATTTGGGGGAAAAATAAACAATAAAACATAAAGAATGTCTTTCAGGGGTACTATAAATAACTGAACCTGTATCAAGTGATTTCTTTTATTTCTTTCTTGACTAAGGAATCCAGCTGATTCTGTATGTCATTTCGTGGCTTAATTGTCTTAACAACTCCAGGGATTCTTGTATAGCTCTGCATCATATTAACTCATAGAATGTTTGTTTCTTGCTGTGCTTTTACTAGAAGAACTGGCTGTCTTTTTGAATAAATTTTAAATTGTTCTGTCTTTTATGCTGTTGCTTTATGAAGGTGTTAAAATGCCATCTTAAAAGACAGGACTGGCAAATTGTTCAGTTAAATTGTGCATGGCAGATGCCTGTGAATTCTTAACACCCATTGCAGTTTCCTTGTAATGTGCCATCATCCTTAAGAGATTACACTTTAGATATTTGCAGTGTTTATCCAGAATGATGCAGCAACATTATATGTTCCTCTTGGAAATGTTCCCCCAACCCCCAACAACAGCTCATGGAATATGATCAAACGCTTTCATGCACACTGTGCTTTTATCACTGCACCATTTCCATGTACTAGACAGATAAAGGATTTAAGATATATCTAAACAATGAAGGACATAAAATTAATTCAGATCTAAATGCTGGATTAGTGTTATAGAATGATTGATGTATGGCCATTCCATTTCGTATGCAGGGATATTCAATAAAGTTGAGAGGAATATAATATTTAAGGGACAAAGCTCTAAAACTTGAGGATTAAAGAAGGATTTTTTTCAGAGACTATAATGACACATTGAGCTTTTCCTATGTGCATATGGAGACATAGAGATTTCAATAGTGATGCAAACTTACTATCATCTTTTGGGTTGAGGAGTTTCTTGATGATTTAAACAAATCTGATAAATAAGCCCCGTCCCAGAGAAAAGACCATCATTATATATCACCAGGTCCTAGAATGTTGGACCTGGGAGGTGCTTTAGAGCTCTTAGAATCTTGATCATGGGTTTGTTCCTTTTTAACTACACACGATAGATGACAGGCTCACAGTGACATAATCCCTTGGGCAAGCCAAACATTCTAGCTTCACTTCACTCCACTACTCAAAGACATATCAAAATTCAAGTGATTGAGAGGGATATAACTGTGGGATATCCTTAAATTGGATGTATCATATTTTTAGAAAGTAAATTACATTCAAACTTTGACACTTGAACTGTTATTAGTAAGTTTTCGGAAACCTAGTTCATCTTTAAATAACAGCAATATGAATACTCATATGATGTCACTGAGGTTGAAATTCTTTAATCCTTTCACTACTGTTAAGTTTTTGCTTCCACAGTTCTTTAAAGTGGTGCATGGTTAATAACAAAAGGTGACAAGCAATAGACATTCTTTTAATTTTACCTTCAGAAGCTATTCAACCCATTCTTAATGTAACTGACATAAGACTCTATATGAAAGCAGTGATCAGCTGAGAGTTCTTTCTCTGATTTCACCACCAATTGTGTGATAAGCCAAGGGAAAATTATTAATTTTCTAAATTGGTAAGACCAGAAATATTGTTATACAGTGTTTTAAAGTTATAAAATTGTGGTAGTTCCACCTGAGCTAGTAGGATATTATTGCTTAGTATCGGTCATCACTTTTTTAAGTGAGCAGACACTGGAAACCTGTTCTTTAAAGGCATTAATGCTTTTCTATTGCCTTGAGGAGACCTAAGGGAAAAAAGACCATCAAAGCTTAGTGCCTGTCTGCACACTGATCAAATCCTGGTTGGTTAGGGGTAGGGTAAGGTGTTCAGAGAATTCTAGCAATCTCTTGTTTTTTAGTGGCCAGGTAAAGTTTCAGGATTCTTTAATGGAGTGCCAAGGGCTTTGGATGGCTTATACGGAGAAAAGGAGACCATCAGAAGCCTGCGAGCAAGGGAAATCTAGAGGGCTACGAGAAGCAGAAAGAGGCTGGTTCCCAGCCCCTGTGAAAGCACTGTTCGTGTGCCCTTAGGAAGGACATTAGCCCAGTTCCTCACATATGTAGCCGCAGGTCTCAGTAATTAGTTACACGCCGAGGAGTAGAAGACATCAGCATCACCCTCTAGGTGAGTGGCATTGCCGTGCATGAAGAGTGACTGACACGCTCTTTCCAGCGATACCAAGACGCCTTTCTCTTATTTATGCTGGTGATTTTTACAAAGTGTTGAATGGTTTGTGAAGAAACAACAATATGGGTAAAGCTTTTCTGGCTCGTGATTAAATTGCACATGCTGAGAAGATTTTCAAGGGACAGTATAAAGGTTTTTCGATTGCCTGGGTCTCACAATCTCATTCATAAACTAAGAGTTTTGCTCTCTTCCACCTTCAGTATTCAATGGAAATATGATCTTTGGAAATTTCTTTTTTTTTTTTTTGAGCCACTAAAATCAAACTTGGAACCTTAGTAATAAGGTTCAAACTATATTGTTTTGCATTCAGGCTGGGAAAACCAGGAAGATTGCTGCTCCTGGCAGGGATCGCTGTGTCCTGCCCGTGGTGCGCATTCCTGCCATCTGTCCTCTCCTGCTGGGTGGCCTACGGAGCTGACGCCTTAGTCACCGGATTTGGGCCACTTAGAATGGTGTCTCCAGTCATCAGTAGTATAGCACCAATTCTGGCAAAGAGCAGGACCCCGTGTATAACCCAATTCTCTCCACACTGTGGAAGAGCAGACAAGATCCTGTGTCTCACCCTTCTTCTAACTCAGCTAGGGAACTCACAGTCTTAACCCAGTCATGCACATAAATAAGCACCTGCATTTCACCAGGGAAGAGATACTTTTCTCCAGCCCTTGTAGAATGAGAATGGCAGTAAGATGATAGAAACCATTAAGTTTTCCTGTTGGGTATAAATTATAAAACAAGCAGTGCTCCCTTTAAGTGGGCTGACCCCAGTCTGGTAGCCACGATCTCTCCAGGTCTTGCTGGCTGGTTGGAGCTGTTGCCAGTCCTCGTGGGTCGCTGAGAGTGTGACCGTCGTCAGCGCTGCTCACGGTACTTCCCGCTCTCCTCCATAGGGAACGTGGTAGGATTAAACTTTTCTTCCTCCCAGCAGTTGGGTATGGTCAGATAACCTGTTTTGTTCAATCAAATGTGAGAAGTGATGGGTGGGAGCTTTCAGAGCCAGCACAAAATTTTCCAAATTCCCCGTTTCCTGTCTCGGTGGTTATGAAAGAGAGGAGAGAGGTTTTAAAGGACGCGAGGAAAGGGGACAAGAACGCTGTCGTCCCCATCCTTTGAAAGTGACGGTAAATGGAGAGTTCCCTGAAGCCTACGAGTCCTCACGTAGTCCTGGAGTTCTGCCTCTGGACATCGCTTTTTCCACGTGTGAACCTTTGAATTGGTTAAGTTCTAAATTCCGTCCTTTTAGAACTATAGCAGCACACTGATGACCCTTCGTCATCTAGTATCCAGGCTGCTCATTAACATCGTCAGCATGTCAGGAACATGTAACGTGCTTCATAAAATTCTGCTCGAACAAGTTATAGGGAAAAGCAACTTTCTCATGTAGAAGCAGGAAATGTAAGCCTTAGAAAGAGTATGTATTTAAAAATGCTAATTAGAAAAGCTTTAGTAAGTAGGAAATTAACTTAAATGAGGCAATTAGAAACTATTAAAGCTAGCCTTGAAAACGTAAATTACAGCTTCAAATTTCAGGCTGAAAGTTTTGGGTGTTGTGCAGTAAGAAAGGGGATGAGGTAAAATGTGTGTGTGTGTGCATGTGTGTATAGTTTATACTCATCATTTATATAATATAATTAGACTCATAATTTAATAATAAACCTTTACTCCAAAATACAAATTTCCTCATACTTTCCTGTGAGCTTTAGGATCAGGCTTGTCATCTCTGCTCTTTCAATATTATGCCGTTTGATGAACATCTTGTTAATCTTTGTAAATGATTTCTCAAGTTTCTCCCCTCCATATGAAACTTTCTGAAAGGCATCTTTTGAGTTCCTAGCTTGACAAATCTTCCACTTGTGCTATGGATTAACATAATCAGAGGGGTTCTGAATTAAGGAGACTGGTACTGTGTGGTGATGTAACTATTTATAGTCTGCACAATGCTTTCAAGTGAATATTACCATATGGACACAAGTGAATTCTATATATTCACATAAGCATATTTTAAATATTTTTAATAGCTATGAAATTCAAGTCACTAAGCCTTATTGGAGCAATATATAACACCAAGTATCTACTATGTATATATTCTGAGGAATACAAATTAATAGAATTCATAGTGCTCAAGCCACTAAAAATATGTATAGCTATGTGATTATTCTAGACTTTTGGTGAAATTAGAGAAAAAGAGATGCAGGGAACATGACTTTTTTTTTAAATAGTTTTATTTGATCTTGAAATAAGGGACATTTAGAAGTTCATGATTAAAAGTGAGATTGGCCGTGTAAAACCCATTGTGGAATACAATGGAGAAATACAGAAATAAGCTAAGTTTAGGCTAATGCTGTTCCCGCCACCCCTGTGCCCACCCCACAAGTCCTCTTACCCTCTGTGAGAGGCCGCACAAGAGCACAGGGAATAAGGCGTGGCTCTAGGAGTGCCCTCAGCCACCTATGGCTGGATCATGCAGCTTGTTTCCTGACTCTGCTCCGTAGTCCACCCCCTCACCCCCCTCACCATACTGGCATAGGAAAGGATTTCCTAAAAATAGAGAAATTCAACAAGAATTAATTAATCTTAAGACACATTGTAACTAAGATTGTTTATATTAAAAAAAAATTTTTTTTTCATTATATTTTCTCCCAGTCCTCTTCCCCCCTCCCTCCTGGCAATGGTATGATCTGGATTTAAATCAAGAATTAATTTATGCTAAAATATATTAGAATAATGAAGATTTTACTTTATTCAATAAAGGATGGTGTTTTTGTTTTTTTTTTCATTTGTGTCATCCCATTCACCTGAGTTCTTGCTGTAGACATTGGGATATTTTGACTTACAATAATTATGCACCCACATACACGGGGGACCACGTTGCCATTAGAGTGGGCCTTTTAAAATGGTTAATCCAGCCATGCTTCTGCTTTGCTTAAACTCTTCTGTATTTCTCTTATGTTTCAGAAAAAATCTTAATTCTCAATATAATGCACAGGACTATCCATAATTTGGCCTTTGCCCAACACTCATTTTACTGCATTTTGCTGCCCTTCCCCAAATCTGTTTTCCAGCCTCTTCAAACTTCCAGTTCGCTGAAATGTATGTGGAATGTCCCTAGGACTTTGCATGTGTTGGCCCCTGTGCTCTTCCTTTCTAGATACAATTCATCTGAACTTCATCTTTCTGTGGCAGACTCTTGCCACCACAGCATGTCTTTGATTACAGTCCTTCTTCTGGAATTCTTAAACCTTGTGTAAACACATATAATTCCAATTATTCTGTAACATAGACACTTGAAAGGGAACTGCTCTGTCTTAGTCAACACTCTGTTCTTGGGATCTATTAGATACTTAATAAAAATTTGTAGCATCTATGTCTACATAGGTTGTAAAAAATTTTCATGGTTTTTCCCAACTTTCTAACATTCTCAGGCTGTGTTTTGGCTATTTGGCCAACCTACTAATCCCTGATGAATCAGTGCATCTATATATCTTGCTACTTCTTTTAGGAAATGTGGGAAATGAAATATACAGCTTGATGTTCTGTGCACTGGGGGCTTGTCCCTCTTTCCCCGTCTTTTAGAGCCACCACTGAGTGGTGCTGTAGTGTGTGGTTGGTATGAGATGTTATGCAGTGCCATCTGTGAATTGGGCTTGAAGTTTCCCTCCTAATGAATTGTTTGCCAGGAATTCCCCAAGAAGACAAAATCGTAGACTGAGAAAAAAGTAATAAGGTAGTAGCGCTAGGTATTCTGGTAGCAGGTTCTCCAGACCTGCTAGATGATAGAGTGCAAAACTCATGTAAAATGGCTCAGGTAGTTCCTAGATCATCACGAACAGCTTGGGTATCAGTTAGAAATGGCCCAAAGACCAAATAACAGAAACCCTTAAACACATAGGGATTTGTTTCTCTCATGTACAAAAAAATCTGAATGTAGGCAGGTGCTGGCATTGGTTCAGGGACTCAGAGAATCAGGTCTAGTGCCTCTCCAATTCTCTTGGTCTTTTCCTTTTGCTATTGAAATGGCTCCTTTGGATCGAGGTAGCCATGTTTAAGGTGGGAAGAAGTAGAGAAAGAGGAATGCTGGTTCACTGTCCCCTTTTATTAGGAGAGGAAAATCTTAACCCAATGCTCCCAGACACTTCTGCTTTAATTTCATTGTCCGAAACTGTGGCAGGTGCCACCACTCACCCCATCCCCCAGTGGCAGAAGTGGCTGGGAATTTAATAATATAGCTTTTTAAGTCTGGTTAATGGTACAGACATGGGAATAAAAGTTTGGGCATGGGAATTGGTTTGGCCATTTAATAGTGTCAGTGACACCTGGAGATGACAGTCAGGCATTCAGTTTCTACAAGGGCCTTGTAACAAATTAAGAGCTTTTTCCTCAAAGGAAATACTAGTGAAGAGGACATGGGACTTCTGCTTCTCCATTGGAACTTGCCATGGGCTTCAGAGAGCATCCTAATCTACTGCAGATATTTTACCCTCCATTGACCTGGCCAGCTTTTAAAAGTCAGTTGACCCAGCTGCTTCCACTGCATCCCAGACCATCTAAAATTTTTCCTTTCCTCTGGACACCACTTAAAACAGGAAGTAATTTGGGGGAATAGTAAACGGGTCAGAGAGCAACACTCAAAAGTAATGGAATATGTTGCCTCCAAAGAGTTTCACCCAATGTCCCTTCTTCTTGGTGATGAAAGCACCAGGTTTAGCAGCTTGTCCTTCACTTAGGAGGCAACGGCATATCTCAGAATGCTAGACCCTATTTCTTCACTAGGGTGAGACTCCTGTATTTTCATGGTATTTGTCTCCCACCCTCTGGCATGCATGTGTTTATCCAGGTCATTTAGGGCTCCTGCTGCTTCCTATTTGGCAAGGCCCAGAACATGGTTTAGTTACTGTAACAGTTTTAGGGGCTTCTAAATCTTCCTCCTTACTCTAAAAGCTCTAATTCATGGATGTGGGAGCCAATATGGAAATTATTCCAGGTATTGAGGATAATTATCACAAGTATACATATTCTCTTTAAGAACTAGGGAAATAATCAAAGAAAGGGTTAGGGGGTGCCGTTCATACAACTGTGACGTGAACTGAGGCATACACTCCATTTATTCACTGACCTCTACTTCTACAATGCCCTACTCAGACCCATGGATGGCAGTGATGTTCTAGGTCCCCAGGAATTGGCAATTTTTTTTTTTTACAACTTTATTGAGGCATATTTGACATATTATCTGACTCACCCATTTCAAGTGTAAAAACCAATGATTTTTAGTGAATTTACCAAGTTGTGCAAACATCACCATAAATCAGTTTTAGAACATACTACCTCGCCAACAAAATCTCTCTTGCACTCTATCACAGGAGTGAAGAAAATATCATTAAATAGTCTTTGAAAATATTTTTAAATAACTGCATTTTATTCCATCTCATTGATAAAATATCATATTTCACCACAATTAGCATTTAGATTGCTTCTAATTATATGATAATATACATAATAATATGATCAACATGGTTTGTAAAATTTTGTGTGCACTTTTTAATAAACAAGTAGGATACATTTCTAAAAATAGAACTAGTTAGCATTCATATTTTTAAATGAAGAACATTCAGAAATCTGAATTTCAGAATTATGGGTTTGAATATAGAATAAAAATAGTAGAAGGCCTTTCCTAACTGCAGTTGGCAAAAATGTTGTGGGGAGAACAATTATTTTGTGTGACAGCTGACACTGACTGTGATAAAGAAGGAGCAACCTTGCCTTGTCCTCAGTGGCCCTAAAGTGCTCCCCAGGCAGTTACTGGGAGCTTCGCTCCATGCCCATACCTCTGCTGCCAGGAAATCAATTCCTTGGAAGCTGCCAGTTAAAATTTAAATTGGACAGCTCTTAAAATGTTGAAGTAAAAGCCACATAAATGACCTAAGGTCTGAAGCATAATGGGCAGCTGTAATTTCTTTTCTTTCTTTTTTTGTGTGTCCAGTATTCTATTTTTAGAAGACAAGGCTGTAGGGACTCTAACCAGACCCACTTTGAGAACAGTGTGGACACACCTGAGGCAAATGGAAGTGCCTCTAATATGTAGGTGAGTATTCATCATTTCTCAGAGCCCTCACATTAATAAAGCTGAGAAATTGAAATGCAATTTCTCAATGTGAGTCAAGGAAGCATCAAGGCTAGATAGAATTCAGGCCCTGCAATTCTCAAGTTGCTCCCTAACTAGTAATTTATCTTTCTCACTTCACAATATTTTGTCACCACCATGCCCAAGTGAATAGCTTTGACAAGTCTTAAAGTTAAAAAAAACAAACCCATAGCAAAAAATTTTTAAATGATATTTATTATTTCAAATAGGTGCTTTTCTTATGCATGCCATTTCCAGCCAATTCTGAACTAGGCTTTAAATGGCAATATAACACTGAAGCAATATATCTTCGGTGTTGAATGATTCCATGCGAGTTTCACTGTTCAGAGTACAAGAGTGTCTGCTTACCTCCTCCTCAAATAGGGGGGAAGAACAACCATTTCTTTTCTAATGAAGGAATTATAACGGTTCTCTGAGACAAAAGAGGTCTGGTGTTTCCCTAGTCAGACTACTCCTGAGTGTCTGGGAAGACCCAGTTCTGAACACCAGACCCACATTACCATCTATTCAAGGAGATGAAGGTAAATACAGAAAGAGAACTAAAGGATATCAGGAGAACAATGAATGAGCAATGTGAGAGTTTAAATAAAGGGATAGAAATTTTAAAAAGGAACCAAAAAGAACTATTTGAGTTGAAGACCACAATTACTGAAATGAAAAATGCCCAGGAGAGTTTCAAGAGCAGATTGGAGGTGGCAGGAGAAAGAATCAGTGAACTTGAAGACAAGACACTTGAAATGAGTCAGGCTGAGGAACAGAAAGAAAAAAATATTAAAAGTGAAAATAGCTCAAGACATCTCTGGGACACCATCAAGCACACCAATATATGCATTACGGGAGTCCCAGAAGAAGAAGAAAGTGAGAAATGGACAGAAGGAATATTCAAAGCAATAATGACAGAGAACTACCCAAACTTAGCAAAAAACATGAATATGTAAATCCAAGAGGCTCAGAGAACTCCAAATACAATAAACATGAAGAAGAATGCACCCCGTCTTATACTGATCACACTATCAAATGCAAAGGACAGGGAGAGAATTCTGAAAGCTACAAGAGAAAAGCAATGTGTTATGTATGAAGGAGCCCCAATTAGACTAAGTGCTGATTTCTCATCAGAAACCATGGAAGCAAAAAGGCAGTGGGTTGAAATACTAAAAGTGCTGAAAGACAACAACTGCCAGCCAAGAATTTTATATCTGGCAAGACTTTCTTTCAAAAATGAGGGAGAGGTTATGGCATTCCTAGACAAACAAAAACAGAGCTCATCACCACTAGACCTGCCTTATAAGCAATGCTAAAGGGAGTTCTTCAGGCTGAAAGGAAAGGATACTAGGCAGTGGTTCAAAGCAGCATGAAGAAATAAAGACCTGCAATAAAGGCAACCATGTGGGTTATTATAAATGCCTGTACTATTGTATTGTTTGTTATGTAATTCCACTTCTTACTTCCTTGAGGTGCTAAAATACAAATGCATAAAAAGTAATGATAAATCTATGTTTTTGGACATACAATGTACAAATACATAAGTGGTAACAAGTACAAAAAAAATGATGGAGGGGGGAGCAAGCTGTATAAGAAAAGTATATGTGCATGTTATTGAAGTTAAGTCAGTTTCAAACCAAATATGGTTGCTATATATTTAGGATGTTAAATTTTAACCTCATGGTAACCACAAGGAAAATAGATGAAAAATATATCCAGGTAGAAATGAGAAGTCACTCAATATGGTACAACACACAAAAGTAAATAAATATGAAAGTAGACATTAACAATTGTGAGAGATTTTAAAAAGTATATGCCTTACAAAGGTTAAACTTATGGGATGCAGTGAAGGTAGTGCTGAGAGGAAAATTTATCCTGTAAAAGCTTACATCAAAAAAGAAGAAAGACTAGCAAAGATTAGAGCAGAGATGAATGATAAAGAAAACAAACAAACAAAAAACAATGGAGAGAATCAACAGAACCAAAAGTTGGTTCTTTGAAAGGATCAACAAAATTGACCAACCTTTCATTAGACTGACAAAGGAAAAAAGAAAGAGGACACAAATAATGAAAATCAAAATAAAATGGGAGTCATTATTATCTACCTCACTGAAACTACAAGAAGAAATAGAAGATATCAACAAACCAATTAGTAGTAAAGAAATTGAATCAGTTAAAAACAACAACAACAACAACAAACAAACAAAAGAAAACTTTCAACAAAGAAAAGCCCAGGACCAGATAGCTTCAGAGGGGAGTTCTATTAAATGTTCCAAGAAGACTTAACTCCAATTCTGCTGAAACTTTTCCAAAAAACTAAAGAGGAGGTAACATCCCGAACTGACTCTATGAGGCTGACAATATCCTCATACCAAAGCCAGATAAAGATATTACAAGAAAGAAAACTGTAGTCTAATATCTCTTATGAATATAGATGTAAAAATCCTCCGTGAAATACTAGTAAGCCAAGTCCAACAGCACATTATTAGAATTATACACCATGATCTATGGGTTTTACCCCTAGTATGCAAGGTTGGTTCAACATAAGAAAATCAATTAGTGTAATAGATCACATTAACAGAATGAAGTTTAAAAAACCGTACATGATCATCTCAATTGAGGCAGAAAAGGCATTTGACAAAATCCAGCACCCTTTCTTGATAAAAACACTTAGAACACTAGAAATAGAAGGAAACTTCTGCAACATGATAAAGGGTATATATGAAAAGCTCACAGCTAACATCCTACTTAATGATGAAAGACTGAAAGCTTCCCCTCTAAGATCAGGAATAAGACAAGAATGACCACTGTCACCACTCTTATTCAACATTTTATTAGGCAAGAAAAAGAAATAAAAGTGTCCAAATTGGAAAGTAAGAAGTAAAACTTTCCCTATTTGTAGATAATATACTATATACAGAAAATCCTGAAAAATCCACAACAAAGCTACTAGAGCTAATAAATGAATTCAGGAAAGTGTCAAGGTACCAAGATCAACATCCCAAAATCAGTAGTGTTTCTATACTCAAGCAATGAACAATCAGAACAAATCAAGAAGAAATTCCATTCACAATAGCAACTAAAAGAATCAAATATCTAGGAATAAATCTAACCAAAGATTTAAAGGCTCAACATCACTAGCTATTATGGAAATGCCAATCAAAATCACAATGAGATACCATTTCACACCCATTAGAATAGTTATTTTAAAAATAGAGAATATGTGTTAGACAGGATTCAGAAAAATAGGACACTCATGCCAATGCTGGTGGCAATTTAAAATGGTGTAGGCACTGTGGAAGACAGTTTGCTAATTCCTCAGAAAGCCAAGTATAGAACTACCATATGACCCAGCAATCACACTACTAGGTATATACCCAAGAGAATTTAAAGGAGGGTCTCAAACAGATATCTGGACACCAATTTTCATAGCTGCATTATTCACAATTGCCAAAAGGTGGAAGCAGCTCACATGTCCATCAACCGATAAATGGATAAATAAAATGTGTAGTATATTCATACAGTGGAATATTACTCAACCATAAAAAGGAATGAAATCCTGATACATGTGACAACATGGATGAATCCTGAAAACACGTTGAGTGAAATAATCTAGACACAAACGAACACATATTGTATGAGCTCACCGATTTGAAACAATTAGAATAAGCAAACTCATAGAGCCGAAATCTAGCATATATCATACAGTGAACCCTAAGGTAAACAATGGTGTTTAGTTAAGACGGCAATTATAAAAATGTGCTATCATCAGTTGTAACAAATGTTCCACACTAAATGCAAGGTGTTGGTGATGGGGTGTGTATGGGAATCCTGTATTTTATGCACGATAGTTCTGTAAACCCACAACTTCTCTACCAAAGAAAAAAGGCGGGGAGGGATCAGTACAAATAAGCAAGGGGGCAAGGCCAGAATGAACCCTGTGGTACTGAGAGGTATCAGTATGAGCTCACTCACACGAACACACACTCACATAGATTTTAAAATGTGTGTGGCTATGTGTGCATACCTGGATTAGTGTACGTGACTATATTTCTTATCTCTGACTGCTGAGAAGACCTAGAAGCAGTGACACCTTAGTAACAGCAACCATACCTAGTGCCCAGATTTTGGCTTCAAAAAACCATTCTCTAATAATAGGCTCCTGGATGAAGTGGTTGATTCCAAGGCAGAGATAGGGAAAATGCAAGAAGGGCCTGGAGCATCATGCGGCACGAGAAAGTCAGGAAGGGCTTAAAAAATAAAGAAGGGCATGTCAAAAGGACATAGAAGACAACCTAAAAGAGCTCCCAATGGACAAAGCTGGAAAATTTTAGCAATAAAATTAAAAACTACCCTATTGGCTTATCACCCAATGAATAAAAGAAATATCTGGAATCCATATTATATAAATGACTCAATATAAAAATAAAGGGGGGAGAAGGCACAATTATTCATTACAGAAGAAATCCAATTAATAAATGTAGAAGGAATCAGGAAATAGAAAATCACCATTAGAACACCAATGTAATAACTACAGTAGGCAGGCTCCAGTGATGAATGTTAAAATTAACATTCTGCATGATTTTCCTGTAAACCTACAACTTCACTAATGAAGAAAATTAAGTGGGCAAAAGTCTAAGGAGAAAGTCATTTGCATAGCCTCGAAGTGTCTCCTTTCAAATATTTATTAATTACAAAGAGAAAAATATCTTCTTCAGGCTATATTAATCATTAAAGAAGATCCCTGCCTGCTAAGCATATTGTAACTATTAATATTTATAAAAACTCTTTTAGCAAACAAAAGTGTCCATACATGATATAATTTCGATTATCTCAGATATTTCCTTTGTTTCTGAAGTCTTAAGTAAATGAATTCAAGTCAAGCATTATGTGTGTGGTTTGAATTGAACATGTTCTAGGCCTCCAGTTACAAAAAGATCCTGATCAGCTTTCTGGTGCTTTGATTTGGGTATTTTTAGATAATTCCCTGGTCTCCTACTAATAAGTAGGAAAACTGGCCAGTAGATTTTCATTAATTAATTGCTCCCTAAATTTTTGCCTCCTCGTCTCCTGGATCCTCATGACTCACTTAGATGTTCTGGGAAACTTGTCATATGCGACTCCCCTTCTGCTGTTTCTGGCTTCTCCGTGGCAGCGTGGGAGAGGCCTGGGAAGGGGGCTTGCATCTTTAGGACAGTGCACAGGCAAATTTTAAAGGGTTCGTACTAGTTAGGATTCTTAGGGCTGCAAAATCCAAGATCGGTTTGCAAAAAGGGAGGGGGTAATACAATGACAAAGAAGGGCATATGAATAACAGGAACTGGGGACTCAAACACCATTAATAATTTTTTTTTTTTTTTGCTTTATTTCATTCTTCAGGTTGGCCGCCAAATCTAGAAATACAGATTAATACATATTTGTATAATATATACTCCTATGACACATATTTATTAATGCACGTTACATGATTTATTGATATTCAATTACAATACACAGTAAAATAATGGTATCTATGTTTTCCGACTTTACAGCCACCCTTTATAAGAATATACCTGGGTCACCTTATTAAAGAACAAGGCGTAATCCAATAGTCTCCAGTTTTGTCTATTACAGGCCAAACACTCAAGATAGTTGCATTTCTATCATTCCTAGGGAAAAACTCTGGCCCAGCTTGGCTCAGATGTTCACTGCTGCCTGGACTGGTCAGCTACGGCAGGAGCTCCTTGCATGTCCTACGTCATCACATGGTAAGGGGAGGAGCTAGTTTGGCAGTCTAATAGATGCCCACTACATCCTCTTAGTAGGGCCGTCTCTTAGGATCTTCTGTGTAGCACTTGCCAGGCACTCTTCTAAGCAGTTGAAATAGGTTCTGTCCTTTGAAGCCAGGGTTAGGATCCCAAGCCGTTTGGCTCCAGTTGCTCTCTTTTTTTTGTTGTTGTTGTTGTTGTTGTTTAAGGTTTTTATTTCATAATCATAAATTTAACTCTGCAATCCAGCTACACTTGGAAGAAGGGGAGGATGATGTGGAACCCAAAGAACTGCAGCAACAGCACAAAGATGAAAGGATACGGAGTTGTTCTCTTAAACACTAGCTATACTGCCTATCATTTAAAGGACTTTTTTTTCTTTTAATTATAAACTCATAGATGTTTATTATGGAGATATTGGAGCATATACAACACATCAAGAAGAAAACAAATCCTCTTTAATCTTACCATGCAAATATAGTACTATTAGCACAGTGCATTGGTGTCTGTCCTTACACTATTTTCCACTTTGCATGTGAGGTTGTGTGTGTGTGTGTGGGGGCGGGAGTGGTTCCCAGTGGGATTTATACCATATATTCATCTTACACCGTGGGTTTTTTTGTTTTGTTTTGTTTTTCTTTTGCTCCGTTTTGTGTTTTTAGAAATGTGTTATGAAGCACAAACTCCTTCAAGGGAGGAAGGCCTGAGAGGCAACGGGGCGGATGCTGGAGGAGTGTCTTGGCAATAGCCTATGCATAGGTTAAGATTCCAAGTGCAGCAATGGCCACAGAACTGGAAATAAAGTGTTACCGCATAGATACAAATGTGGGTTTCTAAAGTACAATGAACTTGATCACGTGGTTGTAAAATAGGACTGATTGTGTACTAGGACTTGGAGAAAATTAAATAATAAGAAGAACATTAGAAAATAGGAAAAATGATAAGTGAATTCATTTCCTGATTTCCCCCCATATTTGTTACTGAAATAAGCTAAGTATGAATGACTTGATCCTGATGGAAAGGAAAATGATAATTCAACTAATATCAAGGAGATAAGAAGAACTGTCCCTGCAATATATTTAATATAATTTGGTCTGTCAACTGAGGGAAAAATATAGTTTTTATTTTTTTTGAAAAAAGGGCAAATGACATAAATAATGGAAACTTTTTGAATAATTCAGGGTTTTAAAATTAGAAATAAAATGTCCATACATTTTGGAGTGATTCCATTCTCTTTGATTATCTGTTTAAAGTAATATATATTCTTTTTAGAAATAAAAATCATATTCTTGAAATTGCCTCTACTTTTATTGGTGAAATTCAAATAAGTAATTCTCCTCAAAAGATGCAATTTTACTAAATCTTTATCAAAATGGCATATATATGTGTGTGTGTGTGTATATATATATACACACACACATATATATTTTAGCTGAACCAGGGAAATAAGTAAGTGCTGAAATTAAACTTACTGCCAACTGATGAGAAAAAATTTTTTGGAGGAATGCCATTTTAGTTGAAAATGAAAATTGACTCCACATTAAAATTTTGGAAGTCTTTAGCTCTGGATCTGGAAATGTCAGAGCCAAGGTCAGGCTCCTGTTGGTATAAAATCTCATTGCAGATCAGGAGAAGTTTTTTTTAAACTCATTAAACACATTTTTATTTGTGAAGACTTCTGAGCTTCTGCCTCTTTGGAATTAAAATGATAGGATCTGAAAAACACCACTCTACATTGGGGAAATCACCAATGTAAAAGAGTGTAAGGAACTTTTCCACACAGTTCCAAATTGAGACCTTTGTTGGATTAGAAGTGAAGCATTTTTTTTTTTTTTTATTGTGGGTAAAAATCAAAATTTTCACAATACAAACCATTATTTGTAAAGTGATATATAGATATATATGCATATATGTGCATTTGTTTACATAAATATTATTTTTTCATATATATTTTAAAAGATGCCTAGATTACATAAATGTTACACAAAAATTACAGGGATTCCCATGATCTCCACCTCCCACACCTCTCATAACATCTCACATAAACATCTTTCATTAGTGTGGCACATCGCCTGCAATGGATATACACATCCTGGGGTTTTGCCACCAAGCATAGGCCACAGTTCACATCGTAGACCACACTCTCTCCCACACAGTTCTGCATGGTATATGCTGATGTAAAATGGTCTATATCCATCACCACAATGTCACTCAGGACAATCCCCAAGTCCTGTAAAAGCCCCTGTATTAGAACTGCCCTTCCCCTCCCTGCCCCGAAAGCGTCTAGTGGCCACTGGTTTCACCTCACTGTTATAATTTCTTCCATTGCTTGAATCCCAATATGTCTACAACAGAATACCATTAAGTCTACTCTAGTCCATAGCTCTTCCCCCAATCCTGAGGGGACTGGAATGGGATGTCCACTCCACCTCCAAGTGAGAGTAGGCTTATATCCCATGGATACGGTGGATGGGATTATCCTGCCTTCAGCTGCAGGCTCTCTCCATTCCCTGGGATGGCTGTTGTCCATCATCATCTCCTCACCAGGTGACTTGGGTGAGTCCATCGAGCTGTAGAGTAGGAGTTGCAGCTCCACTGAGATTCCAGGCATGGCTGGCACATAGGTAGGCCAGAGGCTCCTTTTCTGGAAGTACACCTACAAACCCCAGCCTCACATAAAGGTTTGAATAGAAGGGACTGATGGACCATGTGCAGGTAGGACTTTTTGACATCCATTCTCCTCTGGGAACATCTTTGCCGATGATAAAACAGAGCACTTTGGTAGAATCAGTATGTTGTATAATACTGGATTTCCTTTGGTTCTTTTGCTGTAGTTTGTACATGAAGATGGAGAAGGGGTAATTTTAGAGGTGAGAGAACATGGCAGTCTGTATGTGAGTAAGTGGAAGTGGCAAGGTCAATGCATACATACATAATTATTAAAAAGTGGTCAACGAATGGGGGTGGATAAATAACCTCATTGTCATGTTTCTCGAAGTCAACAGAATTCGTGATATGTCCTCTTGTAATGAATAGTTTTAGATATAATTCTTCAATCTAACTTACAAATAAGAAAAAAAAATTACTATAATGGCAACATCAATACTTCTATGCAAAGGGTAATATTTTCTGTAAATTGTTAGAATTCGGCTAATAAAGGAAACTCTTTTTTTGTCCTTATGATATGTATTTAACATGGTATAATTATTAAACTCCCACACTTTTAACTGAAGCCATAGCTTTCTCTTTTCATCACCAAATGCACATATCTTTGGTAGTGGAAGCAATTGGTATGGATGGGAAGAGAAGGGTCCTCAAAGTCAGGCAAATCCCGTTTTAATAGCTATGGCATCTAGGGCCAGTTTTCTGAGATTTTTTTCCTCACTTGGAAAGGTGAGATTGTAGTGTGTCCTCCACTAGGTTGTTAGAGAATTAAATGTGGTAGCTGGGGTCCCTGCGATGATGGCCATGTCTGCTGCCTGAGTAGCAGTTCTGCCCTCTCCCTTGGGAGCTGAGTTGAGCTGGCCACACTCTGTGCCCTGGATTTAAGTAATCAAAGATATTCTTTTCTGGAACTTGGTATAATTGTGAGCCTCTGAAACCTCTTGGGGGAGGAAAACTCTTTGCTTATAATGAATGATAGGGTGTATTTATAAACAGCTGTCTAGTCATCGCATTTATGATTAATGTTGTTGATTTGCCAGCCAGAGTTCCCCCAGTTCATCTCCCAGCTCCCACCCCAAACACAATGGCACAGCAGGAAAAGTGTGGACTCAGGAATCAAAGAAATACAGGTTCATTCCTCAGATCCTCAGTGGCCAGCTCTGCAACGTTGTCCATGATATTCAACAACCCTGAGCTTGTTTCCTTCTCTGTAAACTGAGGAAACAACTGACTCTTGATGTGAGAATCAAACAAGGATACTGTAGATATCAGGGAATCAAGAACTGCCAGCTTCCCTTTATAAGCAAAGCTAACATCGCCTGTTGCCTTGGCCTGGGCAGCTAGAGCTGATACCGTACTCCTGTGGTGCCATGAAGGTTCCCGTGGTCATGGGCAAAGAGCTAACCTTAAGTGATTCCCTCACTCCATCCCAGCCACCGATGCTTCTGCTATTCTCAGCTCTATTTGCCACCTTTTTGCAGCATCCCTGCCTAATTTTTAAAAAATTCTCAATGTCATGCCAGTATCTATGTCTACCAGACAGTTTGACCTAAAGTCTCACAGTAATTTACTTCAATTTGTTCAAAATTGAACTCCAGACCTGAACATTAGCCTGTATATATCATTTTTCTTCTTCTTCTTTTTTAGTTTCTTGCAAACTAGTAACAATTTATCATACTTCTCCCCTACTCCCACCCTATTCTCCTCATCTGTTTATTCTGATTTTTATTTTTTGAAACTACTCTGCACTTTTCTTAGAAACTATTTTATTTCTGTGTCACCATATTCATATAATGGCATATTAATATAATGTCTTACTTGTTGTACCAGTCATGTTCCCTGAAAAGGTCTGCCTTTCTAAAATGCCCCTTCCACATGAGAGTTCACACTTTTCTTCTGCGGAATTGCAGTTCTTTATCAGCAGTAACACAATAAAGTTTCTAAATGGTAATCCACTGTGTGATTTATCAAGCCAGTTTCCTGAAAATTAAGGGTTTTCTTGTTTTCACATGCAATTCATATCTGCGTTAAAGTTCACAAACTGGTATTTGAAGCAGCATTTCTCATTCTCTCAGCAATTCACAGTTTCAGGAGTGTTTATCAGCATCAACAATGACATTATCAAACTGTTGACTTTGTTTGAGGAACCCAGGAGGTGTGTGCCTTGTCATCGTGAGAAGATCGTAAACATACATCACTGTGACTGAACCTCAGAATTCTTTGAGGGAAAACTTCTAAAAAGTCAACATCAGAATATGTCTGAGCTGCTAATTATGTATCCAGGGACTTGAGTGACAAGTTTGATGGTGAGGAATTGTAAAACTTTGTGGCCAACAACACTAGCTCTAGCCTGACTTAACTTGAACCCAATTATACATGAATTAGATATGACAGCTTTAACCCTCTGTTGACACCACCGTCTTTAAAAGACATCATAGAGGAAATTTTTACTAAATAGGCACACTGATTTTGAGTTAAAATGAAAATTTGCTACTGCATTTTGCTTGACTACTGACAAACCTGAAAAATTCTATCCCTTCTTGAGTTCATGGATGGCTTTTCTCTAGAAGAAGCCAGAAAATTCTCTCCTCCTCAGCCTGGAAGACTTGACATATCTCTGTTTACAAAACTTCAATTCCACTACAGAGTGACAAGCACACGAGCCCTGACATACAACAAATTCCCTTTGTACATAAATACTCAACAAATATGCTTGTAAAAACTATGAAACATGCCCATTTGTGGTGCATTTTCCTTTATTGTGTTTAGCTCATTTACTTCATGGTTCATTAAATATACTGATTTGCATATCCATTTGAGAATATGGGTGAGAAGCTTTTGATTCTGGAGTATAAAGTCAGAAACATTTAATACTTAAATTTTTTCAATTTACTCCCCCAAATCAATAGAACACATAACTCAATTTTTTTTCCTTCCTATATAGAATCCACCTAAAATAGCAAGAGCTAACACTTATTGAATGCTTTCTGAACACCAGGTACCATACCAGGCAAGCATCAGGTACCATACCAGGCTTATTGCATCTGTTTACTCTTTTATTCTCATCAACAACCCTATGGCTTAGGCACACAGAAATATAAAAGGAATTGAGCATTTTAAAAGATGTATTCCTTGGAAGCTAACTCATCTATGAAAATTGTCAAGAACAATTGTGTATGTACCTTGCAATGTATTTCACCTCTCTCACACAGTTTTGGAACAATAAGGAAACACATTGTGACTGCCATTTCAACCATTAACCATGATATGCCGGAAAAGGTTGCAGAGGAATCAGAGTGGAGCTTTTCCAACTTGAATATGCACCTGTAACACAGAAGGGTCAAGCCCAGGAAGGCTGACCAAATACTTTTGAGATTCCAAAGAAACCACACAGAAGGCCAGCAGCAGTCATGCTATTTATTACTCACAAGTCCCAGTGACAGCCGGTTGGGCAGCTACCATGCTGTACAGCAGGAAGACAAAGGCTTAATAGTGTTTCAGAAGAGTGAGGGTCAGCATGTACACGAGTTAAAGATTACTATGCCTGTGTGTGCAGTAGCAGAGCCTTCCAGGATGGATTGCTGGCCAATTCCACCCCACCCTTTCCAGCAATCTACATAAGTAACTAGTGGGAGGGGGAAACAGACATTTCATGTCCCCACACTCCACCTTCCGTTCTATGTGTAAATCTTCCAAGATACTATCTGAGCAGTTAGGACATTGGAACATTGCATCCAGATCCTACAACACTATAAAAGCCAACAGAATAATAGGGGTAACATATGCACAACATTGCATATTAATGCTTGACAGTGAAATTACACACTTTTTGGTGGGGGAGGGGGAACCATCCAATATTACAGATTTCCTCTTGTTGCTTCATACAGACAGGGGCAAAATGATTTAGGGTGAAAGATGGCAGCTGGATTTCAGTCTTAAAGGACAATACTTTGTTAATAAGCAACATTTCCATTAGTAGAAAACAAAGTACCAGGTAGGAGGGTTTTATGAGGACATTTCTAATGCCATGCATTTTCCCCTTTCAAATTCTCTGAGTTTCCTTCAGTGTCATGAAAAACTAGTTTAGGCACAAGAAGGGTTCACATAGATACACATAGGGTCCTAGCGGGAGTAGGAGACCTTGGATTATTAATAAAGATTCTTATTGGCATTTGTTGCATAAACCCTGGCCTCATAACAATGTTTTGGGTGACTCCTGTTTCCCATGGGCTTAAGATTCCCAACCAGTGAGGCTGCATAAGCCAGTACCACAGCCAAATGACCTCATTTTTCCCAGTCGTATAGTTTGAGGCATAGGCAACAACACATTATTATTACTTCCTTTTTTGGCTGTAGGGCGGCTGGTACTTTAACTTGTAATCTCAGTGCCTGCATTAGTCCTGCTGTTAGCATCTTAACTGGAGCTGGTGCCACAGCCCATGGTGCTGAATTTTAACTTAGCCCATTAAGCCTTTTATCTGTTTCTTTAAGGAACCATTCATAAAAAGTCCAAACAATATCCTGGTTCATAGTCTAAGACTGCACGAGGTGACCAGTAAATAGAGTTGGTCACTGTTAATTTGGGCTGACATCTCATATATGGCACTTATATTTTCTAGGCAGCAATAGTACCCAGCGGGTTACAAGAGTTCCATGGCAATGTCTGCAGCAATGAAAGTATACCTTGCCCCTTTTGAGAGCAGGAGGGAACCAATGTCATCAACTTGCCATCTTGCTACTGGAGTCTGTGCTAAGCCAATGTGTCCCATCTGGTGATGTAATTGTTGCAGTCATTGGTGTGAGCACAATGGACACTCGTGGGTGTTGTCCATGAGCTGCTGGCGAGGAACAGACAGCCGGAACTGCTGCCGTGGGGTCTGGCAGCCACGATGTCTGCTTTTCCTGTGGAGCCACTCGCTGCTTCTCAGGTCTCAATGGTGTGGCTCTGGGTCTTCGTGAGGGCATCTGCCTCAATAGTCCCAAGAGGGGTGTTAGAGGAGTGGGCAGGGACATGATAGACAGTTACGTCCCACTGCTGGCAGGCATCCCAGATGTCCTTCCACAGATTTCTCCCCCCACAGAGGGGTGCCCAAGACAGTCCATTGTTCCTGTTTTGTTTCTAGTGTCTGCAATCCACCCCTGGGTAGGGATGACAGTTTCCAGAGTGACCAGATGCTATTTGATTAAGCCCTTCACTTGCAACAGGGCCTGGTATGCTGCACATAGTTGCTTCTTTAAGGGGCTTTGTTGTAATTTGGTCCCTTTTCACAACTGTGTCTAAAACCCAAGGGGTATTGTTTAGAATGTTGCCTTTGCCACAAACTGCACCCAAAGCCAATATTGGGGGCTGGCCACATCCTGTTCACAGGGTAAGTCAGGGTCCACCCCGCCCCCCCTTACTGCTAAAGCCTGTGTTACTGCCCTCTTTACTTTTTAAAATGCAACCTGCTGTGGTGGTGGTGGTGGGGTGGTGTCTTCTCATTTCTATGCACAACCTTTCCTGATTAGCATATACAATGGTTTTAATATCTGAGCTAAATGAGGGATATGGGTTTTCAGTACCCCAACATCCTCAGAAAGGCCACTAATTGTTTTGGAGTTTGTGATATGGGAAAACATTGTACTTTAATAACACTTAAGAGTTTGACAGAGCAGCAAGGACCTTGCAGCTTTTCCCAATTGTTTGCCCATCCCAGGCTCTTAAGATACCATCGTCTCTGATGTTTCTTTTAATTCTGAAAGAGAATTACTAGTTAACATAATATCACCAATATAATGAAAAAGGGCTGCAGCCACAGGTTCCTTCCACGCAGCCAGACCTTTTGCCCACAGCCCAGGACACATGGTTGGGCTGTGCACACAGCCTTGGGAAGCACCATAACGGTTCATTGTTGTCTTCTCACAGGAAGGTGAGTGCAGGCTGGCTTGACTTGCCTAAGGAGATGCTAAAAAAAGGCCTTAGCAAGTTCTAAAACAAAGTGATAGTGACATAACTGTGTACTAATTTCTTGTAACAAACCAGCAATATTTGGGACTGCTGTAGTGTTACTTTAATTTACGATAATCTACTGTTACGTACCACTCCTGGCTGTCCCCAATGGCCGCTCTCTTTCTGCAGCCATAGAGTTGCTTCTCTACTGGAGGTGGGGCGAATCAGATGAATACGAGCCAAAGCATCCGTCTCTTGATTTCCAGGCAAAGAGGTTGTTTCTTTGGCACCACTTTTTAAAATAATTAAAACCATGGTTAACAAGATTATACTTTTATCTAATACTATGCAGAAAACATTATTAAATGTTTATAAAGAACTACTTTCTCCATTATTTTATGAAAACCTAAGGTTCCCAGTAAAATCAGGATTATCTTCTCCCTACCACCTCTTTAATATGCAGATTGAGGTGGCCTCTGACAGGTTTTCCTGTTATGAAGTTACTTTTTGTTATCAACATCAATTTAATTTCTATTTAATAATGGCTTCCTGGAATTAGCCATTTACATTGTAATCTTTCAATTTGGAAAATACTTTTACAAACTTCCTATAACCATCCATAACCACATAGACTACTTCATCTCAAGACAAATTTCACCTTCACAAAACACATTCCCTTACTTAATGCTACCTTCTATAATACCTTCTACAACTTGCCATATGCATTCAAGTTTTGTCCTGCATACTTCCATTCTGATTTTATGAAAACCAGCCATCTTATCTTAGGACAAAACACACTCCCTTAAACAAACTTTTTAAATTTTAGTCAGCACTTCCACAAACCTTTTACTTCTTTCTATATCCATTTAGGTCTCATATCCCTCATTCTGTTCTGTGAAGAAAAATGAGCTATTCATTTTAATTTAGGAAAAAAACAATTTCTTTCAAAAAGATGTTTGTAGTAATTTCATTAGCCAAGAAGTTAAAATTTTCATCATTTAAAAGATTTAACACATATAATGCTAATCTGTTTTATTAGTATCTATACTCATTTATCAATATAAGCACTTGTTTAATTTTTTGGCCATTTGAATAGAGCTCTTTTAAGAATTTTCATTTGTTAATTTAATATTACCATCCAGAGGTATCAAAATATACACTGAACAAACAGACAAACACAAAAAGAGTTAAGACATACCAAAAGAAACATAAAGCTCACTAATTTGATTCATAATCCTCACTCCTTGGTTGTTTCCAAGCTCTCACATCTCAGATTTTTACTGTTTTTACGATCGCTTCTGAAATCTGTGTTGCCTGTAATATGCAAGCTTGTTCTTGGAAACATTTTTATTAGTAATCAGCAACCAGTTAGGAATACTTGAGCAGTATAAATGCAGTTAAGCACTAATTTAGCGGTTTAGACAGATATTTAACACACATATTCTGGATTACTCCTCAGGAGTATACTTAGGCTCAAAGTACAGGAATAAGCTATTGATTTAAAACTGAAAGTTCCTTTTAACATCTTGATAAAAATTCTGATCAAAATGAAATGTGACTAAAACATAAAACATTGTAAAAGTAACATCCCGCTTAAACTCTTCTATAGTTGACACAAGTATTATGGGCTTTCATTTTTGTTATATATTTTACTTGCAGGCTTACAAAAGCTGCTAGCATTTTTCTATTTTATTTTTCTTACTTTCATATAGTTGTTCAGTTCAAAAGTTACTAAACTTTAACAGCACTAATTTTATCAATGTGGCTTTGCAAGCCCAATTAGAATTAGCATGGAAACAAAACAGAGCACATTAATGTTGCTAAGTTTTTCTACTCTTCCAGCAGTTTAATTCTATCAGCCCCCACTAGCCCACACCCACAGCATCCAGGCAGCGGTGGGTTTGCAGAGTTGCTGCTGGAATGTTTTCCTTACCTTGGTTAACTCTTTAGCAGAATGTTTTCTTACAAGCATGGTTTCCCCAAGTGCCTTATTTAGCACTTCTGCTCGTGCGGGAAGTTGTATCTGTGATTTAGCCTTTGCACAAGCGGTTTGACATGATTTAAAGATTCTTTTATAGTTTATACATCTGAATCATATCTAGTTGCTCAGAGATACCTGTCACGAAGGCAGAGTTGGAAGTCTGCAAATTCCTTTCTAGTTGTAATTCTTCGTTCCTCTAACCCAAGCCTATCAACAGACCATTGTCTGCAACTGTTCTTGTGCTTCCTCAGATTTCTTAGTTAAATCTTCCTTCTGATCTACTTGTATTAGTTGTAAATTTCACTCCAACCTTGCTTCCTCTTCCAGTTGCCTTGTCCTTGCTTCGGCTGCTATTAAATAATTGTTTGTTAGTACTATTGAGCAAGGCAAGGAGGAAGGGCCGTGCAATGGCTGCAGCCACCACACGTTGCTCTTTCTTCTAAATAAAAGTTCCCTCTATTCTCTTCTCTAATTGCACTAATCCATCAGGAGTATATGGGGCATCCCCAACTCCCTCACAGGTCCCCAAGTGTCTATCAACTGGGCAAGCTTGTACCACATAGATGTGATAGCCATCCTGGGATCCCCCTGCAGACTCCCCCTTGTACTGTAGGGTCTCCCCTACAGTATCTGGAGATGGCTGGTAGGAGATGGGAGAGAGAAGAGTGAGATTGGGATATTTATTCCTCTGACTCCCACATTTTGGGGTGACCACAGGCTGGACTCTGTCCCTCCACCAAAGGTCACAACTTGTATTGGGTGGCCCCCACACCTTTTTCAAATCATCCTGTTATTAGACCCCCTTGACTTATGCAATTTGAGTGTAACTTCTCTTTTCTTCTAGGACCCTGACCAATACAAGTCAATGCACCTGTGGATTTTGCATGTTCATTCAGACGTATCTTAAATGAACTTCATCCAAACTCAGATAAAATGGCTGTGTGTGACGCCGAGGACATGGCCTATCTTTTCAAGCCATCTACTGTGATATGCTAAACTTTCATCTTTTGAAAGTCCTCCCTTATTTGTATTTATTATTTTTGGTATGGGAGTCCTGTATAAAATAGGCTGGCTGGGAGGTCCTAAAGTTTAATTGACTCAGAATCTGATAGACAGTGAAATTCAGGACATGTTGATCCCTTACCTCCTCTCAGCCCTCCTGGGAGGTAGATTAAAACTGTCATCTTCAATTAACAGAGAAGCCAGCTACTAGCTGAGGAACAGTTTTCTCAAGGTCACCGGAAGTTGATGACCAGGGCAACATTCAAGCACTGACTTCCTGCATTTCTCATCAATTTCTTAGACTAATGTGGGAACTGTGTTTCCTTTCTGCCTGGCATGATTGGCCTATGGGATGAAATAACTGAAATTCAATTTCCACTCATTTTTTATTGAGGAATTGAAAATATATTGAAGCAAACTAACTCTGAGCTTATGTGCAAATTTTGTTGGAAACTGGTGGTCACATTTGAGCTGGCGGCTAAGATATTTTAGGCAACTCTTCTTCTTTCCCTTGTCCTCAGCTTGTCTATTCCCGCATAACTGAAAAGTTTCCATTGTATTGAAATGGCAGCATAGGATGTAGTGATTTTCCAATTTACAAGTGTCTAATTTACTACTTGTAAATCATTCTGATACTAATTGGATTGCAGCCCGCATCCAGGCTACAATTCTTGACTCCTTGGGATTGCCTGGCATGTGTTTATAAATTTTCAGAGGTGTTATAGGGCAGAAGTGCTCCCCTACTGATACTGAGAGAATCATGGCCTACACCCCCAGCCCCCAAATGCCTTAGAGGGTGCTCTGGGTGGATTTCAGTTCCTTGTTTGCATGCTTCTCCCTCAGGTCTTCTCCTAGGCAGCCTTCTTCCTACCTGTTCTAAACTGTTGTCAGGCTGGAGAGTGTACTGAGTTTCACTGAAGAACTTTCCCTGTCGATTAAAGCACCATAACATGTGATATCAGACCATGATGGCAACTGACATCTCTGCTTCCACCATCCAGAGATATTAAGACGTCAAACCAAGTGTTATAAGATGTTTAGAAGCCATTGCAAACAAAACACAAAGTGCTACCACTATCCTCTCTTATCTCTGCAGATGGAGGCTGGGAGGAAGGAGAAGAGATGACAAGGAATGTGTGAAATCTATATAAACTCTGAAACTTCTTTTGGCTTAGGGGTGGTGGTCTCTTCCCTGTCTAAAATGCCCAGAAGAATTATAAACAAGAAATATATTTGCCTGATTTAAATTTTTCCAATATTTTGGGAGCCGATGTGGCTCAAGCAGTTGAGTGCCTGCCTCTCACATGGGAGGTACTGGGTTTGGTTCCTGGTGCTTTGAAGAAAAACAAACAAACAAACAAACAAACAAACAATGAGCAAACAACAAGCAAAACAACAAGCAAAAACCAAGCCAAACAACGAGCAAAAACAGCGAGCAAAAAAACACAACAACGAGCAAACAGACAAGTGAGCCAACTCAGGGGAGCTGCTGTGGCTCAGTGGTTGGGTGCTGACCTCCTGTATACGAGGTCTTGGGTTCAGTCCCCGGTCCTGCTACCTCAAAAAAAAATTTTTTTTCCAAAATTTTATTAGGAAAAACTTATATCAAAGTTGAAAGAGTTTTGCAGTGAACACCCATATATCCATCACCTAGATTCTGCCCTTACTGTGTTTCTCTACTTGCTTTATTATGTATCGATCCATCTAGTCATACCTCCGTCATTCATCAAGCCAGGCAGATTTCTGAATGAAGAGCTGAAGGGGAACATTTCCATTCGTCTTTTGTGGAAACCAATATCTGATATTTCCCTTATCTCCTGAAAGCCCATCTCTCAGAATTATGTGGTCTGGGATCTCTGTAGGAGACAGACAGAGTCAGACTGGAGCCCCCAGTGAGTCTGCTGGGCAGATGGCTGCATTAAGCTGATTCTCCACTCTGTGACCTGGTGCCTTTGCTCACCATTCTTTTATTGCCCCCCTCCCCCTCCCCACTCAGCCCTTTCTAAATTCTCTCCATCCTTCATTGTCTAGCTCAACACTCATGTCTAGATGCCTTCCTTGAACACCCAGCCAACAGCTTCCCGTGACAGGTAAGAACAATCTGCTAGTATCTGATAATATATATATATGCTGTTGCTTACTTTCAATATTTTTACTTTCAACATTTTGGTTTCAAATTATAAAATAATGTCATTGTTAGTATTATAACTGATACTTCCCATTTCACTGACTTAGGATACAAATTAGGCCATCTTACTTTTACTGATTAGATTTAAATCCAATGAGACCTCACCAAACCCAAGATAGCTTTTAACTTTCCCCACCTCCCAGGTGCTAACTCAATCCAAAAAGCTCTTGTTTTCAGTGCCTTTTAGGGAGAAAACTGGAAAATCCACTAAAGCAGAATCTCTTGAACTTTAATGTACATGTGGACCACCTGGAGATCTTGTTAAAATTCAGATTCTGATCCAGTGAGCATGAGTGAGACCCAAGCTTCTGCGTGTCTAACAAGCTCCCAGGAGATGCCGGTGCAACTGGTTCATAGACGAGGCTGAGGGCAGCAGGGCACTGGGAGACCCACTCAGCAGGCTCTGGGCGCTCCTTTTCCACAGTAGTTCGCATGCAGTGCTGCTGCAGCCGGCCACCTCCGCAGGCTGGAAGTCCTTCTACATCTCTGGAAGCACCGCCCTGAGTATGAAGCCTCGCCCCTGAGACCCAACTTCTTGTTGTCCCTGTCCATCGAGGGACTTACTTTGGTGACTGGGGCATGCCCAGCAGTTACTGGTCTAGCAGTGAGTTCTCAAGACTCGGGGTGAAGCAAGCCTTTGCCCACACCGTTATGGTGAGTTGCTAACTCTGAGTGCTAAATTCCCATGATTACAGCTTTTTAGGTAGGTGACGTATTCAAAACACAAACACACTTCCCTTAAGGAAAGCTCATAGTGTTAGCATTTGCAACATCATCACATACCATGAGCAGAAAGTCTTTTCCTTTACAGGTTGAGTTTAGGATCTTTCTAGACTTCATTCTCTTTTGTGCTGTGACTTCTGGAGTCCCCAGTGTTGTGGTTTGTAGATTCCTTTTACAGAGTTCTCTTATTCTACGAGAGGTGTTATGATAACATTGGACTTGAAATGTCAAGTATTGGGCATGAATCTCTTTCCTTTCAAAGAGGTTCCATGGCTCCTAGATAAATTTGTCCCCCCCTTCCCAGGAACCTTTGAACAGGGCTATAAGAATGAAAGGTCAGCTGTAAGCAGTCAGGCAAATGGTCTATCTCTGCCTGGGGCTTTAGCTGTTTGAGCCTTCTAGAGCCTTTCTGTCACATGGCAGGATCAAAAATGACAATGTTCTCTACTCTGTGTGTCTTCTTGTGTCTGTCTGTCCCTGTGAGTGTCTGTTTATATCAGACCCACCAAGGGGGTGGGGACTCAACTTGAGTCATGTCTCACTGACGTGGTCGAATCAAAAAAGCCCTCATCTTAGCAAGTAAATTAATCAAAGACATCTCTGCTGAATTTAACTCAAAGGGTATCATACCCAGAGGAATAGATTAATTTATAAATATAATCTTTCTCTTTTGGGGATTCATAAAATAGTCCCAAACTGCCACACTTGCAAAGATAAAAAATGTTATTTTTCATATCAGTAAGGGTGGATCTAAACATAAATGGATATGGATGGGTAGTATCATGCACAAATTTTAAATACAACTTCATTGAATTCTATTACATTTTTTTCATTCTATGAGTTTCATCAAAAATGATAGAATGCAATAGATTTTAAGGATATGCATTTTATAAAAGTATTAAAGTATTTATTAACCTTCTACCACTTGAACTTGGCTGGTACAATGACTTTCATACATAGAGATGGTTTCTTGCCTCTTATTTTGGCAGTCTCAAGTGTCTAGAAATGAATGCTTTCTTTTTCTACCGAGTAGGGATGACGGCTTTGCCTAACCATATGTTTTGGGAGTCAACAGCTGAAGGTTTAGTTTCTACTTTTATTTGATAATCTGGTAGGAGTATGAAATGATTGTGTGAGCCTCATTATATTTGGAAAGTCCTGTAATGTCTGACAAGGTTTTCTTAGGGTTTCCAGAAGAAATAGAATTCAACAACAATAACATCAAAAACTTGTGAATTGGCTCCTGGAAAGTTTGTAAATGATTTCCTTCTTTCTTTCTTGCCCTTGTATAAAGTAACAGATCTTTATTCCTGTAAACTGTAAATTCTAACAGAAAGCAATTTCACACATAGTTATGATCTTTCCTAAATTCTCAGCACTGCTTTTTAATCTCTTAAAAACAATTCCTTCCTTGATATAAAGGTAAAGATTCAATAAAGACATGTACATTACAGCTTCATCAGGAGTTGTGTGTTTTGTCTGAAGCTCCTCACCACGTAATTCCACTGAATTAAGTGATAATAACGGCAGTCCTAAAATATAGAGCTCCAGGGCAGGAAATCAAAGAATCCCAGGAAAGAAGTAGGAGAAGGTGTTTGGCTGGGGTTTAAAATTAAATGAAGGAATCAGTGACCTAGAAAACAGAAAGGGCAGGCTATTTGTCAGGTGGCAGGCATCTTCAGTGGCCACACAAGTGAGAGTTCATGGGGGGCGGGAGGCTGAGTGATTGTCGACAGCCAGGGTACATAAGTGACAAACTAAGATAGAACGCAGCAGCTCCCATTCTGTGAGGTGGGTGCTGGCTCACGGCTTGGCACCATTTCCTTTCAAAGAAGTGTACCCACCCATCATTTAAGGAAGACCACAGTAGATGCAATTAATAAATGTGGCAATGCGGCTCTTTAGAATTTAAGAGGAAAGCATGATGTGATTTTCTTCCTTAAACTATCATATGTTGAAGTTCAGCAAAGAAACCATCTGTTGATGTAGCACCAGTGTGCTAAAACCACATGAAATGAACATTGGCTGCTGAATTAAGAGAAATTTCCAGCAATCTTTATTCAATTAGCAGACACTGACTGGATGCTTATCCTGTGCCAAGTTTAGAACAATTTTCTTTCTCAAGTGGTTAAACAGCAGGGAAGCAAGGCAGAGAGCAGGGAGAGCAGTTAGAAGGTTCCGGCAATCTACCTCAGAAGACAAATTGTGTCTTAGGCTAGGTTGGAGTGGTGAAAAGGGGTGATATTCAGGATTTAACAAAGGGAGAAGACCAACAACGTTTACTGATGAAGTGGATATGCGAAGGTGAGAGAAAGAGAAGCATCAAGGGTGACTGCGTGTTCTCATCCTGGGCAAATGGAATAGCGGAGACTATTTACCAAGATGGGAAAGATGGGGTGTGGGAAGGTTTTGGGAGGAAGGATCAGGTGCTCAGTTTAGGACATGTTAAATTTGACATCTCCATCAGACATCCAAATATCTATGTCAAGAAAGCATTTGGACACACAAATTTAGAATTCAAGGATTGAGGAATAAATTTGGGGTTTTGTTGGTATTTAGAAAGTATTTAAATTTGTGAGACTGGATGTGCTACCCTAAGAAGTTACTCAAATCCGTGTTTGTTAAGTAGCTCCAGGAAAAATGAAAAAGCATATTAACCTTGAAAATCATTATTAAACCAGGGGATGGGGAGGAGAGGGAGGAAGGAGGAGTGTTTGTAAAGAAAAAAAAAAAAAAAAAAGCATTCCTCAAGGAATAAAGGAATAATGTAGATAGAACTATAAATGATCTCCTGAGAGTGGTTTATAGAAGATTGAAACTGGGAAATACCTACCCCAAAACACACAGTGATTATCTAATTTATGCCTGTATCCCCAATGCATGGTAGAATGCCTAAAACACAGTAGATGCTTATTAAACATCTGAAGGATGAATGAATGAATGAACGAAAGCTTGATATAAAGGCAGCCAGGCTTCCCAGAGACAATGGTAGGCTGTGGGAAGTACTGTGACTTTAGCCATTGAATGTCCCTGGGTCTTCATCACACTTCTTCATAGGTTGTTTTCTTGAATTCTTAGATATTCCCTAGGATATGGATTTTTTGGCTTTTTTACTAATCTTGTGAAAATTAATAATATTGTCTACATTTTCTTTTCCTTAGTAAGAATTCATGGGTGAAGTTTCAGGAATCCGTAGTCTGAGAAAGGGAAGGGTGAATAAATCTGATAACCCTTAGAAAAGCTCCGGGAAAAAGCAATATTGTTGGATTTTCCTTCTACAGTCATCTTTTGTTTTGCAGCAGAAGTTCTGGGCGAGGAATACCAATGAGCTGCGGCTCAGTACTAATTTGCCAGATCAACATAACCTCTAGAGAGAAAAGCAAAAAAGCATTCCTATTAACTTCAGCATTGGGATAATTTGAATCTCTCTTCTAACACATCTTGCCTCTTTTTTTTGGTTAATTACTGTGGCAAACCTTATTTTCTCTTTAAATTAAGCCTTGAAATGCCTCTAATTCAACTAGGCTGCTACTAAAGTTCAGTTTTCATGGGAAAGAAATCAGAGTCTGTCATTTGAGAAAAAATAAACTGTGCTGAGGGCTGTAGTTTTGCCACAAATCTGAGAAAGAAGGCGTATTATCAACTGCTGGCCCCTGCTGCAGGAAGCCCACTACTGAGAGCTACGTCCCCCGTAAGAAGGTCACGATGCTTTCAACACCATCACGACCAGTTACTGTTCCTCTTGAAATAACACTGTCTTTCCTCTGCAGAGTGGCTTCTGCTCAGGAAACTCTTTTTTGCTTGGAGTTCTCAGGCACACAGCCTCTGGGGGGCCCAGTGCTGGCCAGGGCAGGTTCTCTGTGGGCTCTGGTCAATGGAGAAATAACACCCCAGCTCAGGCTTGTTGAGCTTGCACAGTGTACTGGGCACCTCCTGAGTACTTCATGCAAGTTCACTCGTTGTACACCACAAGCCGGAAGGTCGGTTCTATTCAAATACCCTCACTTTCCAGAAGAAACCCAAGAGGTTAGGAAATCTTAGCAGCAGACACGCTACTAGAAAGTGTGGGTGTGGGATTGGATTAGGCCATCATGTTCCAGAGAAAAAACTCATTCCCACTACAGTGTGGTCTTAATTGCTCTCTAATTGTTCTCTCTCTCCGCGCCCCCCCCCCCTTTCTCTTTTCTTCTGATTATAACCTTCTAGAGGCCAGAGGCCCTTTCAGAGCCTCAGCCTGAGACTGGGGGAAGCTGCCCTCTGCTAAAGCCGAGCCAGTTGCTAACTGCCCAGCCCCTGCCCCACACCAGGCATTCCTACCCTTCTGCTCCATTCATGTTTTTGATATACATGTACTGTACTTTCTCATGGAAATGTATTCAGTATTGCAATTCCTTCTCCTCTAGAGAAAGAGTTCCCTAAGGGCAGGAACCATAGCTTCCCATGGCTAAGCTTGCCTTTTCCCTCATCTCTACAGAGTACTGGATTCACTGGGTCCTCTTACTCACCTGGAGTCACATCATTCATTACTGTGGGGTTAATGGGAGGGAGAGACCAAGGGATGGGGATGCATTGAACAATGATTGCTTGTTGATGTGTCTGTGTGTCTCTCATTTAAGATCTCCAAAGAGCAGAGACATTGTCTTGTCCTGCTTTGAATGCCCCATCAGCTAGGATAGTGCCTGGCACAGGGTACATGTCAGTTTTTAAATTATAAATACATCATGCAAGGTTCCACTGAAAAATTTTGGTCTGTTCAATGTTGATGATTGTTTTTCTTTTTTTCCCTATTTTCCCCATCATTGTGAATGATAACTGTTTTCTTATTCAAGAAATTTTAAAGACTGTAGTTAGAGTAAAATGACCAAAATTGAATTCAAGACTGATGGTTTTAATTGACAGATATTTCATAAGCAACAATAAATAATGCCTCCCTGGCAAGTTTAATATTTTATCTTCTCTTTTTATAAATTGTGGCATTTCTTACTAGGCATGCATATATGCAGTTAGTGCTTCTACGAAAGCAAAGATTATCCTTATAATTATATATTACTGAGTCATAGTGATTAATGAAGTACATGGAAAGAACACCAAGAATAAAGCAGCTTAGCTTTTCCCATAGAACTTCTGATGAATGACATGGATAGAATTTTACCAATAAACTAAGCTCTGACCTTCTACAACTCTAAGTACCCAAAGCCCCATATAATCCCTTTTGCCCAGCAGGAAGTGGAGTCGTTCCTTCTCTGAGATGCAGCACCTCACAAATAATGGCTGAAACATATTTTTTAGTCTCAGAATAAAATTATCTTTTACAGCTGGAAGAAGAGAAGAACACAGATTCTACAGAACATCTGACACCCTCTGCCCCACTGAGGAAAGAGAAACTTGTCCTTATGATAGGGTTTAGGATGTCAAAGGAGCGGTTTTTGTTCTCCCTAGAGCATTGGGGTTTTATTTGTGTTGTTTTTCCTATTTGCAGTGAGAACTGGGAAGAGGAGATTTTTCTCTGCCAAAGGCTCCTCACTTGAATCCCAGGTATTCTTCAATGTCATTGTGGCAACTATCAGCCTGCAGCAATGAGCCTGGGAGACAATAAATTATCAGCCTACTCCTTAGGGGAAAAAATTATAAACTTGACATTTGAGTTTAAGAAATTTTTAAATCCCAAATGCTTCCTTTTAGAAACATCATGGTCTGTTGGCGCTGTCACTGTTGAGTTAACTCTCCCGGGAACTGTGGCAGCCTCCTTAACTCTTTATCCTTCCTAGAGCTCCCCAAGCCAGCAAGAGATAAATCAAAATGTCAAGGCTTGATCCTGCACGCACATCCCATTAACACTTCCATCATTCTTGATAAGCATTTAATTGAGCACAATAAATGTTTTAGCACTGAATCATGGCAGGTTGTACACTTGGGGACTCTTGTAAGGTATCTGGGGAGATAAGGAACATTGACAAGACACCAATTGTTAGTTACCAGCCTTGAAAGATCTGCAGACAATTTTCAATGCTGTGCTAGAATCCTCTACCAGGACCCTAACCTAAAAAGAAATATTAAATCCAAGTGCACATTTGGGTAAATCACCTAGGATTCTTGCAGATGTAGTAATAATTTTTTATATTAAACATTTAAATCCTGTCCTGGGCTTTAAAAGCAGAATGGCTTTAATTATCAAAGAAATGAGGTTGGAAAAATGCATTTATTTCTTGGGCATTGTTAATTGCCATTTTAGTATGAGGCAGCAATCCCCAAGATGTTCTATGGAACTCTTCTCCAAGAGAGTACTGATAAATATAAGGGTTTAATAAGCATTCCGTGGTTAAGTGTGAGAAATGCTGCATTTAATCTCCCTCTTAGAGACTCCCACATTAAAGATATGGAAAAGTTCTGCAGTAAAGAAATGTAGCATTGTTTCATGGAAACCCTTATTTTGTGGGAGATGGTGACAGTTTCACATCTTTTGTGGTTTCCCACGAAACACATTTTAGGAAGTACTAGCATAAGAAACTATCATTAGTGAAATCTCCAGGAGTTTATTGTTCAGCTTTGCCCTTGGCATTGCTTTGCTCCACATCTGATGTCATTCAGGACCCAGGCTGAAGAAACAGCATGATTGGGACAAGCCGTTCTCACGGCAGAGGGAAGAGAGCAGGAGAGGGCGGAGAACCGTGAGAGGCTTCTTATGACCTTTGCTCCGACCTGGCGTATGTATGCACATTTATTCACATTCCATTGCCAAGCAAGCCCTATGACCAAGTCCAAGGTCAATGAGGTGGGAAGGGGAAGCTGCTAGTTTCTAGTGGCTTATAAAAGTTTCCTCTATCTATGCATTCTAGCTATGGACAAAATGATGCCATGTATCGGTAGCTGGTTCAGAATGGATGCCACATTGCTGTGACCTTGTTGATGCTGTCATCTGTAAGAAGACAGTATGTGGTAAAATCAGTGAGCTCTATGGATGTAAACTCATTGCCCTTCTTCTTGCACCATAAAATGCATTACCCGATCGGAAGCCATGCTGGGTAGAATAGGATGGCAGTGGTTAGGCCCTTCTAGAAGTTCAGGGCACTGGCAAAAGTACTGCAGGCAGAGAATCCAAATTCAGTGTAAGTGATGATTCCAGTGAAAATACATCCCTTATTCCTCTATAGAAGGGAGAGATCTCCTGGCTTGTGTGCCCCCGTGAGGAATGCCACCAAGTCAGAGGGCTCAGTGCTTCCCTCTGCTGCTGACGTGCACAGCACTCAGCAGAGCCCATTCCCAGGAAAGCCCGTGCATGCCCACCAAACCTGCCAGTATGGTTACTTTGCTCACAAGCCTTTCTGGCAAGTTTTGGGGAAGCAACAGAGAGAGTGACTGGCATCCACCAATCATTTTATCTTGTCCTGCCGTTTAGTGAGAGCTGCCTCTACAGGAGTTGCTTTTTGGGGAGCATTTGTAAGGGACCAGTATCCTCACTCTGTGTTCATTCACATAGGTCCACTCACACACTTTTTTCCAGAGCAACTTGTCATTGATTTTTCACTCTTATTCCCTCTGAGTCCCTGAACGTCCAGCAAATCATCAGCCATTGTCTCTCAATCAGTGTCGTTCCCTACCTCTGGCATCTCTCCTTCCAAGTGTAGTGAACAAGCCTGGGAGGATGTCCCTTCTCCTCTGTTCCTTGAGGTCACTCCCATGTGGGGCTCTAGTGCTGCAGCTGCCCACTTTCTTTTAAAAAAATTTAGTTTATTATTTATTTATTTCTCCCCCTCCTCATTGGTTGCACTCACTGTCTGCTCTTTGTCTGATTGTTGTATGCTCTCTGTGTCTACTCCTCTTCTTTTTAGGAGGCACCAGGAACTGAACCCAGGACTTCCATGTGGGAGGGAGGTGCCCAATTGCGAGCTACCTCTGCTCCCTGCTTGTACTGTCTCTCATTGTGTTTCTTCGTTGTGTCTCCCCATTGTGTCATCTTATTGTATCCGCTTGCTATCTTGTTTGTCTTCTTTAGGAGGCACCGGGAGCTGAACCTGGGTCCTCCCATGTGGTAGGAAGGAACCCAATTGCTTAAGCCATATCCACTTCCCCAGTTGCCCACTTTTGAACATGCCAGTGTAATAGGTGGAGGGGTCATCTGTAAATGAGGGCCACGATTTTTTGTCCTCAGTTCACTGGTTATGGGTTGAGAGAAAAGTATCAGTGCAGTAAGAATAGGTGCACAGGCATTTGAGGCACTTGTTCAAGCAACTTACCTGTGCCTTCAGGACACGCCAGAGCTCAATTTCCTATACACCAGTTCCACTTGATGATAGGCAGCAGTTGCACATGCCTATCTTTGTTTTTTTAGTGAGGTAGAGAACACCTAACTCTAAATGTGCAGCTCACATCACATATGAACTACCAGGGCCCAGTAGTGAGCCAGGAGTTGTTTTTCCAAAGGAGAAGAGTTACTTGCAGATGAGACCACAGCCTGGTTCTGAAACCTGAAGGTCCCATGGGAGTCTCCTATCAGGGACTGCTAAAGGCTCTGTTGGATCTGCTGGAACATATGGCCCTTGGGTGGAGCATCTTGCCCAGCAGCCGGGACCTGCTGCAGAGTGTTCTCTCACTGTGGGACCCACTCAAATCTGGCAGCCTTATGAGTAGCTTGGGAAATGGGTTGGAACAGCACTGTCAAATATGATGCCTCCAGAATCTATTTCCAAACATATTTCCTAGATTTTTGCCAATATAAACTAACAAAATTTTGCCATTAATTTCATGTGTATAATGCCTCCTTTGAGATCCCCCTGTGATCTGCAGTACGTCCTTACCGATTACTAGACTCCAATATGTCTAATATGGAAGCGACGAGAAGTGGTAAGGTAGGTCTGGGGGAGAAACAGAATCCCCCTGCAAGGTCTCTATCTCAGGTGAGGTTATTACATGGTCTTCAAGTAAGGGAGTCTTACTTCAGACCCGGGAGAAAGGATTACTCCTGCTGGCAAGAACGGCTTGCTGGGATATGGGGATTCAAGTTCCATAGAATCATCTGAATCTGCTCTAAATGATCCGATTGTAAACTTAGTGAATCTTTCCTTCCTGATCAATACTTTACCATAATATAAGAAAACTGGCAAGGCTGTGATTTCAATTTGTATTATATTTCAGGAGCCTTCAGGAAGAGACTTTGCATTTGGTTTTCCTAAGTCCTGGCCCTTTTGCTATGAGAAATAAAGGATTTGTTTAATGAAGTCATTGAAGCTCCCTTTTCTATACATATGACTTGAGATGAGTATTTAAAGCATTAAGCTTGTGTTGCAGTTTGGCAGTTTGATGTAATTATGAATTCCAAAAATAGATATTGGATTATGCTTGTGAACTAGTCTGCTAATCTGGGCATGATTAAGTTATAAATAGGGCATTAACTGGGCCACGTCAGTAGGGCATTGAGCCCCACCCCTTGGTGGGTGGAGAATAAAATATAAAAGGCAAGGCAAAGGACAGAATTGGAGCAGTTTTGATGTTGGCGTTCTGGTGAGGAAGGAGAGAAGGCCCCGGGATAGAGACGAGCCATTCTCCTGAGAGTTCACAGCTGGCCTTGTGGAGAGAAGCAAAGCCTAGAGAGCCTCATAGTCTACAGCTGACCTTCTGGAAGAAACAGAGTAGCTAAGCCTGGAGAGAAGCGCAGCCCCCGGAAGAGAGGAACCCAAGAAGCCTGAACCCTGGCAGACGTCAGCAGCTGTCTTGCTCCAACACGTGGCAATGGACTTTGGTGAGGGAAGAAACTTATGCTTTATGGCCTGGTAACTGTGGACTTCTACCCCAAATAAATACCCTTTATAAAGACAAACCCATTTCTGGTATTTTGCATCAGCACCCCTTTGGCTGACTAATACATCTTGTCACTTTTCCCCAAATCTCATTTGCAAAAAGAAATGCCATTAAACACCACAGTGCTTGAATTCTTAGTTTCCATCATAAAGTCCTAAAGAATAGCCTTTTGATCTCCCGAGTTTGGTTTCTATAGGCACTTGATTCCAGACAACCACAGATGAGAATTTATGGTTTTGCCACCATATCCTATGGACTGTGAACATCCCATTTTCCATTAGTGATAAGGTCATTACTATCTTCAAATCTAACCAGATATGAGAAATAATCTTCTGGTACCCAAAACAGTATTAGTCAGAGATCAGTCAGGAAAACAGAAGCCACTCTATGTAGTCATTGTTTTAGAGGTTTTTAATATAGTGAAATAATGTCTTAGACAACTAGTAGAAGAACTAGGTGAATGAAAGTCAGGGAAGCTACCACCAGCAATCTCAGCCTGACATACCAGAATGTGGTTTTTAAGAGCTCCTCTGGAAGCTACTGAAATTTTCAGGCATTTCTGGGAGGCTCCAATCAACTATTTCAGTTGAAGCAATGAAGCAGGAGGATCTCAAGAGCTTGCTGGAAAGCTGCCATCCCTTACACAACTGATCATGTGTCTGCCCTCAATTGCCAAGCAGAAATTAATAGCCCCTTTCACCTGAGTTCCTCTAAAAGGCAAAGCCTTGCCCAGAACCATACTGGGATGAGGATTTTGGGAAAGGGAGTGCATGGCTTCTTTTCTATAATGCAGGGGAGACTTTGCTGATAACAAGTTGACAACAGACAATCTTGCACAAGAACACATTTTTTACTGTGGGATGGTAATCTTGCTTTCAAATTTGGATAAATTTGTGGGCAGATGAAAATACAGTGATGTAGGCAAAGGATGAATGGCTTGTAGAATAACTGAGGGCTCCTACCCAACTGTGATAAATTGCTTAATAGCCACAGATCTTTCCCATCTCAGGATGCATGCCACATTTGTAAATATGACTGTCACCTCTCCCATCCAAGGTGGATGCTACTTTTCCACATCCTTTCACCTGTGCTGGCCTTATGACCTTTTTTAACAACTAGACTATGGCAGATGTTATACAAGACCTGGAGCCCAGACCTCAAGAGAGCTTGTATCTTCTACCTTTGTCCTTTTAGAAACTCTGTCTCAGGATAACCATTCAAGGAAGCTCCTCTAGCTCACTGGAGGATAAGCTTGGAAGAGACATGAGACATCCAGCTTTAGTGGTTTGGAGCTGTATATACTCCAGAAAAACATGTTCTTAAACTTAATCCTTTCCTGTGGGTGTAAACTCATTGTAAGTAGGATCTGCTGATGAGGCTACTTTGTTTAGGTGTGGTCCACCTCATTCGGATGGGTCTTAATTCTCTTACCAGAGTCCTTTATCAACGGAATGAATACAGAGAGAGAAAGCCATGGAAGCAAGAAGCTGAAATCAATGAAACCCAGAAGAGAAGGGAAAGACCAGCAGATGCCACCATGTGCCTTGCCATGTAACAGAGAAGGCCAAGGATCGCCAGAAGCAGTCTTTGAGAAGAAAACATCCCCTTGATGATGCCTTGATTTGGACATTTTTTCAGGAATAAATTCCTGTTGTTTAAATCTGACCCATTTCGTGGTATTTGCTTTGAGTAGCCTAGGAAACTAAAACACCAGCAGGCAGCCAGCACCAACTCCCAGACATGTGAGTGAGGCCATCTTGAACCACTCAGCCTAACCAACTCTCCAGCTGAATGGAGCCATGTGAGTGTGCCCAGGAGACACTAACCGAGGAACTGCCCAAGAAGCCCTCAGAATCGTGGGAAATAATAAATAGTTCTTATTTTAGCCACTATGGTTTGCTGTGCCGCCATAGATAATCGACCTCCCGACTGTGGAAAAACTCAAATAGAATGAAAAACTGTGAAGAGAAAACAAGTGGTAACTGCTGTTTACAACACTCCCTCTATTTACTCACTTTCTATTGTTCAGTGAGTGTTTTTGAACATTCTGATAAGAATCATTTAGAGGTGTTTAACACCTTCCTAGGGGCAATGAATGACAGACATCCTGACAGCTGATGAAGATTCTTTTTATGGAAAAAAAGATAGAAACAATAAAAAAAAATTAAAAACATATTTACCTGTATTTTCTCATTTCATGAAAGAGGATTCCTACCGAGTTTTGTTTAGAAAACCTTAAAAACAAGTCCTCACCACAAGGAGTTGGTTTTCTTATACTTAAAAATTTAAGCAGCTGAAACTTCTCTGAAAAGGCAACCGTCTACAATGCCTTACATCCATCAGTGTTCTCTTTTATCAAAAGATATAATAGACTGGGAAGATCAAAATCTAGTCATAATACCACCCACAATCAATAGCCACTTGGGCTAAGTAATTTATAAGCATTGTCTAAATTAATAATCACAATAATTCAATGAGTAAGTACTATTATCATCTCCATTTTATACATGAGGAAATTGAACCTCAGAAAGATCGGGCAATTCACCCAAGATCACATAGCTGCTTTAAGAAGCAGGGTGTGAAGGTCAGCTTTCTAATTGCTAATGTGACCCCAGAAGCTCAGGTGCTTGCCCTAAGGGATGGTTATTGGTGGCAATGACATTGCAGTCACTCCTGAGTTTTGGTGGTCAAATTCTGCTGGAGTCCTGGATGCTGTGCTCATGTCCCCATCATACTTTGGGACTAAAAACATGCATAAACAAAAAGCACAGATGTGAATTTTCTTCTCTACTCACCATACCACCAAAGCCTATGCTCTTTCCACTATAGCACAATGCCACTCAAATGTAAAAATATGTGATTATATTTATTAATCTTTTTAAAAAAATGTATAGGGTAAAGTATTGGGACAAGATAGAAAACCACACTTTTCCCCACCATCCAGAGATAATCGCTATTACAATTATTTTGGCATTTATAAAGATTTTCAAGTGTTATATATATATGTATGTCATATATATATGTATAAATGTATACCATATATATGTGCACATGTGTTTGTGTGTGGAGAGAGAGAGAGAGAGAGAGAGAGAGAGAGAGAGAAATAGATTATAATGTAGATAGAGTTTTATATCCTACTCGTTTCCTTTAGCATTATATCATAAGCTTTCCCCTATGAAATTAATTTTTCTTTGTAAACATAATTTTTGATGACTGGTTTGAATTCCCTTAATGTTTTGGTTCAGTCGTTCTATAATGTTTCACCAAATTTAGGGCAAATGAGAGCTAGAGTCTAGAATAAATTCCTTGGAAATCCCAGTAGTTCTCAGTTGTTGCCCACAGGTTTGGTGAAAAAATTAGAGTTTGGGTAAAAAAGACATGAGTTAAGTTCTGACTCTATCATGATGACCCTGCTCAAGGAGGAGCCTCCTGGAGCTTCAATTTCCTTGTGTATAAACTAGGAGTGATACCCCCTACCTCCTGAGGACGTTGTATTATAGGAGATGATGCTGGTGAAGCATCTGCCACAGAGTGGGTGTCCGCTGCTTGTTTCCAGATTACCGTTTATATTATCTCTTTTTCCATGTTTCTCTTCTTCAGGGAAGGGACTAGTTGTCCAATACTGATTATTTGTCTTATAATGTCCATTAAATGACATATGTGTGTCTGGCAGCTAATGTGGCTTGGTAGTGGACTCCTTTGAACAGAGTAACACAGAAGCAGCACAAGTGGAGAAGGGCTTGGGCTAAGAACCAGCTGCCTGGATTAGGCTCTCAGCTCTAACACTTACCAGCTCTCTAGCCTTGATTAAATTACTTCTCTTTGCCTCAGTTTCCTTATCTGTCAAATGAAAAACAATGGTACTTTCCTTGTGAGATTAAATATGTTAATACATATTATAACAAGGCATTGGACAGAATGAAGTTCATACTTAATAAATGTTAGCACTCACTATTAAGAATCTTCATCTTAATGTGATTCTCCTCCCTTGTCTCTTCTCTAGCACTTTAGCCTCAGAGAAACTTCCCCAGAGTTTGCCAGCCCATAAAACAAAAGTTGCCTTAGGTGATTTGTTGCTTCTTCTTGCCAATAGCTCCATTGCCAATAGCTCATTTAATAAGTGAGTAGATACTTCACTTGACTAGAGGAACAGAATATATTATTTCATTACCTTTCCTGCTTTGCAGATGATCAAGAAATATTATTTTTTAGTTTATCCATATGGCATTTTGGGTTTTTATTCTCTAAACCTTAAATTACTTCAATTAATAGTTTATTATTACCTCCAAAGAGAAAATCCATAAAGATCTCCAAGTATCTTTATTTCCCCTGGATTACTTTCTTACTTTAATTGAAATATGTCTGTGTGAATATGTGTGTACACACTTATACAGACCCTGAACTGAAACTTGACACTGCTTAGATTTCCTTGCCCATGTGTTCCTGTTTCTTTCCAATGATCTTCTCATGCAGTATTTCTCAAACCAAGATTCACAGACGCCTCATCCTCTTTAGATGTATTTTCAGGTTTTGTGAGTTTGCTCTATGAATATTTTAAATTATGCACTTTTGTTTCAGTTATAGCGAAAAAACAGACATGGTAGATTAATTGTGGCTGCAATTCTTTGAGATTCCTCCCACCGATGGGTGGAGTCCAATTCTCTTCCTCTTAAATCTTGGCTGGATTTAGTGACTTCCTTGACCAATAGAAGGTGGCAGAAGTGAAGTTTGAGTCTTCTGAGGCTAGATCATAAGAAGCCTTCCACCTTCCCACCCTGACCTCTTGGTATGCTCTTTCTGATAACCCGAGACCACTTGCTGGAGAGACCACAGGTAGCCCCTCTGTTCCACATTTCCTGCTGAGCCCAGCCTTCCAGCCTCCCTTGCAAGGTGCCAGATGTGACTGGAGCTAACTTGGACCCCCAGACCAGCCCACCCACCAGCTGAGTACAGAGAGCAGAAGAATCACTCAGTGAAGTCTTACAGGAATTCATGAACTAAAATATTGCAAGAGATAATAAAGTTGCTGTTGTTTAAATTGTAAGGGACTTTATTAGGCAATAATGGGTAACTAATCCAAGAGTGTGCATTTATTCTGAACCACCTGAACTAGGGCCAACGAACTCCTTCTGTAAAGGATCAGATAGAAAATATTTTGGGCTTTGAGGGCCATATGATTTGAGGCAACTACTCAGACCTGCACTTGTAGCATGAACGCAGCCATGGACAAGAAGTAAACCGATATATGTAGCTGGCTTCTAATAAAACTTTATTTACAAAAACGGGGTATCTGGGTTTGGCAATGGGTCATGGTTTGCTGACAAGTTTTTGTCATTATATTTCATATATTTTTTATTTCTTTTAATATTCAAGTAGGCACCCAGAAATGCTACTTACTATGCTGTGGGTTATTGAGACAAGAACACAAATGGAATGCCAGATGCTGTCCTCCTACACTATAGAAATAAATCTTACATACAGAAAAGTGGTAGGAGAATGGCCCATGATAGGCTAGAGAAAGGATTGAAAAGGAATCTTGATTGACCTTCAACAGAAAAATATTATCTGTCACATTAATGTTGGTAATAGGGATTGAATTCATTCGGTAGCTTATATTTCTATTTAATTGAAATGTTTTCATTGAATAGTTGAACGAAAGCTATAAGCATACAGTTTTTACCTAGTTTTGTATTGGAACACTTCAAAGCTTTATTATACTAAAAATAATTTAAATTGGCAGTGAAGATCCAGGAGAATTTTTTCCCTAAAAAGTGCTTTGCGCCCTTCTCCACTGTGAGAAACACTGCTTTAAACACCTTCTGTCCACAGTTTCAGTCACCCAGCAGCAAGTGTCCATTTAGCTCTGTTTGGACAGTGGCATGTTTGCTGTGTTTTCATTGTCAGTATATAATATCTCTATAAAGATATTTCCAGAGTCTTCATTTCGATCCAAAACTTCCTATCTGGTGGCTGCTTTACTTGACAGGAGCATGAGTGAGTGGTTCCCTTAGATCCAACAAGGTTTCATAACTTCTTTTCTGTCTGGTCTGGTTAGCACTTTGGGTATGAGAACTGCTTTCAAACTATCCTCCTGATGCTGATGCTCAGGGTGCTTTCGCCTTCAGACTACCAGCAGTGGAGACGGCGACATTGCCATGACTTCTTTTCCCGCTGGCGCACATCTCTCGGCTCCCTGTGCTTAGGCGGGGGCAGGCAGCCGGTTTCGGGCCAGTGGACTGTGGGTGGAAGTGATGCACACTGCCTCCAGGCATGGTCCCTACAACTCCTCAAGGGAGCCTACAAGCTCCCTCTCCTCTGTCCTGTGGCCACAGGTGGGTGGCGCAGTGGGGGCTCTGAATCCCTTAGGTGATGGAGGCGGAGTCTGTGTCCCTTATTCAGCAAGTGGAAGGGTGCTGGCCCAACACCCTATCGAGCTGCCATGTAAGCAACACACACATATGACATTAGGGAGTTGTTACAGCAATAACTTGTTTTACTAATATAGCAGTCACTGCCTAATTTTCAGGGGAAAAATGATAATTCATAGACTTTCCTCAAAGTAAAGTGTGTCTTCCTTATTTGTCTCTTAAAGCTTTGGCCCCAAAGTGTTGCTTGTCTGCTACTGATGCCAGTAAATGGCAAAGCAAATAAGTAGCAAATGAAGATAAATTGTACAACTGAGAAATAAATGATCTTCTTGGCTCAGGAGTTTGTTCTGTTGGTTGTCAGGTATTCCCATGATTATAGTTTTATAGGGCACATATGAGAGATTTTCTGATAGGAAAAAAATTTTTTTTCTAGTATATGAGATGAATTTAAGGCATAGTTATTTCATAGTTTCATGAAAGTCTTCAGATGTTGAAGAATCACTGAGTTAGAGCATTTTATGGATAAGGAGTAGATACCTGAATGTACCATTTCTGATTTTGCCATCTTGCAAATCACAATTCCAATAATTCCTAACGTGGCTTTCCCCCAGCCCTGGGAGTTAAGGCATGGATGGCGCCCTCATAGCCTCAGGGAAGGGCTAGAACTACAGAATACAGAGAAATGGAGGGTCAGATTTTTGGCTTCTGAGTTTCATGTACCAAAGTTCAGTTTTACAGCAAAAGATTTGGTAGAATATGTCATCAGGAAGAGCTAGTTTTTACCTACCCCCCCCACCAATTGGCTAAAGAGTCTCCAAACTGGGGTTGAGAAAAGTTGCAGAGGAATGAAAAGAGTCACTGGTGGGCCCAGGAAAAGGAGCTGTTTTTCCTGCTTCTCCTCACCTGAGGTCAAATACAGGATGGGTTTGAGGATCCCACAGCAGAGAGAACATATATATGGCTTGCTTGCCCTGGGAAACCTAAGGAGGCCACAAGACTTGGGCCATTGTCCCGTTCTCAGAGTAACAGAATAGCAAATGTGACCCCTGGAGCGACAAGCCTGAGACAGTCTCAGTGCCCCCCAGCAAGACACGTCAAGTGCCAAATGTGAATCATGAACCCCAATGGGAAAACAGAAACAGCTTGAGAGAGAACCAAACTTCAGGCCTTGAGATTGGAATGAGGAGGATGCAGTACCTCTGTTTACACTGACAGTAAGGAGGGCAGCTCAGGAGGGGCAGACGATGAGTGAGGACTGGACACTTCCTCCTGGTCCTCGCACACCACACTCAACTGCTCCCTATTGCACCTGAGATAGTTTTAGTAAAAACTATTGAGATGTAATTCCTATACCATACAATTTGCCCTTTTAAAATGCATAATTCAGTGGCTTTGCAACCCATCAACACTATGTAATTTTAGAACATTTTCAACCCATAAGGAAAGTCTGTATCCATTAGCGGTCAATCCCAATTTCCCCTTTCCTCCAACTCCTGGGCAGCCAACAATCTACTTTCTGTCTCTGCAGATTTGCCCGTCATGTGCATTTCATGTAAATGGAATCATTCGGTATGTGGCCTTTTGCACATGACGTCTTTCACCTAGCAAAATGTTTTCAAGATTCATCCATATTGTAGCATGTATCAGTACTTAATTCCTTTTTGTGGGTGAATAATATTCTATTATTTATCTATTCATCCATTGATGGACACATGGGTTATTCTTACTTTTTGACTATTATGAATAAGGCTTTTTTTGTGTTGACATATGTTTACAGTTCTCTTTGGTATTAGTTTTCTCTGACTTCTGTAATAAAACACCACAAACTTAGTGGCTTCATATAATGCAAATTGATCATCCTTAAGATATTAATTCAGAAGTTTGCAGTGGGTCTAAACGACGTGGACAGGACTGTGTTTCTCTCTGGAGGCTCTAAGGGGAATCCTTTCCTTGCTCTCTCCAGCTTCTAGACACCTGCCCCATTGGCTCACGGCACTCTTAGTCAGTCTTCAAAACCTGCAATACCAGGTCGAGTTCATTTCACACTGCCATCTCTCTGGTTCTTCAAAGTTAACATCTTCCTTTAACTCCTTTCAGGACCTTTTGATTACATCAAACCTAGCTGGAAAATCCAGGGTAATCCCCTTATTTTATGATCAGCTAATTAGTAATCACAATTCCCTCTTCCATCTTAAATCCTCTCTGTCATATAACATAATACAGTCACAAGCCCCAGGGATTCAGGTAAGGACATCCTTGCATTGCCATTATTCTGTCCGCACAGGCTTGGCAATGCTTGCTTCTGCCTGTCTCTTTTTTTCGGGCTTGTGGTGGGGGTGATGGCTTAGATTCTATATATATTTTTAACAAATCAATTTTATTGACACATATTAATAAAGCATAAATCCACCCAAAGTGTCCAATCAATGGTATTCAGTATAATCACATAGTTATGGAGAAGGATCACTTCAATTATTTTTAGAGCATTTTCATTATTACAGTAATAGTACTACTGAAAAACAAAAACCAAAGGAACAAACAAAACTCATCACCTCTCACTCTACGCTTCCCCTTCTGTAAATAGCTGCTATTCTGTTTCCTTCTCTCTAGTTTATTTGTATTTATATTTTGTAAAAACAGTCTTATATATGCAATATCACTTATATTCATATTTTACATGAGGTTTCACTATGTTACACAGTTCCATGTCACATTTTCTAGTTTTCCTTCTAGTAATATAAATGTAATAAAAGGCTTTCCCTTTCAAACACTCTCATACCCATATAATAGCTCTGCTAGTTACAAACACCAAGATGTGCTTTCACCATTTCCATTCATTTCCAAAGATTTACAAACAACCTTTTAACCAATTCGGTTTTCCCTTCTCTACTTTCATTCTATTTTATGGTGACCTATATTCTAATTATTAATTCCATGAGTTTACATAATATATTTAGTTCATAATAGCTCAATCATACAGTATTTGTCCTTTTGTGTCTGTCTTGCTTCACTCAACATAATGTCCTCCAGGTTTACCCATGTTGTCATGACTTCATTTCTTCTTACCGCTGCATAATATTCCATCACACGTATACACCACAATTTCTTTATCCAATCATCAGTTGATGGTTTGTTTCCAACTTTTGGCTTTCGTGAATAATGCCACTATGAACATTGGTGTGCAGATGTCTGTTTGTGTCACTGCTCCCAGTTCTTCTGAGTATATACCTAGCAATGGTATTCCCGGGCCGCATAGGCAAGTCTATATTCAACTTATCAGGAACTGCCAAACAGTCCTCCACAGTGGTTGTATCAATCTACATTCCCACCAACCGTGAATAAACATTCCTATCTCTCCATATCCTCTCCAATATTTACAGTTTTCAGACTTTTTAGTAGTGGCCAGTCTAATAGGTGTGAAGTGATATCTCATTGTAGTTTTTATTTGCATTTCCCTAATTGCTAGTGATGTTGAACATTTTTTCATGTGGTTTTTTTCTTTTTTGCCATTTGTATTTTTTCTTTGGACAATTGTCTTTTGCCCATTTTTTAATTGGCAAGTTTGTCTTTTTATTGTTGAGTTGTATGATCTCTTTATATATCATGGATATTAAACCCTTATTGGATATGTGATTGCCAAATACTTTCTCCCATTGAGTCAGCTGCTTTTTCACCCTTTTGACAAAGTCTTTTGAGGTGCAAAAGTGTTGAATTTTGAGGGGGTCCCATTTATCTAATTTTTCTTTTGTTGCTCGTGCTTTGGGTGTAAGGTTTAAGAAACTACCGCTTACCACAAGATCTTGAAGATGTTTTTCTACATTTTCTTCTAATTTTATGGTTTTTGCTTTTATATATAGGTCCTTGATCCATTTTGAATTAGTTTTTGTATATAGTGTGAGATGGGGTTCTTTCTTCTGAATATGGCTATCTAGTTCTCCCAGCACCATTTGTTGAATACACTGTTCTGGCCCAGCTGGGTGGGCTTGACAGCCTTGTCAAAAATCACTTGGCTGTAGATGTGAGGGTCTATTTCTGAGTTCTTGATTCGGTTCCATTGGTCAATCTGTCTGTCTTTATGCCAGTACCATGCTGTTTTTACCACTGTAGCTAAGTAATATGTTTTAAAGTTAGGAAGTAAGAGTCCTCCAACTTCGTTCTTTTTAAAGACATTTTTGGCTATTTGGGGCCCATTACACTTCCAAATAAATTTGATTATTGGCTTTTTCATTTCTGCAAAAAAGGCTATTGGGATTTTTATTGGGATTGCATTGCATCTGTAAATCAATTTGTATAGAATTGACATCTTAACGATATTTAGTCTTCCAGTCCATTAACATGGAATGTCCTTCCATTTATTTAAGTCTTTTATTTCATTTAGCAATGTTTTGTAGTTTTCTGAATACAGGTCCTTTATGTCTTGGATAATTGATTATTTTAGTTGCTATTATAAATGGAATTTTTTCTGATTTCCTACTCAGATCGCACCTCAGTAGTGTATAGAAACGTTATTGATTTTTGCATATTAATCTTGTATCCCACTACTTTGCTGAACTTGTCTAATAATTCTAGTAGCTTTGTTGTGGATTTTCCAGGATTTTCTAAATATAGGATCATATCACCAAATAGTGAAAGTTTTACTTCTTCCTTTCCTATTTGGGTGCCTTTTATTTCTTTACCTAACCTAATTGCTGTAGCTAGAACCTCTAGCACAATATTGAATAATAATGGTGATAGTAGGTATCCTTGTCTTGTTCCTGATCTAAGTGGGAAGCTTTCAATCTTTCACTGTTGAGTACAATGCTAGCTATAGGTTTTTCATAAATGCACTTTACCATATTGAAAAAGCATCCTTCTATTCCTATCTTTTGGGGGTGTTTTTTAATCAAGAAAGGGTGCTGTATTTTGTCAAATGCCTTTTCTGCATCAATTGGGAGGATCATGTGATTTTTCTTCTTCAATTTATCAATGTACTTTATTACACTAATTGATTTTCTTGTGTTGAACCACCCTTGCATACCTGGGATAAAACCCATGTGATTGTGGTGTATAGTTCTTTTAATGTCCTTTTGGATTCTGTTTGCAAGGATTTTGTTGAGGATTTTTGTATCTATATTCATTAGAGATATTGGTCTATAATTTTCTTTTTTCCAAGTAGCTTTATCTGGCTTTGGTATTAAGGTGATGGTGGCTTCATAGAATGAGTTTGGTAGCATTCTTTCCTATTCAATTTTTTGGAAGCGCTTGAGCAAGGTTGACATTAGATTGTCTTTGAATGATTGGTAAAATTCACCCGTGAAGCCATCTGGTCCCAGGCTTTTCATGTTTGGGAGGGTTTTGATGACTGTTTCAATCTCTCCACTTGTGATTGATTTGTGTAGGTGGTTCATATGTTTCTAGGGATTTGTCCATCTCATCTACATTGTCTAGTTTTTTGGCAAACAGTTGTTCATAGTATCCTTTTATGAACTCTCTTATTTCTGTGCGGTCAGTGGTAATGTCTCCCCTCTCATTTCTGGTTTTATGTATTGTGTCGTCTCTCTTTTTTTCTTTGTCAGTCTAGCTAAGGGTGTGCTGATTTTTGTTGATCTTCTCAAAGAACCAGCTTTTGGTTTTGCTGTTGTTGTTGTTGTTCTTGCTTTCCTTTATTTCTACTCGGCTTATTTATTTCTCTTTACTATATATTTCCTTCAGTTTTGTTTGCTGTTCTTTTTCTAGTTCCTCCAGGTTGCAGTTAGATCTTCAATTTTAGCTCTTTCTTCTTTTTTAATATAAGAATTGAGGGCTATAAATTTCCCTCCTGTCACTGCCTTTGCAGTGTCCCACAGGTTTTAATATGTTGTGTTCTCCTTTTCATTCATCTCAAGATATTTACTGAATTCTCTTGCAAATTTTCTTTGACTTACTGATTATTTAAGAGTGTGTTGTTTAATTTCCATATAGTTATGACTTTCCCTTTTTTCAGTCCATTATTGACTTCCATCTTCATTCTGTTAGGATCAGAGAAAGTGCTTTGTGTAATTTCAATCTTTTTAAATTTATTGAGACTTTTCTTGTGACCCAACATGAGGTCTATCTTGGAGAAGGATCCATAAGCACTTGGGAAGTATGTATATCCTGCTGTTTTGGGGTGCAATGCTCTATAGATGTCTGTTAGGTCTAGTTCATTTACCATAGTATTCAAGTTCTCTGCTTCTTTATTTATCTTCTGTCCAGATGTTCTATCCAATACTGACAGCGGTGTATTGAAGTCTCCATCTTTATTGTAGAGACATCTGTTTCTCCCTTCAGCTATGTCAGTGTGTGCCTCATGTATCTGGGGGCACTCTGGTTAGTTGCATAAATATTTAGTACAGTTATTTCTTCTTGGTGAATTTCCCCTTTTATTAATATATAAGACCTTCATCCCTTATAACAGTTTTGCATTTCTTTTGTCATGTTTCATGGATGTCTAGGCATCTAAATATAGTGGTGACTTTACTCTTGGCCATTTTCTCTCTCTTGCCTATTGGGTTTTTTTTTGTTGTTGTTGTTTTGTTTTCTTTTTCTTTCCACAGCTATTCTTTGATATTTGGTTCAGCTTATTCCAAGACTTTAAAATTACCCAGATTAAGTTATGAAAATCATGCCATGGACTCACTACTGGGTCACAGATTTTCTCCCAGGAGTTAGGCTCCAGAAAAGACCAAAAGCAGTTTTTGTCCATGCAATTTTCAGACTGGCCAGCAAATGTTGCTCATTGGTGCACCTTTCCACAGAGTTGTTTCAAGCTCTGTGATCCTGTGTTTTGGTCTGGTCAGAGCTGAGATTCAAAGCAGGCTCTGCTGGCCCAATTCACTGAAGAAAAGCCCCCCAACTCCCCCTCCCTTTTCCCTTGTAACAACTGACAGGGAGGAAGATTGAGTCAGCTGCAGTGAGCCAGGGTTTTTACCCCAGCTTAATATCTTGGAGGTGGGGGAGGGGAGCACTTCCTGGCCACCACAGGGGTTTGGTGACTCACATTTGTTGTTTCAGGTTCTTTGTCTCTCTGACCCTCACCCTCCTGGGAGTCATGAAGCAATGTCCTGGTCTGCTGACCCCCAAAGCAGTTCCCTCCATTGTTTTTGTGAGCATTGAGCCCTGTCTGCCTAATCTGATGCCCCCTTTCTAGGTTCTATATTTTTTGTCTCCCTGTCTTGTTTGTTTGTTTTGTTTTGTTCTCCTTGTCTTTTTGATTGCAGACTGGGGTCAACTGAATTATATACCCCAACGTTGACATGTTCTTAATCTTAAGCTGCATTCCTCTAGGTTGAACCCATTACAAATAGGGTTATTTTTAGTTACGGTCCTGGTCCAACTGAATGAGAGTGGGTCGTAATCCCTACGACTGGAGTCCTAATAAAAAGCAGTCAGAGAAAGCCACTGGGAAGTTAGAATTCAGTGGAAACTGGAAAAGCCAGACAGGGGAGGACATTGCCATGTGCTGGGTGGCAGGGATACAAGCCAAGGAACACCAAGGATTGCTGGTAGCTAGCACCAGAACACAACAGTGTCTGGGAGAAAGCAAGCCTTACTGATATCTTATTTTGGATTTCTAGCCCCAAAATCTTGAGCCAATAAATGCTTGTTGTTTAGGCCAATCCATTGTGCTGTATTTGCCATATTAGCCTGGCAAACTAAGACATAGACCTAGCAGTGGAATTGCTCAGTCAAATGGTAACTCTTTAATTTTGGTGAAAGTGTCAAACTGTTTTTCTAAGAAGATATATCATCTTACATTTCTGCCAGAAATGTATGAGGGTTTATAAACATACTATTGGTATGAAGTGGTATCTTATTGTGGTTTCAATTTACATTTCTCTAATGATTAATGATGTTGAACATCTTTTCATGTGCTTATTGGCCATTTGTATATTTTCTTTGGAGAAATGCCTATTCAGATCCTTCACCCATTTAAATTTTATTTGGTTTTTATTGTTGACTTGTAAGAATTCTCTATATATTCTAGAGGCAAGTTCCTTATCAGATGGATGGTTTGAAACTATTTCCTCCCATCCTGTGGGTTATCTTTCACTATCTTGATGGTGTCCTTTGAGGATGAAAGTTTTTAATTTTGATGAAGACCACTTTTTCTTTCTTTCTTATGTCATTTGTGTTTTAGGTGTCATATCTAAGAAACCATTGCCTAATCCAAAGTCACTAAAATTTACTCCTGTTTTATTCTGAGAGTTTTATAGTTTTACCTCTTACATTTAGTCCTATGATCTATTTTGAGTTAATTTTTTAATATTTTGTGTGAGATAGGGGTTTATCTTCATTCTTTTGCATATGGATATCCAGTTGTACCAGCACCATTGTCTGAGAAGACGATTCATTTCCCAATTTCCTTGTTGAAAAAAATCAATTGACCAAAAATGTGAGATCTGGCTTAAGCATTGAGATTGGGAAGTGTGAGTCCATCTTTCTTCCTTTTCAATATTACTTTGGCTATTCTGTGTCCTTTATGTTTCCATATGAATTTTAAGATCAGTTTGTCCATTTAGTCAAAAAAGGCAGCTGGAATTTTGATAGGGATTATGCTGAATCCTTAGATCAATTTGAGAGTATTGCTCTTTTAACAATATTGACTTCTAACCTGTGAAAATGGGATGGCTTTCCATTTATTTAGGTCTTCTTCAAATTCTTTCAATGATGTTTTGCAGTTTTCAATGTATAATATAAGATTTGCACTTATTTTGTTAAACTTAATTTATTTTGTTAAACATAGTCCACCCAAGCATTTATTTTATTGATACAATTGCAAATTAAATTGTTGCCTTAATTGTATTTTCAAAATGTTTGTTGCTAACATACAGAAATACAATTTTTAAAAATATTTTACTTGTATCCAGCAACTTTGCTGAACTATCTTACTAATTCTAATAGTTGTTTTATGAATTCTTTTCACTTTTCTAGATACAAGATGATGTCTTTTTTGAATAGAGCTAAATTTACTTCTATTCTAGACTGCATGCTTTTTATTTTTTCTTCCTAGTTTCCCTGGCTGTAATCTCTAGTACAATGTTGAATAGAGGTGGTTAAAGTGGACAACCTTGCCTTTTTTTCTGGGCATAGGAAGAAAGCATTTATTCTTTCACCATGAAGTGTGAGGATAACTGTGGGGCTTTTGTAGATGCTCTTTATAGAACTCTTTACAGAAGTTCCCTTCTATTCTTTGTTTGTTAGGTGTTATTTTTTGTTTGTTTGTTTTTTTAAATCATACAAGAGCGTTGAATTTTCAAATGCTTTAATGCAGGGCCTCTTAACCTTTTCTGTTCCACAGGCCCCTTTGCCAGTCAGTTGAAAACCACGGACCCTTACTAAGTCCACACTATACTGTGTATTATTTAATAAATATACCACACCCACACCTACATGTCCTCACAAGAATAACGTTTTTTTTCGAATTTCGATTCAATCTTATGGACCCCTTGTTAAGAACCTCTTTTTTAATGCATATATCAAGATAATCATGTGACTTTCTCTTTTATTCTAAAAATATGGTTACTATATTAATTGATTTTTCTATGTTAAATCAACCTCATATTCATGGGATAAATCCTACTTGGTCATGGTGTAGAATCCTTTTTGTATGTTGCTTGATTTAGTTTGCTAGTATTTTATTGAGGATCTTTGCATCTACATTCTTAAAGGATATTGGTCTATAGGTTTCTTTTCTTGTAATGTCTTTGTCTGGTTTTGGTATCAGGGTAAATGCTGGCTTCATAGAATTACTTAGGGTAAGAATTCCTCCCTTTCTTTTTTTTTTTAGAAGAGTCTGTGAAGGATTGATGTTAATTCTTCTTTAAATGTTTGGTAGAGTTTACCTGTGAAACCATCTTGGTCAGTGCTTTTCTCTGTGGGATGGTTTTAATTACTATTCCAATCTCTACTTGTTATATGTCTATTCAGATGTTCTATATCTTGACATAGTTTGGTAGTTTGTTTCTTTCTAGGAATTTGTCCACTTCATTTAAGTTATCAAATTTATTGGCCTATAGTTGTTAATAGTATTTCCTTGTAAGCCTTTTTTATAAAATCAGAAATAATGTCTCTTCTTTCATTCATGACTTCAATAATTTGAGTCTTCTCTCGTTTTCTAGATTAGTCTATCTAAAGGTTTGCCAATTTTGTTGATCTTTTTGAACAATCAACTAAATATTTTTCTCTACTGTTTTTCTGTTCTCTACCTTTATTATTTCATTTATTCTGCTTGCTTTGAGTTTAGTTTGCTTTTATTCTAGTTTCTTGGGGTGGAAGTTTAGGTTAATGATTTGGGATCCCTCAACTTTTAAAATATAGGTGTTTACAGCTATAAATTTTCCTTTGAAACATTGCTTTCACTGTATCCCATAGATTTTGGTATGTTGTGTTTTCATTTTTATTCATCTCAAAGTATTTGCTAAATTTGTTTTTCATTTTTCCATTGATTATTTAAGAATGTGCTGCTTAATTTCCAAATATTTATGGAGTTTCCAAGTTTTGTTCGGTTAATGATTTTCAATTTCTTCCTATCATGGTCTGACAGCATACTTTATCTTAAAGTCTGTTTTGTCTGAAATTAATAAAGCCATTAATTTTTATTCTGTTTGTACAGTGCATCTTTTCCATCCTTTCACTTTCAGCCTATTTATGTCTTTGCATCTAAAGGGTGTCTCTTGTAGACAGAATACAGTTGGATCATGCTTTTATCCATTCTCTCAATTACTACCATTTGATTGGAGCGTGTGGTAGATTGAATTATGTACCCAGAAAAAAATAACATGTTTTTAATCTTAATCCATTCCTTTTGGTATGAACCTATTGTAAATAGGAATATTTGAAGATATTATTTTAAGTTAAGGTGTGGACAACTGAATCAGGTTGGGCTTTAACCTGGATTGCTGGAGTACTTTATAAACTGAATGTAATTCAGACATAGAGAGAGAAAGCCACAGGAAGAAGCTGGAAGTCAATGGAACCCAGAAGAGAAAGGAGATGACTGAGGAGTGGGAGCTTTCCCAGGAATTGTCAGACAGGTCAATAGTGACATTCCCTGGGGATGGGGCTTTTGGGGAGCTCCAAACCCATTCCTTACCCTCCAGTGACTGCTGGTAGGGGAACCAATGAGACTAAATCTGAAATACTGTATTTCACCAATACTAAGTTACATTTTCCCCCATATTTTAAATTTTCTGAAATCGAAAGGTCTTGCAACCATAGTAGGCCAGGTAGCAGTCCTGAGGAACTTGACCTTGTGTGCTGGTGTGCATCAAAATTGCAGAATGGAACTCAGTGGTTTAGAAGAAAACCCTAGGGACAAAAACAGAGTTCTTAAAAAAATGACACATCACCACTACTTCTGACAGTATAACAGATAATTTGGGGCAGAAAAACATGGAAATCAATGACTCAGCCAAAAAGCAACTCAGAAGAGAAAGACTCAAATATGAATAAGTTTTAGGAATACCTTCATCAATTTTTTGTGCTGATTTTTTTTCCTTTATGAATATAAAAATGTGATATATAAAAAAATCTATTTCTAAATAAGCCTAAAAGCAATTTCCTAACAAATATAAAATCAATGTTCCAAGTCACTGTTGTGCAATAGAAATAAAATGCAAGCACAGACATAATTTTAAACCTTCTAGTAGGCATGCTACAAATGTAAAAAGAAACAGGTGAAACTAATTTTAATAATATATTTGTATTTAACTGAATATATCTAAAATATTATTGTAACATGTAATCAATATATCAAATTTATTGAGATAATTTATATTCAGTTTTTCATAGTAAGCCTTGGAAATTCAATGTGTATTTTATACTTCATGTCCCAAGTCAGTCTAGCCATATTTCAAGTGTACAATATCCACATGTGGCTCATGGGTCCTGATGGCTATTGTACTCCACAGGGCATGCCTAAGTGAGACGGAAAACCCATGGGAATGACAGCTGTTTTGTTTGTAGTTGTAAACAAAAGAATGTCATCTTATACTTATGTGTCATCTTATACTTAATGAGTCAGAGTAAATGAAATGTGGTAGTTTTTACCTCAGATAGAAATGAAGTTTCATTATAAAAAAGACATTTCTTACACACATCACTACGTGGTTTGGATGAGCGTCTTCTGAGACAGTGATTGCTTGGTCAATGCTCCTAGCAGGCTCTGTGAGTTACCGTGGGTGACCCTGACAGTGCCGTGGGCCAGTAACATGCTGGCTTTTCATCTACCAGGCACAGCATGGGCCGCCGAGCGAGTCCTCTGGATATTTTCCTCCAGGTTTTCATTCAGCCCTCCTGAACGCTTCCAGACAGGTTTCAGAGAGGGGAATCAGAGCAGCTGGAAAGTATCTTCACCAAACTCTATGCCAGAGTTGTTTTGAAGGCAGCCAAGAGGCACGCTGCTGTTTTAATTCTCTCTTCCTCTCCACTCTCATGATAACAAAGTCTGCAATGACAGAAGATGGGTTTTCCCAAGTCGGTGATTTTTCCTTTTACTTTGACTTTCGTGATCAGTTTCTCAGCTGGTGCCTCAATTCTTCACATTAACTACTATTTGTTTCTCCACCATGATAACATTTAGTTAGAACAGTGCCTGGGAATAAACCTGATGGAACATCAATTCTTCACGTCTGCTCTCTCAGTGCCAAATTAGAGGCACTCCTTTCATTGGGCTGTGACAATCACAGAGGCTTTAATTGCAGTCTGACTTATAACAAAATAAAAACTGTACCCTACAGATACATATAGTTAAGATACATTTTAGTGTTCTCTTAATTTAGAGAATTGGAAAAGCCTGAGTTCTTGTAATCTCTATAGATTTCAAAGCACAGTTTCTTAAAATATTCAAATTATAATTATCCTTTGAAGCTAGGCCCTTGGAATATGTTAGGACTGGGGATTTTTTTAGTACTAGGGCATGATCTTGAGGAGCAGCTTTTTTTTTTCCAAATTGTTTTTGTGGTAATATACATACAATGTAAAACTTCCCATTTTTACTACTTTCAAGTGTACAAGTCACTAGTTTTAACCCCATTTATGATGTTGTGCTACCATCACCACCACCCCTCACTAAAATTTTTCCATCATCCCAGACAAAAACTCTGTACCCATTAAGCACTGACTCCTTATTTCTCACACAACCCCGACGCTGGTAACCTGTAAATCTACTTTCTGTCTCTATAAACCTGCACATTCTAGTTATTTCATAAAAATAAAATCATACAATATCTGTACGTTTGAGTCTGGCTTACTTGCACTCAGGATATCTTCAAGGTTTATCCATGTGGTAGAATGTGCCAGAACTTCTTTTCTTTGAATGGTTGAATAATATTCCATTGTAAGGGAGGAGCTGCTTTTAAAAACCTAATAGAATGATTCTGAGCCCAGACATTGAAGTCAAACAAGGACTGCAATCCAGCTCTGCCAGTGAATGGCAGAGACTGAAGACTTAACTCTCCTGTCCCCAGCTCTCTTGGGGATAATGTAGTATCTGCCTAAGAAGGTTTTCTGATGATTACATGTGATCATCTGCACACTGTCCACCACCACATTTGCCTAAATAAGTTCTCAGCAAATTGTATTTATAATTGATGGTCAACAAATTTCTTCTGAACAGGGTCAGATAATAAACATTTTAGACTTCAGGCCATGTGGTCTCTGTCACTAACTACTCAACTATGCCTTTCTTGGGCAAAAGAGGCCCTAGACAATGTGGAAATGAATGAGCACACCTGTGTTCTAATAAAACTTTACTTATAAAAATAGGTGGTGGGATGTAGTGTTCTGACCCCTGCTGGAGGTTTATGTGCAGGAGGACCCTCTCCAGAGATTCTGTACACCAGAACTCCTTGCACATGTTTCCGTCCATTCAGTTGTGTAAACTTGGTGCATCTTTAGTCATAGGGTAGTTTTGTTTCTGAATGAATGATTTTGATGTGCAAATGGGGTTGAAGTTCCCTGGTACTTGTTTTTTACTTCCTCTCAGCCCTCTCTTTCTCTACCTGGCCTTCTGCCTCCTTCCCTTATATAGAGCCATTATTTCTGTGGGTGCTACCTAAAATCCTTTTTCTTTGCCCGTGAACCTATAAGTAGCAATCAGCACTCAAAAGACTCCCGTTGCATGCACCTGAGCTCTCCCAGGCTGCTGTCTGAGGATGGATCAGATCTGTGGCGTTTACCCATTCCAGCCCATCCTCATCAGGACTGTGGCACCAAGCCCACATGTTAATCACCTGGGAGAAGGCAGCCATCTTGCGGGGAAAGAAAAATGCAGATGACGTAAAGGGGTGGGCGTCCTCTCCAATTCAGCACACCCGTCAGAAGTGATTTATCGCCCCCAAGTCCCCAGCTGCTCTCATCAGTCCTCACATCAAAAACTGTTAAGGCTTCCTCCACAGTCTAAGCAGAAAGCCCAAATACAGAGAATTTCTTTCCAGGAGCATCCTTAACTGATTTCTCTCCCAGCTGCCAAGTCTGAAATGCCAAGTTTAATTTGACATTGAAGTAGGCTTGAGGTCATTTCATGTCTGTAGGTTTCCTCTATTAACTTATTTACCGTTTTCTAAGATTTAAAGCCCGGTCAAGCTGGGGAAGAGTCCCCCTTGGCAATTAAATTGGTCAAAATGATGGGCTACCCCTTCAACAACAGGATCTTTTAGATGAAATATTGCCTTTTTCTGATTGATTTAGCTACTGCCATTCCCCTGTATGTGACAGTTAATCCCTGGGGAAAATAAAAAACAACACACCACCTCCCATTTCAGGCCTAGGCTGTTTCCACTTGCTTAGTTTGAAGGTAAGCTTTGTCCTTTTTTTGCCACTCAGTTTTCTAATTAGACTTGCCTTTGTGCCATTTTTTCTAGGGCTGCCTCGTTGTTTTGCCACTTGCTCACTAGTATCTGTAACTTCTAAAAATTAAAACAGAAGCTTCTAGACAAATGAAAACATGTTTTATTTACAAGAAAAAGTCTGTACACTGTTTACACATAAAAATATACAAAACCAAAATAGAAAATATCAAAGTGTTAAAATGTATACAAACACGTTTAAAATGTGACTCCTGGAAATCCTCAAGAATGTTTGAAGAGTACACATTTCATTTTTAAAAATGACCATACAAAAAAAATTCCCAAAGCTGTTTAAAAAAGTTCACTGGTTTCCATCAGAAGAATTTCATAATTATTTTATCTGGAGCAAAAGGGATGTGTGGGATAAGTGTTATTAATAGATTTTAATACTACCAATGCAGTTAATGTGTTTGAAACCTACCCAATAAGACTATTTTCCATTGAATCAATACATGTTTCTCCCCCTAATGTTGTAAAAACCATGAGCTATAGATAATCTTCTCTTCAAAATTCAGAGTTAAATCAGGCATCTGACAAGGATATAATATTCAGGCACAGGGATTCCTACAATTTATAGTGCCTTTTAAATATTTCTCTGCATGCTTTTTTTAACATAGCCAAGAAGCATGGGATATGATTGTGTGGAAAGAGGGATAGAGGGGGCGGTTTATTTTTTAACAGAAGGACATATAACATTTGCTTCCTTCTTTTGAAAAACTGGCATTTGCATAATTAAAATAAAATTTATTGTAAAAGTTTCAGACAAACAGATTGATGAAAAGAAACAAAATAAAAACAACGTGTGTAGATATGTATATATACAATTATATAACTATATCTACATGCGCACTTTTTATCCTAATGACTATATCAATGCCTTAAATTCTTTACATTTCATTAGCCCAAGCTTATGAAGGAATATGCTGGCTGATTTTTTTTTCCACTGAAGTGCTTCATTCATTTAATCAAACAAGAATCGGAACTTACAATTTATTTTCTTGGATTGACAAAATATATCTTTCATTTGCCAATAACATAAATAATGCCCAAATGACAGAAACATGCAGAATAATTTCACAATGGAAATATCCAGAGTATAAAAAACAAGTTCCAACTCAGGCACATTTTACCTATGCAATTAATTTCTAAATGTAGTTGCCTTGATTAGTCGTGTAATCAGTGGGTAAGAGTACTAAACTGTCAGGAAGTAAGAAAGTATAACAGGTAATATGATAGAAGATATTCAGAGACTATTTGGTGTGTATATTCAATCCTGCATTTATCAATAGTTCTCCCCCCCACCTCCACTTCTCTGTCTTGTTCCATAGCTGAGCAGAAATGAGATCAGGTTATTTGGCCAGTGGTCTCAAATATGCACTAATATGCACTCTGCCTTGATCTATCAGAAAGGGTACAGAGATAAATCTAATCCTGTCATTTGTGCATACAAAATTCTTCCATTGCATGCCTTTCCTCATCTGAGACTAGCTCCCACTTAATGTACCAAGACAGGCTCTAATTGATTCAGTGGCTTTAAGTGGCTCCTGCCCGGGAGGGTCAGCCAACAGCAGGAGGTGTGATCTGGGCCATCAGAATGAACTGGCTCAAAAACACATAATATAGTGACCCCGTGGTAGCTTTAAACAGTGACTTTTATTTCCCAGTCTTGAAAATGCTAACAGATATTTTAGCATTGCTTTGGTTCAGACGCTATGGCTATCAAGACAGATGAGTACTGGAGAGCCCAGCATTGATTAAGTGTCTGACTGAGGGACAGAGGGCACGAGACATGTGGGGAGGAGGCCATGCCCGGGCAGTTTGTTGTTTTCTGAAGCAGGGAACCTCGAGCTCTGGGTTCGGACAGGCAGGAAGAGACTCAATTCAAAGCTGTGCAAAAGCCCTCTCACCTGGTTTATTTTAATGCAAACCTCTGAGGCTTACATGCAGTTTTTAAATTGACTACCTCACGGACCTGCACACAGTGTTCTTGACAAACGCATCTCTGTGAGGACTTAGTAGGGAAGGTCCGATACACGGGACTAGCACAGATCTTCGATGTGGACAGTGAGCACACCACACCTGCCAAACATCACCCTTATGCCGGGTGGGGCAGACTGTAGAAACATATCCAGATACAGGTGAGTGTACACAGATGTCTAGATACAGGTGAGCTGTCATTCCTGGTCAACATTTGTTCCTTTGTGATCATAAAATAAGAGTGACATCATCTTGAAATGTAAAGCAATATGACTTTGATAGTCCTGAGAGTGGGGAAAAAAGGGACATCTAATAGCTTCAGGTGGCACCATAGGGATTTTATCAGCTTCCCTACACCAAAGAGGATGGTGGGTTTTAGAAGGGTCAGAACCTGGGAGAAATGCAATGGGTTGTTATTTTTTGTTTTAACTACTCTACAGAAAGGTGATGTGTTTATTGCAGTTCAGTAAATATGACATCCAAGGATTTAATCAATACCTGGCAAAACGCTGCCACTTAGGACCAATTTAGCTCATACTAGAAGCAGTCATCATGTTTCCTATAAGAGCTTAATGTTTTTGAGGCCAATTTCAGCTTTTAAGCAGAAGAATACTCAGCCAATGCTATATGAGTATGTACACTACACATTCTGAATGTTTCATAGACCTGATCCCTAAGAGTCTTTGAGGCCATAATAAATTCAAAGTTTTAATTAAATTTTCCTTTAAGTTTTTCCATCCTTCTTCTAACCTCAGTGAAATTGACAGTACTTAAAAAAAATTACTTGCATTACAACACAAGCCTATTAAACATCTCTGGAGTATTTTCTAGGGGCTTTTGAACTTAAATATTTACACTGATCCCAATAAGTTATCTGCTAGCCAAGCTCTCATGAGCAACGGGGGGTTGTCATGGATAATAAAGCCTGTAAATTCACTAGGAAGACTGTAAAAGGATCTTCAACAGTTGTGGCCATTTAAAGGCAGAGCCTGGAAGCTCCTTGCAGGAGGACTGCTCATCAGCTTTCAGAAGTCACTGAGCTTATCACACAAACATGTGACAAGACAAAGCCCTTTCAGGAAATTACAAAGAAAAGTGGCTTGACAATGTCTACTCAGACTTAAGTTAATATTATCCATCCCTTTGCATAGTCCTAGAAATGAGGCTCTCAAAATGGGCTTTTATTGGGTGTTGTCTTCATTAAAACTTATTAAGGATGATAATAAGCCACAGGATACATCTGTTACTCAAGCTAATTTCTGCTGAGTAGACTAACCAAACAGATGCTGTCAGTTTCTGCAAACCATTCTTGCTAAAGAAAGTAGTCCTGATAGCACTCCGGGAAAAAACAATCCTGAAACAAAAATAATATATGTTCACTTAACTCTCCTGATGTTTATACATTTGCAAGGGAGAACATATTTAATTAAGTTGCTATTGTCAATATCAAGGAAAGTTTTTACTACACCACTGAGATATTTTGATTATATATTGACATAATAGCATACTTAATTAAGGTATCCCAAAATGATGCTGTTTCACTATGTTCATAATGAATTTTTTTTCAATTGTAGCAGCAAAAGAAGTTAAGATTAAACAAAGCAAAAGAACAGAAAGACTCTGAATCAAGCTAACACATTGGGATGAAAATTTCCCCTCTAGCTGCCTTCCCCTCTGAAATGTCTATTTCCCTTGTTAAAGAGCAGTGCTTTCACAGAATTTTATTTAATTATATGGCTTTGCCATGCTGCTGACATAAAATATATCTGTGAAAAAGGGTTGGATTACTAAATGTTTGTCTGCAGGCAGAATTAGACTAAATTCTGTGCACACTGTTGTAGGGTTCCCTATGGCGGATATTAACCTTCCAAAAAAAAAAAATCTTTCTAAAACAGCCAGGTGTGCATCCTAGCAGCACTGCAGCCATTCCTTCTCTGCTCCCACCCCCCCACCCCGTGCTGTAATAACTGTCAGTGCGTGTACGAGACTACAAAAGGGCTGTGGGATGGACTTGTGGGCAAGTGGTCTAAGGCAGGAAAGCCGGAGCCAGAGAACATCCCAGTGCAACCCCGCAGCCCCGTGATTCTGTGTCTGCATCTCTGCAAAGTTCCTCTCAGTCTGTGTGTCACTAGCGTGCTTAGTTGTGTAATGAAATGTTGCACAGAAACAACGTGCCTCTTCTGTTCTTGTGCTAGTCCAGAGTTGGCTTTTCCTTAGACCACTCAAATTAATGTTTTATGGTTTTAGAAATTTGTCTTGATACTCAAAAGAACAAAGGGAAGCAAAGATTGGTAACGTCACAATTTGGAAACATTATAGGCTATACAGGGAATTTCTGTTAGAAAAACACATATGACTGGCAATTCAGACATTTGTCAAAATCCAGGATATTTAACCATGAATTTACATGTAAGCAATGCACTAGAGGTTATAGATACTGTACCGTGACTTGGATGTTTCTAGGTATAAACTATTTCACAATCCAGGGGTGTCACTTAAACCAGTAGTCAAAACCAAGACTGTTTAGGGATAGCTGTGCCATAAGAAAGGGTTACCATTTTTGGAGGCATCTGTACTCATTATACATTTTTCTGTCTAGCTACCCACCCCCCTTTTTTTGTATCTTTCTTGAGCTTTTAAAAAAAATGTAAATTCCATTTCTATATTCAAAGCAGTAATAAATACTCAATGGCTTAGGAAGAGAAGAATTCTTGTGGCCACCACTAAATTACAGGTCGAGGACTCCAGGCATCATTGTCTAATGTATCTTCAAGTATTCTGTGACTTGGAGTACAGCAGTAGTACCTTATTGCACATGGTTTCCCGAAAGTCCCTTATCAAAAGTGCGGAACGGGCTGGGGTGCCGGGCAGCGAAGCGCCCGGAAGCCGGGCAGGATCACCTTGCCCTTGCGATGCAGATCCTCCTGGAGGCCCGTGTTCATGCGCTGCACCAGCAGCTTCTCGTACAGCAGCGGGTGGTACGCGCCGAGGGTGCAGGCGGCATCGTAGTACAGCTCGTGGTAGTGGCAGAGCTCCGTCTGCCGCACTGACGGGATGTACTCGTACACGTGCACTTCTCTGCACAAGGACATCATGAGGATGATTCCTGACAGGAAAAGGAAAGAGAGTTAGAGCCCGACAAACAACTCCACGGGAGAGAGGGGCTTTGGAGGGAGTGGTGTAGGCGGTGGGGAACGATTGTGGCAGGAGACACTTGCAAGCATTCACCTTTTTGCTATCCTCACAGTGGTGGTGTAATAACTTCCATTAAGTGCTGTGCACGCAGCTGGTGGAGGCTGGGGACATGTCAGCATGTAATACCACATATATTCACTCCAGGGGGAATCCCTGCCCAGTGGACACACAGGACACCCTTAATTCCCCCAGAAACGAGTTGTGGCAACAGGTGTGAAATGTGCCTACTCAGCACCCAGGGGCCTAGGTAGCCAGTCTCTGCCTGGCAGGTACTAAAATTCCAGACTCCCAGAAAAAGAGCAGGTGTTCAGTAAAAACCCTATTTTTTACACACACGGTTTAGATATAATGGGCCACAATTATCAATTAGAGGGTGGGAACCCTCCCCAAATACAAGTTCCCAGACACCAAACACAGGCCAAACTCTCCTGCAAAATACCATGCTATTCTGTAAAGAATGGGCAAAAAAAGTCACTTAAGGAATCTTTATGTTGGGTAATTTTCTTTGACTACCAAAAATTAACTGCTTTCATCCCTAATAAAAGTTTTCCTGCTTTCCACATGGAGAGGAGTTTCTGATAGGCAGATGAATTTGAGAAGTTTTTTAAACTTATGGTTCTAAACCAATTCAGTGGGTGTGTGGCCAGCTTTTTAAAATCTTTAAATAGGATTCAATGAATGTGGCATTTCTTCCTTGGCCAGTTTTTGCAAATGAGTCCAGTACTAGGGATTCATTTGAAGAAGAAAGTGTTCCTTTTTTCCCAGGCAATTATAATGACTCAAAAGGCATTCATTTGCCAAAGTGCCTGCTTTTAAATGCTATATAGTACAATGTAATTATCAAAGCAATTAAGCTTTTTGGCTGGACTTAATAAAATGTCATTTTATGACTTAGCATAATCAGCAGTATGGACACTTATACATTGAAGCAAACTTCAATCCATGTTCAGACTCCACAAATTCTGAATGAACGAGGTTTCCCCTGTAAACATCCATTGTAAGGACTCTACTTCACAGGTGTAGGTATAGCTGATGCATTTTCAGAGCCTAGACTAGTTGAATCATTTACCCTTTAGCTTAACTGAGATGACCAATACAACATGATAACTTTCTGAATGAGTGATGAGGGTGAAAGGCTAATTGTATTGATTATGCTAGTCTAATGGAAATACAGCAACCGTTTTATGCTTTCTCCATAAATTCAAACATAAAATGGAGAATCATAAGATCTTTACTTAAGGTATCTTGAAGAACAAAAGTGACATTTACAAAAATATTTTTAATTAAAAGTTGTTTGGAAATTTGAACTTGATATAATAAAATAATTTTAAGCAGCATCTACCATATTAAATAACACAATATAATGCAAAAATAATACTTGCAGGACAATTTTTAGGTTAATTTATATTGTATTATTTGATTACAATGCAGAAAGGATTCATTAGTTACAGGAAAAAACAAAATGAGTATTACTAATCAACATCATTGTGATGCATTTTACACAATCACAAATATGGATGTCAAGTAGCTTATTATTTTGTGTTAAGGTTTTGAGTTTGGATGATATATTGGAAAATTAAAATGCAAAATGCAATATAAAATGGAAAGGAAAGTTATGACTTGTTTTAAGGCATATTATTCTTGTGTTTATAACCAACAGATGGAAATTATGTTTGCATCTATGAATTCCAGAAATATTACATATAACATTACCAGTAGTGCTTGCTTGTAAAGGGTGGCGGTGAGGTGGTGGTGTGTGTAATTGAAAAGTTGACAGTTGTACATTATAAATGGCTCCATCTCTATGATTATGTTGGACTGGACCCACAACTGTGAGGACTGTTTGCCTGATGGTCCTCAGCTTATGGGCCTCCTCGTTTTGCCTTGATCCCCCTACTCCCCTGTAAGTGGTGAATTGGTCCTGCCATGCTTCATGACCCCAGGTGGGTTCACACACCTTCTATAAAAACGTCTGTCATTACGAGAGCAAAATAGAAGCCTTGGGATTCCAAGTAAATTATTCCTTATCTTCAGTCAGGCTATGGTACAATCAAAATGGCTTTATTGCACCGAATAACAATATAAAATCCCTAGTATCCGATTAAGGTGAAAGAGAGAAATGCTCCTCATATGTGAACAAGCAGCTTCCCAATGGGCTGAGGGTAAGGAACTTAATAAAATGAAGAAGTTGTTCCCAAAGAAGTGAGTCTTTATGGATCACCTAAATTACCTTGATCTACGTTACATCCTTTTAATTTTTAAAATAGATGTGCAGTTCAATAGGTACAGGAATGCCTTTATTGCTTCTCTGGAGAAGGGGATGGTACACGTAATACATTTCTCAAAATACCTACCAGCATACCCCTCTCTTTGAGCTGTAAGGACAAATAAGAATGTTGACTAGAAATTCAACTAGATAATCCCTGGGAAAGAGGCATGTCAGTTCTTACTGACAATCATTAAAATGTCATATCCTTGCTCCAGCAGTGATACTCCTGGAAACTTATCTTAAGGAAACAGTTTAAAGGAAGGAAAAGTTTATACATTCAAATATAATATAAACTATAGTGCATATTACTACATGAATGTAATAATGACTCGTCAATATAATTGGTTGATCAAATCAAACAATTTGAAAAACCTAAATGTTCAATGAACTAAAGAAAGCCATACACTATCAAATTATCAAATTATGTATTTGATGTACTTACATGGCCTCTGTAATATCGAAGAAAACAAAAGTATATTTTCACTTTGTTTTGTATGTTTTAATCATAGAATGGTTCTCTTCTGTTTGGGAATATAGTCTTATTTGACCAAACAACGTTTTAGACAAGGCACATCACAATAAGAGTAAGTATTCAATATGAATTATTGTGCTAGGCACCTGTCTAATTTAACCCACATGATAATTCAACAATGAAGGGACAATTTATTATATTCATTTTACAAATGAAAAAAGCTGGGGTTTAGAGATGTTGGGTAACTTGCTCAAGGTCACATGTTCTAGTTGAATGGTGGAGCCAAGATTTGATTCTGGTCTTTGCAGAACCCAAGATCTTAACCACAATGCACACGTAATGATAAGAGAGGACAGTGGTCACCCATCTATATGTGAGACCAGTTGAATCAAGTGCTGCATTTTCAAGATGACAGAAACCACAACTTCTCATTCATTCATTCTTTCAATCATTCTTTTAACCATCAAACATTTACTGGGTTTCTGTTGTGTGGTGCCAGGAACTGAGGGAGGCTTATTCATTATAACAGTGCTAAGAACGAGCAAGTCTAGATAGGACCAAAATTTAGATGTCCAAAAAATAAAATAAAATAAAATCAGGATGATGGTAAAGAGGGGGAGAGCATTAGCTAGTGTTTTAAAAGCATGTTTAAACATTTAGCTGTAAAGTTACTTTTGCTCTTTTTAAAAGGCCTGAAATTTTCTAGGAGATTTTTCAAAAGGGCTGCAAAGAAAAAAATTGAATGAAGCAAGACCATCACTCTCTTCCATAAGGTTTGGTGAAAAGTTAGCTAGAAAAGAAATGTGAGCATTTTGGACCAATATATATATGTCAGCATAAAAAATATCTTATATATGCGAACAAACTGAGATTTCTTTAAAAACTAGTCAAGTTTTCACTTGTTTCCATTTAATTACCTTCTGATCAAGTCAAAACATATTTTCACAGTTATTTTAAAATATTGTTAAAAATATTTACCAGTAATCAATAAAAATGAATTAGATTTCCATATTTAATTGCATTAAATGTGTATCTCTTTAGTAATGTCTTCAAAATATTTTGTTATGTAGAGTTGCTTCATAATAACATGGATATGATGTTACAAAAGTAGAAATAATTATTTTAAAATATTCACTTAGAAATTTGAGAGCCCTTTCTGCAGTATACATTATAGTTATTAAAACTTTTATATCTTAATATTAAAGTAAACTTGTCATTAAAATATAGTTTACTTTAATATTAAAATGTGGTTATATTGAGTCAGTTACAGTTATGTACGCTAATTCAGATTTATTAAAAATAAAGCATAGTAAAGTATTAGCTTTGAAAAATCCTCTACGTATAAGAATTGCAACATCAGAAGTAAGATGTTTTCCCAACAATGAGTTTTGGTGAAGAAGTTCTTAGATTTTGCTTTCTTCAATACAAGGTCAATGTGTTCCTCAAATCCTACATCTTATCATTCTTTCTCTTTAAGTAGAAAAAGAAGACCTATTATTTGCAAATAAAAAATAATTTAGTTACAAACGAAATATTTCTGTCTAAATACGATTTCATTAGGATATCTTGCCCAAGAGAAAAGTTCTCTGTAGGAAATGAAAATACATAGGTGCCACAGAACTGAGGTGAAAGCAAAGTCCTGCCTACAGGGTTACTTGTTATCAAAGACAGTTCTGAAGCAGAAATATCTTCAGGCCTTTCTTACTAAGGAACATTCAGACTGGACAGAAATTGTTTCCAGCCTCTTCTTCCCTTCAACATTTACTGCTTCCCTTTCCCAGCAGAACACTTGCACACACACACTCACACACTCACACAAGCTGCCATGGCTCCTGGTGCAGGGACATGTTTGTGTGCCACCAGGAGACTTCTGTTGCAGGGCTAGGAGTTGCTAATGCTGATGCAAAACAGATGTTCTGTGTTTTGAGGGAATGATATTGGCTGGACCATCTGCCTGAATGTTACTGAGAGGATGGTTTCTTGAAATCAAATAGAGCTGGTACTTTGACTTTGGGTTTCCAGACTTATCACTCATTTATCCGTTCACCCAAGAATCCATGTCCCAACATGACAGAAACAAAATCACCTTTCTATAGGGACATTTAAAGTCAGTTGTTATGTATGTCACTTAGAATAAATCTTAGGATGTGAAAATTAAGCCATTAATAACTATGGGAATAAATTTTATAGCTATGTCTTGATAATAAACAAAAATAATGGTGTTTGTAGTTAAAATCTAGTAATGCTGTAATATAGGGTTTAATGCTACAAAATTTCAAAAGACAAAGATCTCAATAAGTTGTATTTCTAGTAGTGATATTGTTTTAAGTAGTCAAAAACAAAAATAATTACTTCACTTATGTCTAAACATTGTAATAAATAAGAGATTGAGGGAAAATGAAGTCTTAGCAATTATTATAAAATCCTGTGATCTCCCACTGAGCCAAAAGTATGTCACCTTGATGGCATACCTGTGGATAGAAAACCTGGGGACTAGATTTCCAGAGTTCCCTACAACTTCAAGCCTCTAACAAGCTAGAAGAGTAGTTCACAAAGTGTGGTCCCAAGACAAGCAGCATCAGCGTCCCTCGGGAACTTGTTAGAAACACAAATTCTCACCACCTCCATCTGCTCAGACACTCTGGAGGTGACCCAGAAAGCTGTGTTTTAGAAAGATGTGATAGCCTCCAAGCTGGCACCCGCTGATCCCCACCTGCTATTCATGTCTTTGAGTAGTTCTTGCCTACACTGGATCAGGCTGACGTGTACAGCAAATAAAGTGTAGTGAGCGTGGTAGCATAGGACCTCATAAAGTACTGTGGTTTCTCTACCTTGCCCTCTCTCTTGGATCACTCGTTCTGGAGGAAGTTACCTGCTATGCTGGCAAACAGCCCTATGCAGAGGTCCAGGTGGTGAGGAACTAAATCCTTCTGCCAAGAGCCATGTCAATTAGCCATCTTGGAGGTAGATCCTCCAACCCCAGTCTGGACAGCTTGACTGAAACTTCATGCAAGCCCGCAAGCCACGGTCATCCAGCTAACCTGCTCCCGGATTCCTGACCCAGAGAAACAGTGTGAGATAATGTTTATTATTCTTTTCAATCTCTAAGCTTTGGGGTAATTTGCTTTGCAGCAATAGATAATACACAAGCCCTCTAAGCTGGAACATTTTCATTTATACACCAAATAATTAATCATTTGCACCTACTACGTGCCAGGCTAAGAACAGAAACACAACAATGGGCAAAACAAACACCTCCCAGACCTCGATGGGTCCTGTTCTTTTCCTGCACTGCCTGTATCCCAGAATATAATTAAGCTTTCTCTATGAGCATGTGATGCTTTGAAGCTGAATGGACCCAGAAAATCATGCTCTTTTTAAAGCTAATCCATTTCTGTGGGTGTAAACCTATTGTGGGTAGGACCTTTTGACTAGGTTACTTCAGTTCAGGGCCTTTTGGTTAGGTTACTTCAGGAAGGTGTAGTCCAGGATGGGTCTTAATCCTCTTACCGGAGCCCTTTATAACAGAATGAAATTTAGATGGAGAGAGAGAATGCCATGGAAGCAAGAAGCTGCAGCAGTGAAAACTGGAAGAGAAGGGAGAGACCAGCAGATGCTACATGTGCCTTGCCACGTGGCAGAGGAGTCAAGGACTGCTGGCAGCCAGTCTTCAGGGAGAAAGCATTGCCTGATGATACCTTGATTTGGACATTTTTCTCAGCCTCGACACTGTAACCTTGTAAGCCAATGAATCCCCACTGTAGAAGCCATCCCATTTCTGGTACATTGCCTTTTGGCAGCTAGCAGACCAAAACAGAGTACATACTTGTGTAATGTCTGTCCCCCACTGCACTGTAAGTTCCAGAAGGGCCGCCCTTGGCCTGGTTTCCTCACCACCATACCCCTGGGGCCCAGCCCTGTGCCCAGCACCTACTAGGTGCTCAGTTAATATCCACTTGATGAATGACTCTTCCATTTCATCTTCGCTGCCTTACTCTTAAACTATATGTGTGGTCACCAGCCACAAAACCTCTGAATAGTACAAACAATACTACATTTAATGGGTTCAAGTGTTTTTCATTGGGACTCTAAACTACCATTGGATGAATTTCCCTAAGAAGAAACATCTTTTGTGTTCAAAGTAGTAAACTCTTAAAACAACTAAAGCAGAGTCCCTCTATGTTACACAAACATAAGGAATATGTATGCGGTGGGTTGAGAAAATAAGTAATTAAATGTGAGGCTACTTTCCACATATGGATGAGCCCATCAATAAAAACATCCTTCAAACTGCTTCACCTCCAGGGGAAGCCCTGGGTAAATTAGGAAAGGAGAATGCCAGGGAAACTCCATGGTGCTCCTCTCGGCTGAGAAACATGCTTACCCTTGTACCTGGGGCAGAACACACAGAAACAGTTTCATCTCACTTAGCTCTTGTGTTCAGTAACTGGCATTAGTGGTTAGATGTTTGGAAGTGATGAAGTGGTGAGATAAAAAAAAGTCAATACCTGTACAACATGACCTCAGAGCATGGAAGGGGCATTTGGAGAACACTTTTTGACAACTGAAAAAAAAAAAAAAGAACTCATTGATTTTTAAAAAAGTCTTATGGCAGACAGATGGAGATGTGGGTGACATTAGTTTACTGATGCTTAAGAATGTTAGACACGTTATAAAATAGACCCTAGCTCTCGGCATATTTCTGAGAAAGATCAAAGAGGGAGTTTAAATGGCTAAAACAGCATCAGGATTTTCAGAGGGTGAACTCTGCAGTGCAAGCTCTCCTGGATTGTATCTACCGCCAGCCCTTTGTGAGAGGGATCACATTTAAATATGGCCAAGGACAACAGCAGCAAAATCAATTTAATGATGCCAGACCGTGTCTTTTACTGCATCTGTATCCCCACTCACAGAGCATCGTCCAGCCAGTTTTCATTCTTTGGGGATTAGCAAAATTTACAGCACTGTCCTATACAACTTTGTTGGATGATAGAAATGCTCTGTATCTGTGCTGTCAAATACGGTAGCCACTAAGTCCAGGTGTCTACTGAAAACTTGAAATGTGGTTAGTGTGACTGAGGAACTGGCGTTTTCCTCATTTAATTCTAATTAACTTAAACTTAAATAGCCATATATGGCTAACAGCTACCAAATTGGAAACTTGCAAGAAAATAACAAGTGCAAACTGGCCAGCACCCTTAGGTGGTGTTATTATTCCCATATGAGGCTATTGAGGCTTACAGGATTATGCTACTTGCCCAAGGTCAGAAAGGTATTAAGTGCCCGAGTAGAATTCAAACTCAAAACTGTCCAACCTAACCTACACTCCTGCGGTGACCTCCAAGTACGTATCCCCTTTTTTGTGTGTAAAAAAGATAAAGTTAATCATCAGCCTCCGAAAACTTCAAATTCTCAGTAAATAGGTATGAAAGGAAGCCGGTCATATATGGCATGATCTCTTTCAATACAAACACATAGCAAAGTATTTTTCTACAGCTATAATTATTTAAATTGAATTTTTCAAACTACATGTAAATAATAAATGTATCTGACAGCCCTACCCCATTGCGCTTTAAAGCTTTTGTTCTAATCAAATATTAGCCACATGAATTCATGAGAAGGCAACAATATGAAAAAGACTTTATTACTAAACTTCTGCCACATCCTACTATGCTGTTTAGACATTATTCTATCCTGTTTACCATTTGCTGACAAACTAGATTCCTTCTTTCCTAAATCAACAGGATCCTACTAAACTGCACAAAAGACAAAAAGTTAAGGATTTCAGAAGTGATTTTTCTTTTCTTTTTTTAAAAGATTTATTTATTTATCCCCCCCCCCCCCCGTTTTGTGTGTGTGTGCTTGCTGTCTGCTCTCTGTGTATTCTTCTGTGTATGCTTGTCTTCTCTTTAGGCCAATCCTTGGACCTTCTGGAGTGGAGAAACCCTGCTCAATCTCTTGTGCCACCTCAGCTCCCTGATCTGCTGTGTCTTTCATTGTTTCTCTTCTGTGTCTTTTTTTGTTGCATCATCTTGCTGTGCCAACTCTCTGTGCAGGCCAGCTCTCCGCACAGGCCAGCACTCCACTCAGGCCAGCTCGCTTTTCACCAGAAGGCCCCGGGAATCGAACCCTGGACCTCTTATATGGTAGATGGGAGCCCAATCACTTGAGCCACATCCACTTCCCCAGAAGTGATTTAAAAACTATCAAAGGCATGACTTTAAAAGGGGAAAATAAGCTATGTTTAGGAAAATAATAAGTAGAATCAAATTCAATTTTTATGGAATTCTACATAAAATATTTCATATTATTATAAAATAGACAGCCAATTCCAAAATCTGCAAAACTCAACTCAGGAAATCCGTGTCTCCTGTATCCAAAACTAAACCATTGTTATCACCATAAATCTCTCACATATGGGTGAGCACCTGCTGTATGTCCCACAGAAAGTGCAGGGTTGTAAATCAATCGAATGGGGTGGAGAACATTGCAGTTTTTTTATGGACAAAACAATTACGCTTTGGCCTTATTAGCGACTTCAAAATTGCTAAGGAGATATAAGATATTCTATAACATTTCCCTACTCACGTAAAATCAAAGTAGGCACGGAATAACGGGGTGATATGCAGAAACACAGTAAAGAAAATGGGATAAAACCACAAACTGAGGAACTAAGCCTGTCTACAAACAATATAACAACCCAAGTTTGATTATCTTGTTATATAAAAGCCATTTTAGTATTAGAGTGAGTGGACTGTTTGATTGAGAAAGCCGTACAAGATTCTAGATGTAGTCTCACCAAAACCCAAAACTACTAGTGCCTCACAGACATATCACACTATCTGTGGTCACAAATTCAGCTCACCAGCCTGGCATCACATAACCAAAATGAATGGGAGTGTGTGGTAGTTTAAAGAAACAGCGCAATTTCCTTGGCGTCCTCCCACTCCCATCAAGAGAATATTTCCTTGTCTTAAATCTGGTGGGCTCTGTGACTATGCTGAACAACAGGATGCAACACAAGCGACCCTAAAGAAGTGTCCAGGTCCAGGTCTTGAGAAACAGGAAGCTCAATAAAGGAAAAGAAGGACAAAAAAAAAAGTAAGTTGTATAAGAAACAATGGACAAGATGGCCGACGTTCTGCCTTATCAATAATTACACTAAATGGAAATGGAGCCAACTCTCCAAAACACAAAGATTGGCAGAATGGATGAAAAAGCATGATCCAACTATATGTTGTTTACAAGAGATTCACCTTAGATCTGAAGACACAGATAAGAAAATAAAGGATGAGAAAAATACCACACACATATAGTAATCAAGAGAGAGCTGAAATAGCTAACCTAACACCACATAAAATAGACTTTAAGTCAAGAACTATTATGAAAGACAAAGAAGGACAATAATTATTAATGAAAGGGTCAATCATCAAGAAGATAGGATATTATAAACATTTATGGACCTAACCACAGGGCCCCAAAATACAGGACAAAACCGAAGGGAGAAATAGACAGCTCTACAGTAATAGCTGGAGACTTCAATACACTACTTTCAACAATGGATAAAACACCTAGAGAGCAGATCAATAAGGAAATGAGAAGTTGAACAATATTACAAAATGTAACAGACCTAACAGACATTCAGAACATTTCACCCCAAAACAGCAGAATACACATTCTTCTGAAGTGGACTTGGATCATTCCCCACAAGGAACCACACATGTTAAGTCAGAAAACGTCTCAATACATTTTAAAAAATTGGAATTATACAAAGTATATTCTCTTGCTACCATGGAATGAGGCTAGAAATCAGCAACAGAAAGAGAAAGGGGAAATCCACAAATATAAGGAAGTTAAGCAACACACTCTTAAACAATCCATGGGTCAAAAAAGAAATCACAAGGGAAATCAGGAAATATCTCGAGGCAAATGAAAATGAAAACACAACATACCAAAACTTATGGGATGCAGTGACAGCATTGCTCATAGGAAACTTTATGCCTCTAAATGCCTACATTAACAAAAGACTAAAGATCTCAAATCAGAGACCTAAGCTCACAACTGGAAGAACTACAAAAAGAAAAACTAAAACCAAAGTGAGCAGAAGGAAGGAAATAGAGATTAGAGTAGAGGCAAATGAAACAGAGAAAATCAATGAAACCAAAAGTTGGTTTCTTTGAAAAGATGAAAGCGATGAACTTTTAGCTAGACTGACAAAGAAAAAAAAGGGAGAAGCTGAACTTAATTAAAATCAGAAATAAGGGGAGAGACATTACTACCGAACCCACAAAATTAAAAGTATTCTGAGAAATCTATGAAAATTGTATGCCAATATATTACATAATTTAGACAAAACGGGAAAATTGCTAGAAGCACACACACAACCTATACTGACTCAAGAAGAAACAGAAGATCTCAGCAGAACAAAAACAAAGACACTGAACCAGTAATCAAAGCCTCCCAACAAAGAAAAGCATAGGTGGCTTCACTAGTGAATTTTACCAAATATTCAAAGAAGAATGCTGCTGGAAATTCTAAAAATTGAAGAGGAGGGACACTTCCCAATTCATTCTATGAGACCATCATCACCCTAACACCATAGAGCCTGATAAAATATTACAAGAAAAGAAAATTACAGACTAATGTCCCTCATGAATATAGACGCAAAAACCTCAACAAAATACTAACAAATTGAGTCCAAAAGCACCTGAAAAGAACTGTACACCATAATCAAGTGGGGTTTATCCCAGAAATGCAAGGGTGGTTCAACATAAGAAAATTAACTAATATCATACCACCTTAATAGAATGAAAAGCTAAAACCACATACTCATCTCAACTGACACAGAAAACTCATCTGACAAAATCTTAAACACTTAGAAAACTAGGAATAGAAGATAATGTCCTTAGCATGATAAAGGGCGTGTAATACGCCAACATCATACTCAACGGTAAAAGACCAAAAGCTTTCCACTAAGAGCATGCATAAGACAAGGATGCTCACTGTCACCACTGTTATTCAATATTGTACTGGAAGTTCTAGCCGGAGCAATTAGGCCAGAAAAAGAAAGAAAAACATCCAAAATCATGAGAAGATAAAATGGTTCTTGCTTTACACCTGCAATATTGGGGTAATTTGTTATGCAGCAATATGTAACTGGAACGGAGCATTTCTCTTTTCCTTAGTTAATCATTTTCCCTTCAAAATGGCTTCCTATTTTCCCTTCCTATTAATGTGTCGGTGTATTTATATACATGTACATGTTAAATATTGGGCTAACCCTGCCCACCCGCCCAGTCATTCCAATCTTTCATATACCTACCGATGAAACCGGAAGATGGTGGGTTAGGCTGAATCTTCTCTTTAGTGTTCTCCTGGATAATGTCCCAAAGCTGCCATATAAATTTAGGATGAAGAATGTAAAATGGCTGATCTGGGTTTCTCCGACGATGCTGAATATATGGAGTGAACAGGTTGTAATCTGGTTTCTTGTACCACTATGAGAAGGAAAATAACAACACAATCAGGTACAGATGATTACACAGTAAAAAAAGAAAAGAGAGGAGCACTAGTCAGGAGGATTTAGAACCTGAGGGGTCAGGCAGGGGCTGACGGGAGATGGGGAAGGAGACGACTCAATCACTCCTTTAGGCACTTCCTCACTGGGAAAAGGAAAGAGCGCAAGGAGAGAGAGGATTCTAGCTCTAGCTGGGACTAATGCTCTATTCTTTAGTAAAATGAGGGAGGCAGAGGAGACCAGGGGTTGGCACACTTATTCTGTAATGGTCCAGATAGCAAATGTTTAAGTTTTGTGGACCAGACAATATAACCTGCAACTATTCAAAACCTAACAAGAAAAAACCAAACAGGTGACAGCCAGGTTTGGCCCATGGCCATAGTTTGCTGATCTGTGGGCTCGTGTATATTTAAAAAACAGGGAAGCGGCTGTGGCTCAATCAGTAGGGCTCCCGTTTACCATGTGGGAGGCCCCGGGTTCGGTTCCCGGGGCCTCCTGGTGAAGGCAAGCCCGCCCGCACGGCGTGGTTAGCTGACCCAGCGAGCACAAGCAGCAAGGGGGGGGGATAAATGAATAAATAAATAAAATCTTAAAAAAAATAAAATAAAATAAAAAAGTTTTCCAAGACTAATCTATAGTAACAGAAGGCAGATCAGTAGTTGCGCGGGGCTGGGGTTGGGGCTGGGAAGCTTCACTAGGATAGGACACAAGGGTATTTTGGTGGGTTGGGGTGGAGATACTCTCTCTTGATTGTGTCAGTAGATGCACAAGTGTATACGTTTGTCAATATTCACTGACAAACACTTTCACTGATTGTATGTGTATTATAGCACCATAAGGGCGATTAAAAAAGAAATTTTCAGAGGGGTCCCATGAAATGGGAGAGGCTTCGCTCCTCGAGCTCTGCGGGCCCAGGCTCCCTTTGAACAGACACGCTGGGCTGTACATAAGACCCCTAGTAATAGTCCACTGATGAAAGGGTCCTGTGGCTTTAATAATTCTGAAAGCGACTGGGCCACTCCTCTTTAAGAACCGTGCCCCCCAGCCACGAGGCCCCGGGAGGGGAGCCAGAGGACTGCGGGATCAGAGGAGGAGCTGCTGCTCTCACCCTTGCCCCTCCCAAGCCGCTTGGATTTCAGCCCCGTTGCTGCCCACATCCCTCAAGCTGGGCAGCACTGTGCCTTGGGCTCGGATGCTTCCAACCGAGGATGAAACCAGGTCACCAGCCAGAAGCTGTCAAGAGCTGAAAGCCAGAAAACCTCAGCCTAGGAAGGAAGTTGAAAAGTACAAACACCCAAAGGATGCTTGATTCTCAGCAGAGGGTGCATATGAAAATCATCTGGAGACCTTTCTCAAAAAGTACACCGAGGCTGGATCCCACATTTCTGGAAACAGGGTGCTGACAGATACACTCTGCTAAGGCCCATTTAGCCGTCATGCTAGGTAAATGTTTAGCCTCAGCATCAAGACGAAGAGCGAGCCTGAACTCTCCCTCCTCTTCGACGGTGGGCAGCTCTCTCAGAAAGTTATCCCTGATGGGGAGACAACCTCTGTACCCCACATTCATCTTATGAAGTATGAAGATGGGGCCTCTTGGAGCCATAGCAGAAAAGTCAAAAGACACTTATTTACACAACCGATGGCATCTTTCGCTGGGCTCATTATCAGGTGATTTTCCCATGCTTCTTTTGAAAAAACAAGTACACTGGCTTTTCGTTGAAAGATTTCACTCACAGAAGCTAGCTGCTTGTTCTCATACAGATAGGCAGCTATTTACCAGGAAGTCACTAATGTAATTTCCTTGTATTTTGAAGGCTGGTAATGGCCTTGTTTAAGATAGCACATAAGGTTCAAAAGGTTTGAAGGCAAAAGCCAAAGAGAGGTATAGTCCAGAAAAGGCTGCATTGGTTCCATTTAAATACTAATGAGCTGTTCATTCACACTGTTTGGATTTTCTTGTCAAGTACTACCAATTTATTTTAAAAGGTCTTGTAACTCTTTGGAAGGTGGGTGATGTAACCCCATCACAATGATAAAACTCTGAGTTTAATTAGCCCAAACTCCAGTAGCTAGGAATTTTTGAACATTTATACATTCTACTTTTTTTTTTTTTTAAACTTTAAAAGTCCTCTAGAACTGAAGTACTTTAGCATTATCAGGGGTTCTTAGCCTTTTCTTTTCCATGAACCCCTTTGCCAGTCAGGTGAAAACCACAGGCCCCTTACTAAGTCCACACTGTACTGTATATTATTTAATAAATATATCACACCCACACCAACATATCCCTACAAGAATAATGTTTTTTTTAAATTTTCAATTCAAGCTCATGGACCCCCTGAAATCTTTCCAGGGATGCTTTTGGGGTCTGTGGACCCCTGGTTAAGAACCCTGCTGTTAAATGGATTAGCCTCAGCAAGGATGCTTTAGTAACTGGGTAGTGCCATGGTGTTAACACACATGTAATTAGCACCCTTGTCATTCTGTCCCCCAAAGCTCAATCCATGACTTGCTTCAATTTATGAATCAGTCAAGGGCATTGTCTGACCATTGGGATAGTGGCACCGAAGGAGACACTTACCAGATTGAGATTTGCAGAGTAAGGGGCAGGATCCCAGGCCACCAAAATTACATCCTTATACAATGAACTATCAACAAAGTGATGGTTGGGGTTGGTCAGAATCTGCAAATACAGAAAAAAAAATCACATTCAAAATGAGTGCTTGGCTGCTCAAGATTATACTTTTTGTAAAAAGTATAATTAAAAGGAGGAATCAGAGCAAGAGATGGTGATCCTCAGACTGCTGTTTTCCTCTGGGGACAGCAAGAGGGAAAGGCTTTGCAAATGGCAGCAATCGAACGCCTGGGGAAATGAGGTTTTAAAAGAAGCCCCCAGTCCTTTAATTTTTCAGCAGCACCTTACCCACACCTAGTGACATCGAATAGATCCTTAGAGAGGTCATTCCCTCGTGAAGTCAAGACCCCCGACCTCTTCTTCTATAATTGCCTTAGGTAATCTGGAGAGAGGCAGGCATGGGTGGATTGCTTATTCAGGCGCCTGCAGAATGCCAGTCTCCAGACAGACGGGACATAAAGAGAGTCAGTGTCCTTGAAACAGCCCCAGAGGGTGACAATGCTCTCTCTGTAGCTCTGTCTGGTTCTGGACAAGTTCTTCAATCACACCTGCCAATCATCTTTATTTTCCCACCACAGTTTTGGAAAAAAATAATGTACTGTTTCCCTCAGTTTAAGAGGTGCTACTTTCTTCTTTTCATTTTAATGTTACCAAAGTTAGGATGTATCTCAGAGGTGACATGTATTTTAATTTGGTGGAGTTTCTCTCCTCCTCTTTCAAAATCTGTTATTAAATGAATGGGGGATCTTACAATCAATGACATCTGTGGAAACACAGTAATTGTTTCTTAACTTGCTGCAGGCTGCCTAGCTCCGGTGAACTATGCAAAAGCTAATCTTTTGTACTGCAAGCAACTCATAATAAATCACTCATCACTTCATTTTCTCTCTGCACCTTTTCCAAAGGCTAGAAATTGCTGTAGTTTGTTATGAGAATAATTTTGCCATAAATTTGGAAGACTTTCTCCTAAGAACAGGAAGAAAAGAGGTATTTGAATTTTTAAAATTGATGAGAGACCAAAATTCAAAGTTCCCCTACCAACCCTAGCAGAGCATCTACTAGTCTTAGAAAAATAGCCAGTGACTAAATTACACGGTGAGCCTTAATCGTTTAAAACACTACCCACATCTTTGGTACTCAATAAACTGGGAGGGAGCCGGGAAAGGTTCAGAAATGCATCGCGGACTTTATACCAAACAGGTGTATAAAAAGATTTCTCCCAGCTTCATAAAAGCTCAATGACTGCAGAGGTAATTTCTGCAAGTCAAAATCAAGAGAACATCTAAGAAAAGCTTTCATCTTCTTAATTGTTTTTGAAGAGCTGGAGGCATTTTCCAGAATGTGTCCTTCTATGCCGCCGAGTAGCAGGTGTTGGAGTAGTGTCTGCGGGTGGCTCGGACGTGGTTCTTGCTTACACTTACACCGGAGGCCCGTGGGCAAACACTTGATCCCTCTAGCCACGCTTCCTCTTCATAAGATGCAAGTAATTCCCATACAGGGTTACTGGGAGGCCTCAGCGACATGGCACATCTAAGGCTTCACAGGACACCAGCACAAAGGAAAATTTAATACAAAGTTTTTACTTTCTATTTTGAAGTACCTTCAAGTTTACATTTGCTATATCATTCTATCTATTCATCTATCGGTCTATTTAACAGTCCATTTCCTTCCTCCCTTTAATTGTGGGAACATATATACAATGGAAATTTTCCATCTCAACCACTCCCAGGCATACCATTTAATGGGATTAATCACATTCACAATACTGAGGGACCTTCCATTACTAAAACTTTCCCATCTCCTCAATCAGAAACCCTATACCCATTACGCATTAACTCCCATTCCACCTGCCCTCCACCCATGGCAACCTGTACCCTAATTTCTGTTTCAATGAGCTTGCATATTCTCTGATGTTCTCTTTGTAGTTACCATTGGGCTTAAATTCAACATCCTAAATTGATAACAATAGTGTTTGCTTTGGTACCAACTTAACTTCAACAGTATACACAAACTATGTTCCTATCCCCTTCTGTCCTCTCACCTTTATGTAGTTTTTGTCACAAATTACATGTTTATACATTGTGAATCCAAAACCACTGATTTATCATTATATTTTATGCATCTGTCTTTTAGATCCTGTAGGGAATAAAAAGTGGAGTTACAAACAAAAAGCACAATAGTTCTGGCATTTATATTTACCCCTATCATTACCTTTACTGAAAATTTTTATTTCTTCATGCAGCTTTGATATACTGTGTATCGTCCTTTCCTTTTAACCTGCAGAACTCTCTTTAGCAGCTCCTGTAGAGAGTATTTGTTTATCTGGGAATGTCTTAATCTTTCCTTCATATTTGAAAGGCAGTTTTGTCAGATATGGAATTCTTGATTGGTAATTTTTTGCTTTCAGCACTTTAAATATGTCATCCCCACTGCCTTCTTGCCTCCAGTTTCTGATGAGAAATTGGTACTTAATCTTATTGAGGCGTCCTTGTATGTGACACATTGCTTCTCTCTTGAGGCTTTCAGAATTCTCTCTTTATCTTTGCAATTTGTTTGATTGTAAGATGGCCCAGGATGGGTCTATTTGGGTTTTACCTGTTTGGAGCTCATTAAGTGTCTCATCTTCCAGTTCACTGATTCTTTCTTCTTCCAGCTCCAATCTGCTATTAAACCCCTAGAGGGAATTTTTAATTTAAGTTACTGTGGTCTTAGGCTCTGTTTGGTTCTTTTCATAATTTCCAGCTCTCTATCGATAATCTCTTTGCATTCAACTATCTTCTTCCTGATTTCCTTTAGTGCTTTGTCCGTGTTTTCCTTTAGTTCTTTGAGCATACTTAGGGCCATTTTCTAAAGGTCTTTGTCTTTTATATCCCAGGTTTAGACCTCCTTATTGATGGTTTCTAATGCTTGAATCTTCTCTTTTGCCTAATACATAATTTCCTGTTTCTTTGTGTGTTTTGCAATCTTTTGTTGAAACCTGGACATTTTAATATATTAATGTTTTAAAACTGGAATTTAGACTTTGAGGTATTTGCTCTTTAAGCTTGTTTCCAGCTTGGGTTAAGACAGAGTTTTCCTTGAATACCAGGAGCTTACAAAAAAAGGAGGAGGAAGAGGAAAAAGAAAATGCCTTTGTAGAATGACCTGAGTGAGTGCTTTCATTCAGAACTTACCCATACAATGAGTTTTAGAGAACAGCTCCAGGCCAAAGTGTAGGGGTCTCCCTGATCCTTTCTGCACCGTGTTATTGTCTCGGGAGTATGTGTGGTCCCAGGAATTTCCCCATTTACACAGCTACAAACATCCCCCTTTCCCTAGGAAACAGTTTCCTCACAGTCAGGCACTGTACTGTCTGTCCTAGAGCTAGCAACCCCTTGCCCCAGGCAGTCGGCCTATCTGTCCTCCCACAGCATCCTGCAGGAGGGCTTTGTGAGCTGCCTTCTATACCCAGGGCTAGTTCTGGGATGGCAAGTCCCTCAGGCCACCATCAAGCTGATTGGGCCAGACATGCGCGCTCCTAGTATGTGCTCCAGGGTTACTCTGCTCACTCTGGTACTGGGACCAGAGGTCCACATGGGAGTGTGGGCTGGCTCCGTGCTAAGCAGGTGAGAGGTGGGGGAGGGGCCAGCCATGGTGGCACAAGAGCCTAGCGCTTTTAAGCGGCCTTTTTCTTGATTTGGCACGGGCCCTGTTATTGCAGTCCTTTAGCTCTTTTCTGGTGCTTTGAGAAAGATGTTTCTGTCAGTTCATGCTGGATGTCCAAGGATTCTGTGGCGGATAGAGCCCTGAGGCATCTCACTCTGCCATCTTCCTAACTTTTAATACTCTGAATACCTTATTTTTGTACCATTACTTTTCTTCCTTTCATTCTCTTCCTTTTCTCATCACCATTATTCTAAGTTTAACTGCTTTCCTCATTTCACAAAATGCAACATGTTAAGTCTATGACTATTACATATACATACACACAAACATATATATACATCTACTCTGATTTTTCCTTTTGGTCATACTTCCTTATTTTTCTCTATTAATATCATGCCTAAGTTTCTATTTTTCTTAAATTTTTTCTCTTTAAATAAACAAGTATCATAGTAACTTAATTTCTCTTCATTATCCAGTTAAACAATTTACCTACAAAATGTACATCCATGAAATCGTCCCATCCACCTTACCTGGGAATTAATGATGCGCACGGTGGTTTTGTTCCCAACATCTTTCTCATAACCACGTGTAGGAGCAGAGTTAAATCTCAAAACTGCGTCATGAGAATCTAAGGGCACATAAGTGACAAACTTACTTTTGTTCTCTGAAGAATCACATACTCTGGGAAAAATCATTCAAGTGAATCTTTCAATACCTGAAGCAAATTAGATACCACCAATAAAGTTAAGATATCCATACACAGGTAACTTACTGTTTACTTAGAACTAGAGCCTGGGTTAGTGGGGAAATCCACCTGGAAATACATACATATAGATCCATTCAATTACAAGGGACCCTACAGTGATCATAGATGCCTGTTATGTTTTCACATTCTTTACAAATTACATGCTTCATGCAGCCATTCTTCTGGAGCTTCTAAAATATGTGGAAGATGGAATCTACGGGAGCATGCAAAGGTGCCGGAGAGCAGTGGCTGCTACCCTGAGCCTCCTTACTGCTTACAGAACACAGACGCTGGTCATGGTATGCAAGAATCGTGTGTAAAGCTGCTGCCTTCACAAAGACCAGCTGTGTCACTCACACGGTAACAGTCTTCAATTCAACCATACCACTTTCTGGTGTGGGTTTGTGCTTAAAAAGAAAACCAACCCAGGTTTCCATGCAGCTTATATGGCAGTGGCGATGCCAGGAATACGCACGAGAGCACTATTAGAGCTTTCTGCATTCTCAGCAAAGGTCTGACTGGCTGCTGCAGCCCTGGAGGATGGGAAGGACCATCAATGCTACCTGGCTACCCAAGCACTTTTATTCCGAAATGGCACATCCTGGTTCACCAAGTTTGAACGACAGCATAAATCAACATCTTGCTTCACTCGACCTGACATACTTTCCCCACTTCTCTGAGTACCAGGCTGAGAGCGCCTCAGTGAGAACAAAGCTCCCATATAATGGAGGCTGACAAGGAGAAGAAGAGCGGAGTAGAGGAAATAGACTTACCCCATTAAGGGATGGGAATGGGGGGATAATCTCCCTTCCCACAAAGCAGTCTATAAACATAGGTCTGTCTTGAAATTTCCAAGCCAGTTAATGTGTTTTCCAGAAACCAGCCTGAAACCAGAATCAGTCAGCAAATGGGAATTTCCATGGGCTGTCTTGAGTTTCATAAAGCCCATGCACATTTCAAGTTTAAGTTGAAGCAGTTACAATGCCTCTTTGGGAGACAGTCAGAGGTGACGTTATGCATTTCTCATCTGCCAGGGCGCCATGTGCCCCCATACCCACTGCCCTCACAGCTCCCACCTTCCTGCCTGACATTTGCTGTGACCACCCAGGTGCCTGATGCAGCTTGCCCTCTTCACTTGAGTCTTTCTAGGACCTCCTGGGAGAGAGTGTCTACTTCCTACTGCCTAAGCAGTACAAACTCAGCATGCATGCCACCAAAACAAGGTTGCAAAGGGTGCCTTTATTGACAAGCCATGAATTTGAAAGAATTCAGGTTCCAGTCTTGAGCACCAAAATTAATAAATGTTTGGAACCAAATGAATGTATAAACGGCCGTGTCATCAAAAATTCCTACTAGGTTCTTTTAGAGGAAATTTTGCAGGGATTGGCACACTATGACCCAAGGGCCAACTCTATCTGCCTGCCATGTGGTTTAGTAAACAAAGTTCTGCTGCAACATAGACACCTGTTCATTTACATGTTGTCTGTAACAACAGAGTTGAGTTGTTGTGACAGAGACCATATGGCCTACAAAGCCTAAACCAGTTCCTATCTGGCTCTTTAAAGAAAAAGTTTGCTGATCCCTGGATTCTAGAAGATTCTTTGTACACATGATGCCAGATAATCTGAAAATGTCCACCACAGAGCTGGTCAACCTGTTTTGGTTTCTTTCTCTCTCTCCTCTTACTTTTAGGAATTGCCTTATTGTTTATTTTTATTTGAATAGTGGGTTTTTTTCCCATATAAATTCAAATGATAATTGAGCTAGAAAGTGAACTAGATTACCTGAGGCAGTGGTTCTTATTTTTTGGTCTCAGGGCCCTCTACACTCTTGAAAAAAATAACTGTTGACAATCCAGGGAACTTGTTTATGTGGATTTTGTCTCTTGATATTTACCACATTAGAAAGTAAAACAAAATTTAAAAATGTTTATTGATTGATTTACTTTTAGCTATATTTGTCAAAACAAAAAAACAACTGGTGGGAAGAGGATGTGTCTCAGGCAACTAAGCTACCGCCTACCACCTTGGGAGGGCCATGGTTCAGTTCCCGGTGCCTCCTAAAGAAAATAGTGAGCTGGCATGACAGGTAGGTGCAGCAAGCTGACACAACAACATGATGCAACAAGAGACACAAGAAGAAAAACATAATGAAAGACACAACAAAGCAGGGAACAGAGGTGGCTTAAGCAATTAGGCGCCTCCCTCCCATATTGGGGGTCCTGGGTTCAGTTCCCGGTGCCTCCTAAAGAAACAAAACGAACAGACATAGCAAGTGCAAACAACGAGGGGGTGGGGAGAAATAAATAAATAAAATAAATCTTAAAAAAAAATTGGTGAGATGAGTGGTGCTGTTTTGAATGTTTGCAGATCTCTCCAATGTCTGGTTTTATAGAAGACAGTTGGTTTCTTTCTCAAATCTGTTTCTGCAGACAATCTGTAGCAGTATTTCGGTTTAGCAGAAGTACACAGAAACACAGATACGGCATTTCCAAAGAGTATTTCCTGATAATTGTAGGTATTCTTTGATGCTTCATCAAAACTCAAAGATTGATAGTTTCTTAAAGTTAGTTGCAATGTGGAATCTGAAATAGTATCAATGAATTTTTTGTACTCAGTTACATCAAAACCTATTAGTTTATCTTGCTCTTAAAATACATTTTCTACCCATCCTTATTTTTCTAACATCGTGCAAGGACCATTTGGAAAATACTGGTTCGATGAGTTGCAGATCTTCCAAATATTGATGCATCTCATTATAAAGTGTCAAAAATCACATTTGCTAAAACCACCATGAATATCATTGCTTTTTAAGTATGGGTCGCTTTCAAGCTCATGGTTGGAAGCTTGAATTTTATCATTGGTAACAAATATCTTCAGGTGCTTTTCTAAAAGTTTGAGGCTCACAATTCATTTTGGGAAGAATGTCTGCCAATCTAAGTCTGAATAGTCTAAGTATGACTAAGTAATTTTTAAGTAAAAATTGTGTGTCATGACACAAATGGCTAGTGCAGCTCACAGCTCAATCGCACAAGTCTCTTCCATTGTGTGTTGGAATGCTGAAGCGTTTTCTGCTTACTTCCCATGTGCACTACAGGGTTGAGAGTTACTAAAATTAATAATTGTTACCGCTTCATCAGGACATAAGTGAAACTGGCATTTTTTCTTTTACTGCGAATTGAAGTGAAAAATGCGAGCTGGCAGTGAAAAATATGACGACTAGTACAGTAGAATGCCACGGCCTTGATTTGTGCTCGGCCAGCAGTTTTAGCCACCAATGATTTTGCATCATCAGTGCAAATATCAACAGTTAAAAAGGAAAACAAAGTCTTAGAATTACTACAAAAATAGGGCTTTAGGGACCCCGAGACTAAACGGACCACACTATGAACTGCTGACCTAAAGCAACTCTCTCACAAGGCACAGAGTGAGAGAAGAGGCTCAAAATAGTTAGGTGACTGCCCAGGGACTCCGAGTTCATCAGTGACAACACCAGGAGAAGAAGTGAGGCTGCTGCTGCTGAGCCGTGGTTCTCCTCACTTAACCGTGATGCCTTCTAGGACATCGTCTCTGGCTAAAATAAACGTGGTATGAACGAGCCAAGGGTCCTGAGCAGGGGGCATATTTCAAATTAAGTAGTAAGTCCAACAATATCACACCTGAAAGTGTCCCGCATTTAAATGCACGCTGTCCTGCAATGAGCTATGTTTTAGGCCTTCACACAACTTCACAATGGCACAAAAGGTAATTTAGCCTAACTCCTTTGGAAATGGTATTAGTTTGAAGGGTTAAAAAGCCAAATGAGTGCAGGAGGTACCGAGGTGGAGATCAGAGGCTGCTGTGAGTGGAGATTTGTGTCTTACCCCCCTAAAGCTGTCAGTGAATAGCATCAGCTCCAGAGGGGGAGGAGAAGGAGTCTGCATGGGAGGAAGGGCTGAGCATATCTATCAGGCAGGCATGTTTTGTAAATGCATCCTTGGCTGCGAATCTCTTTGATAATGTGCCTTAGAAATCGAAGCTGCCCGTTCATATTTAGAAAATAAGAGCAGCTCAGACACAAGCACAAGGGGCACCATGCAAAGTGTCATTTCTGGAGAGGCATCCCCAGGCTGGAGCACTATGTGTTGACCTTGGGAGCAGTGACAGGGCTAAATGCATCCACTGTAGGAAGACGAAAAGCCTTCAAGGCTTCAGAGCCCATCCTCCCTTTCTCTACCTCTCTGCACTGATATAGAAAATGAAATGGAAAAGCAAGAGAGGGAAATGGCCTGCCGGGGAAATCAGACGAAGCCATGATTCACCTCTCTCCTCACCCCCACCGCTCTGATCCCTGGCACAGCTCTGTCTCGCCTCTCACTGGGACTCCTGCCACGAGCTCTTGAATTCCTTCCCTTGTGCCCTCAAATCCAGACTCCAGAGAAACCTCTCTCAAGTGAAAATCTGGCCTGTTCCTCCCCAGCTTCAAAGATCTCAACGCCTCTGCATCTCCCTTGCATGGTAGGCAGAACAGGAGTTTCTGGAAACCTAGGGCTGGGGTTTGAATCCAGGTTCAGCCCATGGCTCCTGGTGCCTCCATTTCCTATCTGTAAAATGGGAACAATCTGTCTATCACTAAGGGTCACAAGGCTCACAGCAGTTAACAGGTACACAGCCTGGAGCACAGCACCTTGTCTGTGGTAAGCACCTGTCAATGGATCTAATGTTGCCAGAGTGGCCTGCAGAGCCACCCGTGAGCTACCTCCTGCCTGCCTGCCCAGCTTCTCTCTCCTCTCCCCAGCTGCCCCCTATACTCTCTGTAGTGTTCATCCAACCTCTGGATGCTGGGCCTTCAGCCTAGATGCCACTCTCCTCCCTCAGCTCTTCTGAGAAAGTCTTCCTAACCTTCCTCTCTCTGCTCAGACTTCAAGCCTCAGAGTGGGTTCCACTGTCTCTGTCGTTTCTACCATGTCAGCCTATATATTTCTCTATCATTGCCCTAATCACAGCATGCTGGAGTTGTCTGTTTACACTTGGTCTCTGCACTCCCCCCACCCCCACCCCCACCGGACTGTGGACTATTTGAATTTTGGGTCTGTGCTCTTATTCATCTTTGTGTCACTAGTGCTAGCAGAGTACCTGGGAAATAATTGTTTGTTGAATGACTTTGTGATATCCTTTCTCACTTTCTTCTTAGATAAGGTAACAGGAAATGCTAAATCCCAAGTGCTCCTCAGCAAATACTAAAGTCATCCCCCTTTCCCCCAACCATCTCTCTCCTACCTCCCAATTCCCACACACTTCCCAGAATTTGAGTTTGAGTACACAGATCCTTCTTTCCCATTTCAAGGCTGCTCCTGCTAATTAAGGTTAGACATCTGCTCCTCTGTAGTGTGTTTCCACAGGACAGCTAGTAGGTGCACTCACTACCAAATGATTGCTTATATGTATGGGTGAGAAGTATCTCAAGACTCTAGGAGAGAATTTTTCATGTTTCCAGAAAAATTTGCTTCTCAATAATACACTCAAGTGGAAGTGTTTACAATTGCTACGCTTCTCAAAAACAATCACATGGTAGGACTCGGTCTAACAGAGCAGAGAAAACAGAACTGCACTGCCAGCGGAGGAGACGCAAGAGGGAGCTGAAGGGCAGCTAATAAGCACACCCGAAGCAGACCGGTGGGCTCCCAGATGGAGAGCGGGGGAGCTGCTGAGTCTTCAGGGCTAGTTCAGCAGGAAGAGAGCCTCCAGGCACAGCTGCGCTGGGCCTACGAAGCAGAGGTGGCCTCTGGTACTTCCTGGCTCTGCCATCAATTTTTCATAAGACCATGACCTTGGTGAAGTCTTTTGATCTTCACTTGGCCAATTCACAAGTAGATATTTAGGGGCAAAGATGAATTTTGCTGAAGAGTACAGTCCAAGTTCCCTAAAGGCATATGCTACATGAATCTGTATTTATGTAAAAGGCTGTTAATAGCTAGGTGGGTATGGAGGTATCTGTGTTGGAGAGTAGGAGGTAAAGACTTCAGCCTCTAGCACGTCCAGTGTCAATGTAAGAGACGCTAACTTGGAAAAAAAACCGAGAGACTTATTGTTTTTTACAAATTGAATTATGTTCTGATCACATGTTCTTAAAATGATAGATACACAAGCTGATTCAGAGGGACCTAGATGATAACAATAAGGGAATTTTTTTAAAAAAATTAGATTTCTAGGATTCTAATCATGAAGCCTCAAGGAAGCGTACATAATATAAATTAAACGTAGATACTAGAAACTAACAAAGATATAATACTGACATTTCATGTTCCCCAGAAACATGCAATTCCCACTGCCTTTCACACTGTCTTCCAAATTCTGAATAGAGAGTAGAGTTCACAAGACTCTGGCCAGGGATATTTATGTCAGAATAAAGAGCAAGGGACTTCTCCCTCAGACGCAGGAGCAACCCAAATAAGCAATTATGCTGCAAAGGTGTTTAAAACCAAACCAAACCAGAATCAGGTTCCTGCCTGCTTCAAGGCATAATACTGAAATGCCTTCTCTGCATTATTAATACTGGTCCTCGGAAACAAGAACGTACTGTGGTGTTTTTTTATCCAGGACCCTCTAAACCACTGCTATTTCCTAATCAATTGAGGGCTCCTCTCTCTGGCTTTGGCAGTTCAAACTTATCTGATACATGGGCTGGTTTATGATGAGTCTGCTCTGCTGGCAGCAGGGGAAAACAGCCTTCTAGTTCTTAAGCCTTGACTTGTGTTTTGTTTTTTTAACTTTAAAAAAAGCTGCATTCTTTCAGCCTCATTCCCTAAAAGTATCTGTAGGTTGTGGAACTGTTTACAAGTGCCTCATCCCTTGGATGGCTCGGGTAAATCTGCCACTCTTTGAGGACACAGAACAACTAATGGATCCACTTCCAATGAGACCAAGAAACAGCAGCTATTGCTTTTTAACAAGTGAGCAGTGCACACGGAATGTCACTTCCACAGGAGCTATGACCCCAAACTCTATTGTGAGGATGTATTAAATATTTTTACATCAAGACTGGAGGCTGAGGCTGTGCCTGATTCACATTTGTATTTTCAGTACCTAGTCAGAACCCGGAACACAGTGAGGCACAATAAATGTTGAAATGAATGGAGGAGGATAAAAGGCCAAGCCCCTTGCTCACTGGCTGCAGCAACGGAAGTAGCCTGGGCAGAGGGTGGAGTCCCAGGGGCAAAGGGATCCAAAATTGCTGAGGGTGGTTGTGTACCAATGGATGGAGGTCAAAATTCATTTCCCGGAGCGGATGCGGCTCAAGCAGTTGAGCGACTGCTTCCCACATGGGAGGTCCAGGGTTTGATCCCCAGTGCCTCCTTAAAAAAACAAACAACAAGCAAACAAACAGAAGGGGAGCCGATGTGGCTCAGTGGTTGAGTGCTGGCTTCCCACATACAAGCTCCTGGGCTCATTCCCCAGCCCTGGTATCACAAAAACAACAACAAAAAAAACAAAGCACAAAACTCATTTCCCTGTGGAAGCACTGCTCGCCGCAGCAGTGGGGCCCTATGAGCCCACCGACCTGGGTTAATCCCTGAAGTAATTAAAATGATCATCATCCATACTCCCCTTTGGAGTTGATCAATATCCCCATGGGAGTTCTCCTGCTTCTCCTCTAATTCTTGTCCCTCTTCCTACATTTGCACCACATGATGGGTTAAAAAATAAGCTTTTCTGGGCCAGGCAGGGAGCCTAACCTTGTAGACCATGATTGGCCCAGGAGATGAAGTGGGAGAAGGGGCACTAAGAGGAGGGCACCATGGCAACGGGCAGTATGTCCACCTTCTCCTCCCTCGCTGGCACCCAGCAGTGGTGAGACCACCTCTCCTGCTCCCCGCCGCTCCCACCGCTTCCTCCAGCCCACACTTCTCTACCTCTGGTTTACAGAAGGTAGCAAAATTCCCCCAGAGAAGGCCTCTGCTGGGACTCCAAATAGCTCGCTGGGTCTCAGGGAGGGAAAAGCACCTGAAAACTCTCCAGCTGACATGAGAAGCCCACCCAATGCTGGGAGTCCAGCATTGCCCGCCAGTGAGATCCAGAATCATCCACAGAAAGAAGCCATTCCTCATGGGTCTTACCCCAGACAGACCACACTGCCACCGAGAACCCACCTATTTCTTCCCCTAAGGAGGAGTTCAGGATCGCCCCCGCAGACATGACGACGGCACAGCTCCTGAGGCCGTGGGGGTGCAGCTGGCTCAGGGGCACGGCGGGGACGAGCGTCTCCCACCCCAGTGCCGTGAAAGGCGCCTCGGTCCCGTCCAGGGTCCTAGCGCGCACCCTGTTCCTCAGCTGGCACAGCAGCTCCTCCCCGGTGCGCCTGGCCTCGCGCCTGCCCCGGAAGCGCACGCCGTGCTTGTTGGTCTTCAGGTAATCCCGCATGGCCTTTTGGAGGCGCGGGTTCAGCATTCTGGAGGAGACATTTCCCTTCCAGAGCCGGTGGAGCAGCGCCCGGGACATGGTGGGGTACAGCCGCTCCCAGTCATCGCCCGCCGCCAACACGGGGCTTTTCTGCTTCGGGGGCCTTGTCTTCGTTCGCCTTCTCTGCGCCTGGTTGCCTGGCAAAGCCCCCTCCCTCCAGCCCTGGTCCCTGGGAGACAGGAATCGCAGCACCTCCTGGGTGCGGCTGTGCGCTCCCTGCCGCCCAGCAGCAGCAACAGAGGAGGCGCCATCGCCCTGGTGGAAAGCGCTTTGAGACTTCCTCCTGATCTGGAATGAAAAAAACTCTTCGTTTTCAAGCCCATCTTTCACTTGGGTCCATTTCCGCAGGTGGCCGGGCCCCGAGTTAAAGGGGTCCGAGAGGTCTCCATCCAGCAGCCCCTTGTTCTCGTCCACGCTTACTGGAAAGGAGGGCTCGTGCACGGCCCCCATGATGGCCCTCTGCTTCCCCTGCACGGGCAGGAGCCTTCTGGTCTCCAGGAAGGAGAAGGAACTCGGCGCAGGTTCAGCGGGGTTGCCATCGGTGAAGTAGATGAAAATCACCAAAAAGAGGAGCCCCCAAGCAAATATCCCAAAAAGCATGAGTTGTTTCCATTGCTTCAAGTTTGGTTTCATGGCAGGTCCCCGGTCACCACGCTTGTGTCCTAAAGCAGCGAGAGGAGAAAGGAACCTGAAAAACAACCAGGTGCTACAATTAGCAAATGGGGAACAAATGCTCAGAGACATTGTTTGGGGACTTTACATTTTGAGCAGGAGTGGCATCAAAACCCAGAATCATCTGGGGAGCTTTGGCCAAATTCAGGTGTCATATCCCATGCTACCCAGCCCCCCTGAACTTTCAAGACAGGGGGGTCACCGTCTCGGCCAAGAGTCTTAGGAGAGAGTAGGTGGGGCTGAGTATACACTTGGAAAGACCTCCCCAGGTGATTACATGTCTCCCTCCCCACCACTACTCCTGGCATCTTACAGAATGCCAATGTGGTGAGTAAAGCAGGAGATTCAAGCACCGTTTGCCCTCTCTTGCCTGCTTATCAGACCTCCAAAGGCTCAGTGCTCATCTATATTATACCAGCACTGCCATGTGTTCCTAAGAGGTGACAACCCTATCTGATTTCTCATGGTCTCCCCAGGGGCAGCAGGGTGTCTGGATCATACCAAAAGCCACATGTAGGGTTGAATGAAGCAATGCTTCGGTGCTGTGGCTTTTGGCGGAAAGTTATGCCAGGGTGCTTGTTAACTTTCAATAATGTGCTCCCTACTTCACCCTTACCAGGAAGCAATGGTGGACTTAGAGAGAAGTATATTAAGATTTTAAATAAGGGTGGAGGATAGGAAGAGAGTGTGTGTATTCTAGATGGGACTCCTACTGAGATAGGGTGACAAAGGAGGCAGAGATGAAAAGCATAAGATACAACAAAAGAAAGAATGACCCTCTCCTCTGTACAGTATTGCAACCAATATATTGCCATGTGGGTAGTAGAATGCTTGGCATTAAGAGAAACAATGAAATGTTAGTAAGAAATGCTCCTAACCTTCAAAGAGCACAGGCAAAGCCCCAGAAAGAGAAAAACATAAGGTGAGTTTTGTGGAATAACAATTGTGCTTGTTGGAGCTTAAAGGTAAGCACAGAGCCTATCACAGACAGACAACTCAATAAATATTTGTTGCATGACTGATATGATGGTGGGTGAGAAAATAGGGGCTGTGTGTCGGGCATGCATGGGTATGTGTTTGGGTTCTGGGTTGTGTGTCTGAGGGTATGCATGGGTGTGTATTTGGGTGCTGGTGTTGGAAGAAGGGAGAACATTTGGGAAAACAACTGCAAAGCTATGCCCTTCCAACAGGCCTTGCGTATCTATTTGGATGTATGGGTCATATACTGTAGGAGCAACAGTGAAGCAGTGAAGTTAGTTGAGCAAGGGGGTGATGTGGATTCCAGCTGGGCTCTCAGGAGATTACTTTGTGGCAGGTAAGATGGGCAGGGAGGAGCATGGGGAGGCAATGAGGGGATGAGAATGTCAGTAATAGAATCTGGGCACACAGAAAGTAAAGTCTGAGGGGGAGGATGAGCTCACAGGTGGGAATCAGTGACTCATTCCATTCCTTCCCCGGCACAGGGTGACTGCTGTTAAAACACAATGGCATTGACATGTGACCATGTCATGCTTGGTGGTTTCACTCAAACAGGTAAAAAGTCAATCAAAATGAGTGTTACCCACATCAGTGTAGTCACCTTGGGAAATCATATATTACAGTTTGAAGCTTTTTGTGGATCTCAGAAAAGATCATGTTCTTGGGGTTCACTTTGGGGGGGGGCTTTGATTGGATTGGGTTCAGTTGGGGGGGCTTTGATGGGGGGGCTTTGATGGGGGGGGCTTTGATGGGGGGCTTTGATTGGATTGGGTTCAGTTGAGGGGGGGCTTTGATTGGATTGCTTCAGTGAGGTGTGACCCAGGGTGGGTCTTGGTCTTCTTGCTGGAGTCCTTTACAAATGGAGGACTGAACACAGAGACACACAGGAAAAAACTGGAAAGGCCAAGAGAAAGCCCAAGAGGCTGAGAGAGAGTTCCCGGAGGCTGGAATCTAGAATCAGCAGAGCACAGAGGCACAGAAAGAGAACCCCAAGAGGCTGAGAGAGAAGGTCCACGGAGAGCAAGAAGCTGAAGCAATGAGGCCCAGAGGACAGGAGAGAGACACACAAACCCTGCCATATGCCCAGAGCTGGGCTTGGGGAGAAAGTGAGCCTGGAGGGGAAGGCAGAGACCTCGGTCAAGCTGCCATTGTGCCTTGCCACGTGGCAGGAGTCCAGGATCACCAGCAGTTGACCTTCAGTGAGACAGAATCTCTGATGATCCCTTGATTTGGACATTTTCATAGATTTGGAATGGTAAACTTTTAACCTAATAAATTCCCATTGTAAAAGCCAACCCATCCATAGTATATTGTTTCAGCAGCTTCTAGCAAACTAAAACACTATACACTGTGTTTGGTGGACAGCAGTGCAGTCCAGACTGCAAACATGAAGCATGAAGAAGCCACCTTGGGCATCCAGGCTGGTGAACTTCCTGGTAACTCTCGCCCCAGCCAATACCTGACTGTCACTGTGTGACAGATGCCGAGTGACAACCCATCCGAGTCCAGTCAACTCACTGAACCAGGTGAGGTAATGATCCATTATTGCTGCAAGCCACTAAATTTTGAGGTGATTTGTTATACCAGAATAGGCTCTGATAGAAATGTCCAAGAAGGAGGCCAAAAAAAATGTTTTGAACCATTGCAACATCCCTGAGATAAGGATCTAGAGACCCAGGGGGTTCCATGAAATCCAACTCTTATTTTGATATAAAAGTCATGGCTTTTTAAAAATTGACTGCTTGATCTTGTATTCACATGAAGCACACGATAGATTTCATATACAGTCACAAATCAAATGCACATATACAGAACATGCTTTCACTGAGCCAGAAACACTGATGCAAAAACAAATGGACATAGAAGAAATAACCCCAGCACGTTAAACTACCAGACCTTGTGCTTAAGCACTTTTCCTGGATTATCTTATTTGATCTTCCCAGCACCGAATGAGGTAGGAACTACTGTTATGTCCATTTTACAGATGAGGAAACTGAGGCTCAAAGAGTTAGTTAAGCAAGTTGTCCAAAGCCAAGCAGATAGCAAGCAGCAGATATTGCATATAAACTGATAAGCTTGATTCTAGGGCTTACATTTTTAACCTTAAATTCTGATTCCATCAGAATTTACCAAATATGGCTATAACTTGTAAGATTGGTTTCTCAAACTATCAGTGGTAAAGGACCATCCCCTTTCCCCAACCATCAAACTGTCAGAATCACACTTTCATATTGCTACGCCCGAACACTTTGGCAGTGTCCAACTGCTGTAAAAATTTCTAAATTCGAACTCTCAAATTCTGTACGTATCTTGCTGGACACAGGTAATAAACAATTTGCAGACATGCAGAGTCTGGGAATGCATTTTGAATAGCACCTTCTAAAGTGTGGCAGTGTGGCAGTTTGAGATTATTTTATGAATCCCCAAAAGAGAAAGATTATGTTTGTAAATTAATCTATTCCTCTGGGTGTGACACCCTTTGATTGTATTAAATTTAGTTGAGGGGCCTCTGATTAAGATTAATTGATAAGATCAATTTAGGCCTTTTGATTGGGCTATGTCAGAGGGAATGACTCAGGCTGAGTCCCTTGCTGGGTCTGATATAAACGGATACTCATTCAAGAAGACACACTGGAAAGAGAGAGTTTTGTCTTTTTTTGTCCTGGGGCTCCAGGGAGAGAGAAACCATTCACCTGATAGTTTGCTGCTGACCCTGAGAAAAGACCAGAACAAACAGAACAGCTGAGACTGGTATAGAAGGCTCGGAAAGAAATTAGCTCTATGCCAAGAGAGAGAGGAATGGAAGCTCCCAGGGAAGGGGAGACCAGGCAGAGATCAGCAACCATCTTGCTCCAAACTTCAACATGTGATAAGTGACTTTGGTGAGAAAGCCAGCTTGAGTTGGATTTTTTACGGCCTTGTAACCGTAAGCTTCTACCCCAAATAAATACCCTTTATAAAAGCCAACAGATTTCTGGTACTTTGCATAGGCACCCCTTTGGCAGACTAATATAGGCAGTTTGAGTTTATTTTATGAGTCCCAAAAAGAGAAAGATTATATTTGTAAACTAATCTATTCCTCTGGGTGTGATACCTTTTGATTGCATTAAATTCAGCTGTGGGGGGACTTTGATTAGTTTATTTGATAAGATTGTTTTGGGCTTTTGATTCTACTTTGTCAGTGGGCGTGACTCAGGCAAAGTCCCTGACCCTTGCTGGGTCTGATATAAACAGACACTGATGCAGACAGACACAAGAAGAGAGACCGCTGTCATTTTTGATCCTGCCATGTGACAGAAAGGAGAAGGGTCAAACAGCTGAGGTCCTGGGGAAAGATGAGCCATTTGCCTGATAGCTTACAGCCAAGACTGATATAGGAGGCTTGGAAGGAAACTAGCCCTATGCCAGGACAGAAGGCTACAGGATGACTTAAGCACGAAGCCTCAACAGGCTGGGCCTGCAGAGCTCAAGAAGGAAGGGTAAGCCTGGAGGGGAAAGCAGAGACCAGCTAGACATTGGCGGCCATCTTGCTTTAACACATGGCAACTAACTTTCATGAGAAAGCACATCTTATGGTGCCTTGAGATGGACTTTCTACAGCCTTGGAACTGTAAGCTTTTTAACCCCAAATAATCCCCCTTTATAAAAGCCGGCAGACTCCTGGTACTTTGCATCGGCACCCCTTTGACTAATACATAAAGCCTCTGTCTAAGCCTGTACACTCATAAGACAATGCTTCAAGGTGTTACATCCAACCTGAAGGTCTAGAAGTTGTTTCCTATATTTGAGCATTTCTAATAGAAAACAGAAAACTACCTTTAATAAAATTGCAGTCGCTAATTTAAAAGCCAACTCTCTCTCTGGCTGCTGACGGGGAATCATCATGATCTGGTTTCCCTGCACTGGTGAATTACTAAAGAATGGAAACGGGGGGGGGGGGGGGTTGGAGAATAAGAGGACTTCTTGGGACACAAAGAAAGTAAAGGAAAAGCCTAGCAGGATAGAGGGAGCAGGGCTGCGGAGAGGCCAGAATCCGGTAACTCAGTCTATTCTCTCCGCCTGGTGTTTTGGGAAGGAGAAAGAGGTCATAATTGTGAAGCCCTTTGAGCACCACAAAAGGGGTAAGTAGCACAATGCAGAGAATTATGCTTTTTCATTAGGTGAGAATTATGTGGCTCCTAATGCAACGGTAATAATAGAAAGGAGTGGGATCACTGCTTCAACTCATGATTAGGCTTCAACTTTTAATAATCTAAAAGCTTCGCTGCAACCTCTGGAGCTACAAACCTTCTGTTGCCAATTAAGGGAACATTCTCCAAAATGATTAAATCTCAAGACAACAGCAAATCCTCAGCTAGCAAAATGCTATAGAAATCATTATAAGTTACATGGGCCTCTGTCATCAGCAGATTTCTAAAAATCCAGGTTAGAGAGAATTGGGGATATCATAAAATTGCCGTAGATCATTCCGTCCCTTAAAATGACCATACAGCCTGATGAAAACAAATGTTTGCCTAAGCAATAGTAAAAACACATTTTCCCCTAATATAGGACCTCTGAAATATTATTATGAAATAGCTTAAACAAAGTACTCTGTAATGCTCACTGCTACAGCCCATCATTAGCTAGTGTGATATAAATTGTATCAGGGAGATAGAAGAGGCCCATCAGGCAAATCATCTGTCCCCAGGTGCCCATAAAAAAGTGCTCCCTCATCATATGGTCATGTGCTTTGTCAAAAATGGTTGAGGTGACTGAAGCTGTTGCGTTCTTGCCAGTTTCCCCCTGGGAAGAGCACAGGCAGGAGTCTTCACAGAGCCGATGTGGTGATGGCATTCTCTTCCTTTCCATAGTGATTCTAACATCATTTCCCAGGCAAGGCTAAATTTTAAGCTCCCGAGTGGATATTCTCTGCCTAGATGAACTACTCTCCACTCCTACCTTTCTTCCCGTTTTTCCCTCCCCTTACAAGCCCAGCCCCTAGGAGATTTCTGTGGTCATCGCAAGGTTACAACTGCAGTCAAAAATCAAAAAGCATACCGCTCCTAGAAATTATTTCACTTGTTCCACTTGCTCAGGAATTTCAATGCCCATATCTTAAGTACCAATTCCCAAATGAAGAAATGAGTCACATTTTCTTCTTGGATATTCAAAATAGTACAAATATTTAAATTCTCCTTCAAATTGTTCTGGAAAAAAAAATCATTTTTCAAAAGGCACAATTTATTTTACAAGTTGTCATGAAATTATGAAATACAAACACTGCACGTGGACATTACAATGCCTCTTGGGAGTTAATACAGCTAACTTTCTATTCTGTTCAAAGGTTTAAAGAGATGTTAATTCTCTGCTTTGCCACTTTTTAAAAATGAGGTCCCTCTTAAGCTCTGTGGTTGACAAACTTTACCGCCAGTTTTCTTGAATGGGGAGTATTTTCTTTTAAACACATTTGATTGATCTCTCTACTGCAATTGCCATCTGGCTGGGTTTTCTGTGGATTTGAAAAACACTTCATGTCTTTTTTGTGTAGAGGAGTTGTCTGAACAGATCTTAAATCTAAGTATTTATTTTAACATTGAAATAATAAAGAAGATTTAGTATGTGAGCTATATAGTGAGACACTACATGTATCTTAGCCTTCAGAAGTCATTTTCTTTCAAGAATCATTTTTCTAAAATTAGCTCTTGTCACATAGCCAAAAAGAATTTCATTCTGCAGAAAAAAAAAAAAGTACCTCCCCCAGCTGGGATCCTTCCATCTCTTCACAACCTCATCCTCTGTTTTCACAAAAGACCTCTCTTCTTTTCATTTTTTATAAATGTAAGAAAGCCTGCGGCTGCTAAATGCAGAACACTAAAAGGTCCACTGCCTAATTAATTCTCTCTCTAGTCCCAGCCTATTCTTGCTCTAATTTCCAGAGCAGAAAGTAAAAAAGGGTCAGCAAGGTCAAGTTGAGAGTCAGATTCAGCTTTGTCCAAGGGGCCTGGTGGCAGCGGGGAGGGCAGCCTCTTTCTGAGGGAGGAGGCCCAGGGCGGGGCTGGCGATCCGTCCAGGTGGCAGAGCCGGAACAGGACAGGCTCTCCCTGCCAGCCACTCTGGCCATCTCAGCAACTGCCCCCTCTTCCTTTCCCCTTATGACCCTGAGGTGTGTGACTCCAGAAAGGATGTGGCAATCCCAGCTGCTGGGAAGTGCTGGCAGACTCAAATGATCTGGCTTGGCATAGGCCTACGTTTAAAAACTTGTGGCAGGGATGCCAGGTAATTAAAAATGTGGGGTGCCTGGGGAATCACAATGGGGAACACAGTAGACCACCTGAAGGCAAGGGCCCCATCCCACCTGGTCCAGTATTCCCAGCAAACAAAGTGGACTGACACATGGAAGGGTCTCAACCAGTGTTTCTGAAATAAATGAACTAGAATTCATAAAATGAAACTAAGTGTGGAGATTTCTGCAAAGGGATTGCCCCACAGGGACACTTGGTTGGCTTCTTTGGGAAGATACACATGGTTTGCTGTACCTCCCGGGTCAGTAGGCATGTCTGGGTGGCTCCAAGCAAATGGACCTCAGTTGTTGCATGGTCAGTGTCATTAACGGTAGGCATAGTACTAGTCCCAGGGCTGGTGGAGTAGAACTAGCAGGAGTAGTAATAGGTTCTGCCCTTTATTAGATGACGACTATATGCCTTCTCAGTTCAATCTTTACAACAAACCCCAGTGAACAGAATTGTCCACATTTCACATATAAAGAAACTGATCCAAGGGATTACCTTCTGGTAAATTGCTCCCCCATGTCACAAAGCCAGAAAAAGTTGCTTGGGTGCCACTCCAGCACTATGTTTATAATTTTAAGGTTTTGTTTGTTTGTTTGTTTGCTTTCTACCACAAAATGCTAATACATAAAGCATCTGTCTGGGGCAACAAGGCTGATTGAATTGATGGGCTCAGGCTGGATGAGGGTGGGAAAATTGCTATAAAATGAAATGACAGAATTGTCTTTCTGGGTCAAATAATTTCAGCCATACAGGGCTTCTGCCCAACAAGCAGGGCAGATGGGAAATAGTTTAAAAGGCAAAGACTCACATAGGTGAGCCACTCTGGGTGGTTTGAGCTTTAGAGAACTATTTGCAACAAGGTGCCAGGTGCTGCTGGCAGGAGGAGGTAGAAAAGATTCCAGAAGCCTATTGGTTGTGCAGAGACAATACAAGCTGCCACTAACTAGGGTCTGCTAGTTTCCTAAAATAACATTCATCTGCTTTGGACATTTTGTGGGCTGTTTGTGTTATGACAATTAGCATTCACATATTTACACTTTAAACCAAAAATGTGCCAAAGCTTGTTATTGGAGCTGTAAAATTAGGTTCAGCACTGATGTTTAATAGTCAAGAATACTGACTATTACATACTTGCAATTGAGGTCTAGAAGTTTTGCTTTGGATTCCTAAAAGATAAGTGGGCATCTGCTTTTAAAAATGTAGGCGGGGGGACAGATGTGGCTCAACTGGTTGGGCGTCCGTCTCCCATATGGAGGGACCCGGGTTCAATCCCTGGGGCCTCCCAGTAAAAACAAAAACAAAACAAAACAAAACAAAAACAAAAACAAAATGTAGGCGGCAGGCAGGTGGCCTTAAAAGCAGATCTCCTTACCATCAGAAGTTACCCTTTTGTAGGAAAGGCACACCTCCTATTTGGAGCCTGGAGAGGGGTCCAGAGGATCCTGGTGGGCTGGCAGTGGATGGGGGCAGAGGAGGCATGGTTTGGTGAGGGAGTGCGGACACCATTTGGGGTATGATTCAAGGTCACCATTCCCAGTCTAGATGGTGGAATTGTAGACTGAGACAAGCAAGGCATCTGTTATGAAGAATAAGGGTAATATATGGTTGACAACAAAAGCCCTGCAGCCTGAATGCCTGTTCGAATCCTTGCTAGTATGTAGTTTGGCTAAGGCTTTTGAGCTTCAGTTTCTTTATCATATATGAGTTGGAGCACTACCTATATCCTCCGGCTCTATGGGATAAAGAAGATGCTGTGACAGGCTTAGCATAGTGCCTGGTAGAAAGAGCCCAATAAATATTTTTCAGTCCAGATCTTGACATTCTCTGTAGCTGAAAAAGAGGCCTAACTTTATGATTTCACTGTGTGAGTGCTGGTTTCATGTGCATACACTTAACTCTTTGCCTGCAGGCATCCTTCTCTTTAAATGACCCCAAATTGACATGACATGTTCAAGTTTAGGCAAACACTAGAGCTGGACTCAAGCTGATAAGCACTAAATAAATCCTGCATAAATAAAGGCCTCTGGTGTTTCAAAGTCATAGAAAGTAAAACTGTTATGTACCGAATGCCTGATAAGTGTCTTCTAATGGGTTCATTGTGTTAATCAGCTTATTATAATTTATGTCGCTATAATTCTAAAATTTTTATTAAGCCTAATGTAAGGTTGGGTAGATATCATATGATGCCTTGCCCTTGGGGACTGTCTCAATTCTGGGGGAAATTAGGATGTAAATTCTCGAAGAACAAAAGAGAGAACAAAAGGGATACTATAGATTCAAACTCGAAAATGTCTCTTCAGTCCAGACAATAAGGCTTCTCTCTAGAACCCAGAGAAGAAAAGGTATTTAGGTGGAGAATCCCTTTCAAAAGACTTCAAAGACCCTCATATAACATTTGTTTCTTTCATGGGAAAGAGGGTGTTTTATGTGGCAAGGCCACAGCTAAAAAGAAAAAAAAAGAAGCTAAATGCCTTAGCTCAATCTCCAGAAGTCAGCATGGGTAAATCTCAAGTGTAATGCAGAGGGAAAAATGGAAGCTACAAAAGCAAATGCACAGAACCACACCGTTTATATAAAATTTTAAAACACACAATTCAAATGTGAGCTAGTAGTCACCTCTGAAGAGGGAGGAAAGAGACCTGGATGGGCTATGGGGGTGAAGGCATGCTTGAGCCATTGCCAAAATATTCCCCTTCTTGCAAAGAAAACCTCTGAAGTCATCTGGCAGACTAGTAACTATTATCCAATCTGGGAACATAAATTCCCTACTTTACCACAGATTTACAGTATTTGATAATTCTAAAGAATAATAAAAGTTGTAATAAAATTTGTAAAACTAAAAAGAAGTTAAAATAAGAACAAGAAATCATGAATTATGTTTATACTTCCATGTCTATTTCCAAATCTCTTTGGGTAATTCCTGCTAATATATGAGCACAAAAATACAAATCTAACATTTACTGGACTCCAGATGCGGTTACAAATTTCAGGTAATAACATTATCAGTCAAGGAAAAAAAAAACAACTTCAGACTATATTTATGGAAGAAGAGAAGAGCCCCCGAGTTCACGGTGAAGTCTGGACTCCTGACCTGGCTCTCACTATGTAGAGGACCTTGGGCAAGTTGCTTTTCCTGTTTGAGCCTCAGTTTCATCTCCTATAAAATGAAGACAATGTATCTCATAGGGTAGTTATATAATAACGTTTCAAATGAGAAAGTGCACATAAAGTATTAAGTATCTAAAAATATTAGCCATGCTCTGTGCCAGCAGGTTCTGTGCTAAGCATTTATATGTCATCTTGTTTAATCCTAACTGCCTGGGAAGGTGGAATCTCTCCTAGTCCTCAGGTCTCCATGCTGAGGGTCACCCCTGGCCTTTCACTGTACCCCTTAATCCTCTTCACAGAACAGGTTAGACTTTCTCAGCTGGGTGGAGCTAATCTATTCATGAAATCTCCATAATTATCCAAGTCCCCTGTCCACTGAAAAACAGTGATCCTGGCATGAATCCTCGTAGACACAAACTGTCGCTCAAATTTGTTGGCCCAAGGCCTAAATGTGGGTATCTAGGTAGAAATGGGGGGTAAGCAGTCAAATTCGTGCCTCACGTTCAGGCCATGAGCTCTGCAAAGCTCTATCAGTAATACAGATGATATTTTCACCTCTGTCTGTCTGACATTTGTCGTTTTCTCTATATCTCAAGTACTTCCCATCTCAGGGGCTGAGCAGTTATCATTTGAGTTTTCCTTAAATCCTAGAAACAATGGCTAAGCCCATTTTATGGGTGAGAAAGATGAGTAACAGTGAAGTTATTTAAAAGCCCTACTGTTATCACCTGGTATTACTGAAGGCAATAAAGCAATGAGGACAATGATAATGTTTGCTCTTCTTTTCTCCCAGAGTTGTTGAAACAGCCAAGAAAAAAATGTATAAGTAAGAACACTTTAAACTTAGACATCCTAAAATTGTGTTCAGTTTTCATGATATGGGGAATAGTCAATATTTATATTGAATAACTATGTTTGCAGTAATCTTAGTCCATTTTTTGTTTTGTAAAGTAAGTACAACTAAAAAGATGGTCCTAGTTTATATAAAATCACCTGTAATATGGAGAGGTGCTAGTGAAAATTGTGGACAGGTGAACATTTTGTCTGGGCAAGTGAAGATGGTAGTTGTTTGCTTTGTAAGGCTATTTGGTGGCTGTGGTAACAAAGCCTCAGCAAACCTTATCAAGAGAAAACACCGAATTGTAAAATGACTGAACACAAAACTTCTTTGGTGATACACATTATCCAAAGAAGTCATGGGATAAACCAGCCATGTTTTCCTGGAATGGTAATTTTAATAGAAGGCATGGGGTGGGAGAAACACATTAATTTTTATTAAAACATACATTAAAAAAATGGCAGAGTAGGACATTTTACAAATTACTCCCTCCACTAGAAAAGGAAAAGAGATGGAATCAACTAGTTGCTGGCCCTGGAACCAGAATGGACATTTAGAATAACTACAGGAGTGCCAGAAGAAGTGTAGAGCTTATAAGAGTTCAGCTTTTTAAAGTGAAAGCATAAACCAGTGACCAGCTCCCATAGCTCAGCCCTATGGTAGAGCTGCATAAATTACCAGACTTGTAGCAACATGGTCTGGATTCCAGAAGCAGCTGGTTGGGGCCAGGGCTGGCAGAGAAAACCTCTTCCTCTAAAAGCTGGGGTTCAGGGTTGAGGCCAATCTGGGAGATCTGTGAGGGACCAGCAGGGAAGCTGGTCTCAGTTTTGGCCTTCTAGGCAGCAGCACTTCCAGCCTTCTGCCAGCATCTACCTAGATGTAAAGAGCTATTTTTTTTTTCCTTCTATTTGTGACTGTTTCCTGGTCTGGTAGGTCCCTGAGGGCACAGCATAGACTCTGACCTTGGTTTCTGCCCTCTCCATAGTAGTCAGTGCACCTATTTCCTTTCTACTTTTTTTGTGGTTGGCTGGCTTTGGTGTTTTATTTTCCCTGTTTTATAATTTTGGATCTAAAAGATAACTTTGGGAAGAGGAGGGATGCTGCCTAAGTTTCAGTCTGAAAAGCAGCAGCTTCTGGCTTCCCACCAGCACATAACAATACACTTGGAGAGGCAGTGCACTTCACTTTTTTATCCCTTAGTTATTTATTGTTGTTTTTTTGTGTTACTATTTTCTATTTTTCCTTTTTCCCCCCTATCTCTATTTCTCTATCTGTCCTTCCTTCCTTTCTTGTTTACTTTTTGTTCTTAGTCTGACAAACCAAACTATTGGAGACCTCAATTTCCAGAGTAACAATAATATAATACTTAGAATGTCCAGTTCTCAACAAAAACATTGCAAAACAAGAACACAGGAAAGTATGGCCCAGTCAAAGGAAAATAAGAATTTCTTTTCCATAAGAAGAACAGTCTCTGGAATTTCTAATCAAAGATATCAGAAAAGCTCCCATAAGTAAGATCAATGAACTAAAGGAAAACATGGACAAAGAGCTAAAGAAAATCAGGAAAAGAATATATGTGCAAAATGAGAATCTCAAAAAAGAGATAGAAATGATCAAGAAAAACCAAATGGAAATTCTGGAACTCAAAAATACAATAACTGAAGTGAAAAAGTCAATAGAGGGGTTCAAGAGCAGATTGGAGGAGGCAGAAGAAAGGATCAGCGAACTTGAAGACAAATCAATTGAAATTTCCAGGTTGAGGAGCAGAAAGGGAAAAAAAAGAATGAAAAAAAAAAAATGAGCAGAACAAGAGGAAACTGTGGGACACCATCAAGGGTACCAATATATGTATCACAGGAGTCCCAGAGAGATAAAGAGCCAGAAAAAAAATTTGAAGACATATCAGCAGAAAATTCCCCAAATCTGATGAAAGGTATAAATAAACAAATTCAAGAAATTCAACCAACAGCAAGCAGTATGAACCCAAAAAAATCTACACCAAGACATATTATAATCAAACTGTCCAAAACCAAAGACAATGGCAGACTTTTAAAAACAGCAAGAGAGAAGCGACGTGTCAAGTGAGAAATCCTTAATAAGATCAACATTTGATTTCTCAAAAGAAACCATGGAGGGCAGAAGGCACTGGAAGACAAATTTAAAGTGCTGAAAGAAAAATAAACATTATCCAATAATCATATACCCAACAGTTTTCCTTCAAAAATGACGGAGAAATTAAGATATTTATGCACAAAGAGAAACTGAGGGAGTTATTACCATTAGACCTGCCTTATAGGAAATGCTAAAGAGAGTCCATGTTGAAAAGAAAAATCACTAGATAGTATTTTGATGCTGGATGAAGAAATAAAGGTCTCCAGTATAAATAACCATATGGTTAATTATGCCAGTATTCTTTCATTTTCCTTTTGTCTTTTACTTCTTATAAGGTTGAACATTCAAATGCATAAATAACAAGCATAAATCTTTGTTACTGGGCACACATTACATAAACAAACAAACAATATAAAAGGGATAGAGGAATATAGGTACTGTGTACATGTAGGCTACTCAAGCCGTCATACTCAATGCATACTAAATTATAATAGCTCTAATACAATAAATGTAATCCCCATGTTTATCATAAAGAAAATATCTAAAAAATCTACAAAGATAAGGATAAGTGAGTTGAAGATAGCTTATTATAAAAAGATCATCTAAACAAAAGTGAAGGCAATAATGGAGGAAAGGAGGGACAAAAAACAATTGAGAGAATAAACAAAACCAAAATTGACAAATGTTTAGCTACACTGACAAAAAAAGAGAGAAAAGATGCAAATAACTAATATCAGAAAGGAAAATGGTGATATCACTACTGACATTAAGGAAATTAAAAAAATAAGAGAATATTATGAACAATTGTAGGCCAATACACTAGATAATCCAGAAGAAATGGGAAAAATTCCTAGAAATACAACAGTTGCCCAAGTTGACTCAAGAAGAAATAGAAAACTTGAACAAACCTATAACAATATAGAGATTGAACCAATAATCAAAATGCTCCCACCAAAGAAAAGTCCAGGACCAGATGTCTTTCAATGATTAATTCTACCAATATTTAAAGAAGAACTAATGCTTCTCAAAGGCATCCAAGAATTCAAGAGGAGGGAACACTTCCGAATTCATTCTATGAGGCCAGCACTACTCTGATACCAAAACATTGTGATACTGGCACAAAGATAGATCAATAGAACAAAATTCAAAAATCCAGAAATAGACTCCACATCAACGGCCAGTTGACTTTTGACAAGAGTGTTAAGTACATGCAGTGGGGAAAGAAGAGTCTCTACAACAAATGGTGTTGGTAAAACTGGATATCCACATGCGAAGGAATGCAGTTTGACCTCTACCTCATATCATAAACAAATATTAAATCAAAATGGATCAAGGACCTAATGAAAATTATAAACTTCTTAGAAAATAACATAGGACAAATCCTCACAACTTAGAATTTGGCAATGGGTTCTTAGATATAATACCAAAAGCACAAGCAACAAAAGAAGCAATAGATAAATTTGAGTTTTAAAAATTTGGAGACACTGAAGGAAATTAGCAAGAAAGTGAAAAGACAACCACAGAATGGGAAAAAATAGTTTTAAGCCACATATCGCATAAGGGTTTACTATCGAGAATACAGGAAGAATTCCTATAACTCAATAAAAAAAGGCAAACAACCCAATTAAATAATGGACAAAAGACTTGAATAGACCCTTCTCCAAAGAAGATATACAGAGGGCGGATGTAGCTCAAGTGGTTGAGTGCCTGCTTCCATGTACAAGGTCCTGGGTTTGATCCCCAGAACCTCCTAAAAAAAAAAAAAAGATACACAAATAGCCAATAAACACATGAAAATGTTGCAACATCATTAGCCACTAGGAAAATGCAAATTAAAACCACGAAACACTACTTCACACCCACAAGGATGGCTATTATTTTAAAAAAAACAAACAGAAAATAACATGTTGGAGAAGTGTGGAAATTGAAATCCTAGATAGGAATGTAAAGTGCTACCGCCACTGTGGAAAGCAATATGATAGTTCCTCAAAAAGTTAAATATAGAATTTCCACTGGACCTGGCAATCCCCCTTCTATCTATACACCCACAGAGATTGAAAACAGGGTTGTGAACAGGTATTTGTACACCAAATGTTGCAGCAGCATTATTCATAGTAGCCCCAAGGTGGAATCAACCCAATGCCCATCAACAAATGAATGGATAAAGAAAATGTGGTGTATATACAAAATGGAATATTATATGGCCACGAAAAATAAGTTATGAGACATGCTGTAACATGGAGGAATCTTGAAAACTTTATGCTCAAACAAGCAAGACACCTAAGTACAAAAATTGTTATGGTATCACTTAGAAGATATGACTAGAAATAGCAAATTTGCAGAGACAGAAAGCAGATTAGAGGTTACTGGGATGAGGGGATGAGAGGAAGAAGGAAGAGGGGAGTGTTTGTAAAGTTGAAAAAAAAATTAACTTAAAACACATGCACAGATTATGACAGCAAATACAAAATCAACGTGAAAATTTAATACAAAACATGAAACTTGAAAGAAATTTCTCAAGGGTGGGGGCTTTCAGCTCTGCCCTATGATCCTCCAGAGCTGAATGTTCTTATCTGTCCTTAGAGTTGTCCCTAAGGAAAAGTTTTAGTAGTACTGACTTATGAGGTAGTTGGGGAGAGACTCAAAAATAAGAGCCCCACAGCAGACTTAGGAATAACCTAGACATAGTTCATATGTTTTCTCTCTTGTCTGCTTCTCCAGTTTTCATTTTTCAAAGCCAGTATGCAGTTGCCAGATTATGAACTAATTTCTGAGGTCTCTAGTTCTGGCTGAGGACCAGCTGGCTCTTATTTTCAACAAACTCCAGCCAGGGAGAGTCACCGAGTCACAGTTCCCATGCAAAGAGCAAGGCAAAATTTTCTTTATATCCATGAGCATGTGTTTTGATACATGCACAGTGCAAATCTTTCTTTACACGCTCACCCAGTACTTTATTCATTCATATGTTCTACAGATATTTGCACACTCACTATGTGTTGGACTCTAGGTATTCAAAGCTGAAAAAATCAAATAAAATTTCTTCCCTCACTGAGCCTATAATGATATGGGAAAAACAGACATTAAGTATATAAATCCTTCAGGATATTGGTTTTTTCCACCACATTCCCTTTTACCCCATGACCTCCCTCCATTCGCAGGTTAAAACATGAGACCTCTAGTGCCACAAAGGATAATTATCACAAAGGAACCAGAGGACAGTTATGTCGATTCTTGGCTTTTGAGTTCAAAAGCTGTGTTTCAATGGGAGGGGAGGAGGTCAAGCGTTTGGGAAGAGTATTTGCTCAGCTAGTTTTCTCTAGCCCAAGAGAGAGAAAACTATCTCTGGGTTGATGGAAAAGGAGAGTGGGAGGTGAATGCTGTCAAGGTTTTCTGAGGACGGGTCTTATGCCCTGACACCCCCAACCCACCAGGGTTAGTGCCGAGAGGAAGAGGACACCAGAAGCCTGGGCAAGTTTGGGGACTGAATGTAGAAGGGGTTTTGCCCCACTCTGCACCTGGAACCTTAGGGAGTAAAAGTCCTGCAGATATACCTGACCCCACTGAAAACAGCAGCCATGTGAGCCAGCTTTCTGTGCCGAGAAAAATATGGCTCCCTAAAGAGAGAAAGCCCACAGATCTGCAGGACGTTTGCAGGAATGGGCATGGTAGAGGAGTGAGGGCAGGCTGTGACAGTAAAGGACAGCATATACTGAAATATTCTATGAGGCAAGAAGCCAGATGGGGAAAGCGACACCTGGATGGCACAACATGCATACCATTGCAGACAGAGGCAGGCTAGGGACCAGACAACTCCTCCCGATGCCATGAGGCTATCTAAGACCCAAGGAATGTCACAACAGGGAAAAAACAGGAAAATCACCTACATTTACAACGTTGACTTTATTTGGTCAGTTAAAAGGGTTGGCTGAATTGGCCGTTAAATGGTCCACTACTGAGTGGAACGGGGTCTCAAAGAGAGGTTAAGTTGAATTTAGCTAAAGGTACATTTCTTGAACCCTTGCGATTTATAAATATACGCAGTACATTTATGTATGGCTACATTTTCTATATAATAATGCCTCTCACATTTATATCTGTAGCCTTGGTATCTCCACTGAATTAATTCCACTTCAGTGTTTTCTAGGCACCATGAACTTAACATTTGTTATATCTGTTCCTCCCTTGGTCTTCCCTAATGGGCTTGGCCATTCACCCGGTTGCCCAGGTAAAAAACATTGCTGTTATTCTTGATTCCTTTTGTCCACACATACATATATATCCAATCCCAACCACTTGACAGCCCTAACTCCAAATAATCCAGATTCTGATCACTAGTTGACTTCTCCACTGTCTCAACATGCTCCAAGCCACCACTGCCTTTCACCTGGACTGGGAAGAAACTAACTGGTCTCCCTGCTTCCAACTTGCCTCTCTTCTACAGATTCTTCAAGCACCAACTGGCGTGGTGTGGTGGGGGGCTTTTAAGATATAAATTTAATGTAGCCAAGTTCCTGCTCGCAACCCTCCATACTTCCCTCATACTTTGATAAATTACAAAAATCCCTGCCTTAGCCTACAAGACAGCACAGGGCTTGTCCTGGGTGATCTCTCAGATCACATTTCCAACCATTCTCCCTTCACGCCCGCACTCCCTCCTCACTGGCGCCCCTTGTTGCTTTTTGAACACACGCAGCCCATACCCACTCCTGAGCTTCTGCACATGATCTTCCCTATGCCTGGAACAATCTTCCTCTAGACACTGGCTTGTATTCCTCATGTGCCTTCCCTAGGTCTGAGCTCTACTATCACCGATTCAGGAAGGCTTTCTACCATAACTTCGTTGCCTGCCCCTCTTTGGGGGTCTGTGTTCATATATGGTATTGATCAGCTGATGTAGCTATTGACTGCCTTTCTTCTCCAGCGGGATGTAAGCTCCATGAGGGGACTTGTCTCTCTCATTCGCTCCTGTAGCCTCAGGTCCCAGAACAGTGCCTGGCATCCGGTGGGCGCTCAGTTAGGGGGGAACTGAATAAGGTGCTGGGAGACACAAGACTTCAGGGCATAATTCAGATCAAGAGCTGAAGGTCTTTTGGAGGCAGTAAAAATCAAGCTGAGAATGAGAGGGTGATGAAGAGTTAGGTACATGGGGAGGAAGGGACTGTATTTCAAGTGGAGAGCAAGGCAAGTACAAACTTGTACGTCATGTATTGTAATCTGGGTAAGTGCAGGGTTTAATAATAGCTCCCTCTTTATACACATCAGGCTACTTGTACCTCATCTACAAATGTACCGTGATATGGAAATGCCAGTTTCTATGAAATGTACTCACAAAACTTTGAGAAATACTCTAATTCTAATGTCTTTATCACATCTCACGCCATAAATAAAATAGGTTTCAGCATCTCCATCAAAGCTCCGTAAAGACCTTCCCTCACAAATCGTTTTACACAAAACTCAGCCACATGTAATTAATATTTGGGAACCCAGAAGTATGACTTCTAGAAGTTTATCTAGTAACACATAGAACTAGGGAGAATAGAGAAAAGTGAAAATAACAACATACCCACATTCACCCAACTTGGATTGCACAAACTTTTACTGGCCCTCCACAGGCCATTTCACAGCTATAACACATTTGGGAGGCACCAACAGCAAATGTGCAAACCCAAATATGCTCTGGAGAGTGAGCCAGCCCACCTCTTGAAATGTCAGTAACAGAAATTACAGGAGGAGTTAAAGGGTGAACCCACAGTCAGAACTAAATCATCAGAATTTGAATTTCATATTAACCAGGATGACATAGGAAAAGAGCACAGCAAAGGAGGGCAAAGCTACTGTCCGAAAGCTCTGTCTCAGCTGTGACACTATCAGTGACAAAATCTGATGAATTCTGCTTCAACATCTAGGCTAACCATGCAATCTCGTCACCTCCCCCCCCCCATTTTTCCTTACTGCTGTAATTTCTCACTGGCTGTGGAAAGCTCTTTCTTCCAATTTATAAATAATTCATGGCATATAAACTGCTCCCCCACCCTTGATGAGGATATTCATTCTTTAATATAAAGATATGTAAATGTATTAAGCATATATTATATGGCCAGACACTGTGCTAGATGGCAGGAATAAAAAGACAAGGCAGCAAGATCTCTATCTTCCAGAATCCTATAATTTAATGGAAATAACTGGTAAGGTTGTCCTCACAGTACCTGTGTCAGCCAAGAACATAGACTTTTATTTATTCTTACTTCTTACTCTTGTGTAAATATGCAAATGGATTACAATTAGAGTATCTGAATCTAATTTTCTGTTGAGGAAATGACATATCTGAGGCAGACTAGAAACCATTCATCCAGCATTTATTCACTCAACAAACATCTCTTGCATGTCACACACTCAGACAAAATTATTAGCAATCACACCCTATAACATGTAGCTTACATGAAATGCTAACACTACTGCAACACAGTAAGAAAACATTACCAATCTTTATGTTGCCTCTCATTCCAGTGTGCGTTTATGCGCATTTTATTTCTGCTGTTGGCAAGATTTAAGTAAAGGCTTTCTCCCCCCTTTGCTCTACAAATGTTTGCAGCAGCTATATTATACCGATTTAGCACAGCATTAACTACAGTACAAATATATACTCCCCAGATTGCTTTTCAAAAAAAGGAAAATGTTTATGATCTCTAACACGGAAACACGGAATTCATCAGTCTAAAATTTATGTAAAATGTCAGATAAGCTTGCTAAAAACCTATATCTGAATTAATTTCTGAACAGTGTAGAATTATTTGAATTCAAAGGAAACAAATTTATCCTAAGAATGTTCTGGCTTTTTTAGAATTTAAAGTTCAAGTTAAACCATGTCTGGGTACTGTGAGTTTACACCGAATTACGTGCTAAAATTTCTGATTTGGTTGCCCTTCTGATTTTAGTAGTATTTTTAGTTCCAGTTCTACAATAAAGCAAAATTTCAGTTTTCAATGAAAGGAACTGAGAAGCATGGGCTGAAATGAAGTTAATTTTATTATACTTTTTGACCCAGAATTAAAGAGGCAGGGTCATGTAAGAAAACCATGTCTCTAGACTTAGGCAGGACACTGCAGTGGAAAAAGTGACCAAAGGGTAGAAAAAAACAAATTATTGAACTATTTTAAATCTAATTAATTTGATAGATAAAATAAGAAGTTTCTATTTTTCCCAACCCCCCAAACAAATAATAGAATCGTGAGTTCATTGCTTACAAAGTAAATGTTTCATTTGTCTCAGAGAAGCCAAAGTGCGCATAACAGTGTTGACACTTTCTCCTGCCATCCTGGAGACTGAGGAACTTGCATCATGTGTGTTAAAGCTGGGAGAGACCTTACAAGGACGCCACCTTTCTCTTTTCACAATGCGGTCCCTGTAATCCAGGGAAATGAAACAAGCTACCTATGGTTACAAAGCTAGTTGTTCCCAGCATCTAGAACAAGGACACAGGTTTTCTGGCTCAGGATCACTCTCTTGTTCTGTCTTGTTCTCTGCACTTAATGGTTTCAAAGAGACTGAAACACTTAACATTATAGAAATCTATTCTAGTCACAATATGCTCCTTGCCATCTAAAGATACTGATTAGACTGGATCATGGATTTTTCTTCTAGAATATTTTAAAGTTATGTAGCTAAAGAGAATGCTGCAGACATTGAGAACAAGAACTCTTACGAATAAAATTATGTGTAAAAAGCCTATAGAAAAGACTTAAAAAAAAAAAAAAAAAAAGCTTATAGAATCATTCCAGGGGAGCTCAAAATATTTTCTGGGAGTGCTGGTGGCCCCCTCTGTAAGGCACAATGTTTCTGAGGTTGGTCCCAAAGAGGATGGCTAGGAGGTGGCATCCTCACAACACACACATGCACACTGGTGGAAAATACATGAGCAAAATTACGAGCAGCCTGGCCCACCATTTGCTAACGGAGGGACCTGGTGCAACTGAATTAACCTCTGCCATCCTCAGTTCTCTCCTCTTACAAAATAAGGAGAGTATTTCACTGCTCTGAACGCCTCCTTGGGTAAGTGTGAGGACCGATGGAGCGTAAGGATAATAGCTCTGAACCCTGGAAGAGCTACATTAGGATGTGTGTGCCTTTCCTCCACTCGAGACGAGAGCACCAGAAACCACGGACGGTATTTCTCAGCATGTGGTGCCTGCTTGGTACTGCCTCAGGACCTATGAGGCTGAGCATAGAAAATGCAAATTCCTGGGTCTACCCCAGACTTGCTGAGTCAAAATCTGGGGCGGGGGGCGGGCAGGACCCAAGACCCTGCATTGTCAGAGTTCCCCATTTGATGATGGATGATGGTATGCCCTTCAAAAGGCTGCTGTTGAATAAGGAAGCACCAGAAGAGGCTGGGAAGTGCGGATGACGGATTCCACTCGTGCCTCAGTGGCTGTTTGGCCCTCTGGACATATTTCCCCACAGAAACAATGTTAAACACACTGATTAGAATCCCCAAACTCGAACCGCTGACTACAGCAGTATTCCTTATAATTGTTATTTTTAGCTTATTCCTTTACTTGTTATTTCCTTCACTTCACAGAATAAGAATTTACAAAAGAAACACAAGATTATCACTGAAACTAATAAATTATGTTTCTGTGTTTCTGTGTCTGACTCATAGCTAAAGATTTTAATTAAAGCAACAGGCTTTCTACTTGTGCCTGTCTGTTTAACGTATATTTTCCTACCTCCAGATGGTAATACCAAATTAACAAATAAAAATTTCTTAGAACTCTATTCAAATGGCTTAAAGATAAGTAAGTGTGTGTGTGTGTGTATAAATACATATAAATTAGTACTCACGGAGTCTCAGGAATTGGGGAAGCTGAGCTTCTAGTGCTCTTTGAACTCCTCCTTTCCTCCCCCTGTGTGTCCTGGCTTGGCCTAGCTCCCCTTCTATAATGATAAGACTTTGTAAATTGGTAGGTTTTGCAAAAAATTCAGTCTTATCAATTAATAAGCCTGGATGCTCAGACCTTTACCAAAGAATTTACAGGACTGCTGGTGAAAGTCTTGCAGAAATCTGGATAGACAGAATTACTTGGAAGTAAAAAACAACTGAGAAAAAAGAAACCCTCCCAAGCCAAAACAGCAGCTAAATAACCACCCCACCCCCCAAAAAACAAACTAACAAACAAAAACCGTCTAGCATCAGGGTTCAGGGCATTAATACTTGTAATTACTATCAACAACCTGCACATTGGAAAGAAACCACCTGGAACTTCCGGAAGGCAGTAGCCCCTGCCCAGGCAACCCCCTTAATGCTCTGCCTTCTAAGAAAGCAAAGAGCCTTTCAATGCAACTGCTAGGGCTGCTTCAGGAAAGGGCAGAGACTTCTCTAGTTGTCTGGGTCACATCTTTGGGTGAAATAGATCTAATAATTGGAACCTTTGAATCGAGATTCAGCAGACCAGGCCACATTCTTTCTCTCACCTCTTCCTGGCCCCAGGACCTCTTAACCTTGGCCTAATATGAATGGCCTAGTTATGGCAGCTATGGCAAAAGGTTCGGGGGTGGGACGGGAACCGGGGAGGTATAGGTTTGATTTAAAATTCTTTCTACTGGGCTAGAGATTAGGAGTGATAAGGCCAGGGAGAATGTTGTGGAACAGACCATGTTCTGCATGGTTTGTCCCATAATTCCCCAATCTGGAATTGTTTTTTCTAATACCTTTGCAATGATAGCCGCAGAAGACAAATGGTTATTAAAACCATATTTATAGTTTGGGGATGGGAGTAACTGAATAAAATCCAATTGCTAAATTTCAAAAGATCCAGTAGGTGAAGGAAAATGTCCTTGAGAGCTATGGAAAAGTTTTCCTGGATTATGCTTGGGACAAAATTAAACATGTATAGTATATTTTCCAGAGTCTGATAGTTATTATGCTTTTAAGGTTATTCAAAATTTTAGGACATAATGAAAACAAAGAGCTTTTTAACCTCTAATGGAGGAAAAATTGAAAAAAGAACAACATTTCTTGCATAAAGAATTTACTGGATACTATACAGTTACCAAGATTTTAGCTGTAATTAAAATTCCTGGTATTCTTAGGCAATGGACTCAGAAGAAAAGCACCATGAGGCAAATACAGCTGCAAAAACTGCAGCCACAAATTCTAATCCTATTCCTGTTTCTAGGATAATTTTTGAGCCAAACAACTCTATCGGAAATATTAAAGAATGAAAAAAGTCAGGTTGCTTTATAAGCCTACAATTAAATAATGGCTTTAAACCAGAGCTCCCTACTTGCCTCCAGAAAGCTGTTTGGAAATTATTCATAATATATCTCACTGGAATACTGTAAAATGGTAAACTTAGGAAAGTAAGATTTCTAGAAACCATCCCCCAAAAAGCTATGTTCTCTGAACTATCATTGTTAAGTGCAATACAAGTATACAATTTCAGTCTACTCGAGTGTGTTTATGCAGGTTTAATGATTAAATAAGCTAAGATTTTATCTATTAGATCTTTAAGACGATGAAAATATATTACTATTTTGACAAACTTTAAGAATTATGTTTCATGAGATGTTTGAAGACAATTTCAATGATCCTTTCAGTAACTTAAAATATGCAGATATATAAAGTATGAAGGATATGCTTTGTTAAGGAAAAGAGTATAGTTTTGTCCAAGTAAAAGAACTAGTTTTCACAAAATGAAAAGCAAGACTATGTAGGACCACTCCTGCGTGGATCCGGAAAGTTGTGACAGGTTTGTGGAAATGAATTTTATTTGTTGTGATCAATGCTGAATAAGATTTTATAAGCTTATTTATAATATTTTAGAGCTTTCATATCAAACTGTGTATACATGCAAAACTAGAATTTAGTTTTCTATTAAAACAATGAAATTTTCTCAGTTTAACAGTCTCCTCTTGAGAGATTATAAAAAGTTTTTTTTAACCATCCGAGTATTCTGCCTAGAAAGCCAAGACTGTGTCATATCAGAATAACATCCTCATTGATGTTTATGTTGATCTTATCATCCTTTATTATTTTGGAAAACAAGTCTTCTCACTTTTAAAGGAACTTTTTCTTACAATCATGCTAACTCCAATTTTACTCTTTTATTGTCTCTTTGGTTAAAGAGGGAACCAAATATTGTTTCACAGTGACCCATTTTCCTGTTTAACATAATGTTCAAACGTGACAACGTTTAACATTTTGCCTTCCCATAATCAAATCCTACAAGGTATCTTTTAATTTCAAATGGTTTCAAAGGATTTGTTCTTTCACCTTGTAAAAATGAGATGTTAAAACAGGTATATTTGATATGTTATGAATTGCATGGGAAGTGTTATAAAAATTAAAAGGAATTTCCTAATCTGTTGGTTGAATTCATATGGATGAAATATTCATATCCATATTTAAGGATTATATAAAATTCCTAGATATTTGTTCTCACTGTCCATGTTATATCCTGATACCGATCTGCATGATATTAAACAACAGTACAATGCTGTCAATCATGGTTTTACTTATTTTTTTTAAATATTACATGTCATAGAAACAACCAAATTTCCTTGTCAATCACATTGTTTCACTCTGATGCTTCTCTGAAAGTGCATGAAGTCAGCTTCAAGTCAGAACTTCATCTTTGACAAAAAGAGAAGCAAGGCAAGGGTATAAATTATGTTCTACCTGTTAATTAACATAGCCCCGGTAGAAAGGTAAAGGTGAGACAGAAAAAAAAAAACAACTTCTGCTATGGTCTATGGTTGATGACCTCAAACCAAGTTAATTATCAAATGTGTTTTGTTTCTGGAAATGGCTTCATTTGGAAAATACTCATAAGGGAACTAGGGTTTAGACTGTAAACTCTTGCAGCAGTCACATTAGTTCCTGGGCTTTGGCTGTTATTTCTAAATTTTGAGGTGCTTTCCTCTTTGTACGTGACCAGGCGGCTCCCTGGAAGGCTGGGTGTCTGTATGATGCCTGAGACTCCGAGTCGGAGTCCTCCAGCTCTAGAGGTACTGAGGGAGCTGCACCGATTCTGGAAGGTGACTAAGCAGCAAGAATGGAGAAGCTGAAGAAGGGATCAGACTTCAATGGGGGATATAAATGGGGCTAATCTGGCTACGACTAAGGTGAATCACAGCACAGGATGGAACGTGATACTCTACCTAGAAATGTCTGTCTGACCACAATGTTCTATATTCTGTCACCGCTCCCAAATCCGGCCTCTACCCATAACACGGTAAGCCCTGGCTACTCCATGCTTTGCCAGTCACACACCCCCACACCATGGCGAGGGCTGTTTTCACTACATGGAAAACTGGAGTTCTCATTTTTTAGGAACCAGCTTCAATGTCCTTTGATAGTCCTTGGTCTTCTCTTGCGCAACCACAGTATTTTCCAAGACTACTTCTCTCACACCGAACTTTGAATGCCCAATGGCCAGCACATATTTGACTTTCCATGTCTGATGTACAAACAAATGATGAAAGAATGGATATAGTATTAATTATACTACAAGAAGCTTACCATAGCATTTAACACTATTCCTTTTTGCCAACTGTATTCAAGTTTCCATCCTACAGAAAAAAGATAATAGACATTTTATTAATATGCATAAGATAGTTTAAGTGTCACAAACACCTGGATTCAAACACTTTTCCAGCATAGGTTCTTTCACTTATTAGCTGTGTCAACTTGGGCAATTCTTAAACTAAAGATCAGTTTCTTCAAGGACATGATGGGATAGTAACACACAGCTCAGCCAGCCTTTAGGAGGGTTTTAATTGAGTTATACATGAAAGGCAATTAATTTATTCCCAGGCACAGGTGCTCAAAGAATGTTCATTCCCTTCTTTTCCTTTTCCTTTTTCATACTCCCTAACGCATTCTGCAATGGTCTACAATACCCAAGGCCCGTAAGAAAATCTTCCCAAAGGAACTTATGCACTAAATCTGATTCTGACTCCGTAGTGTATAGATCAATGTTTTTATAACTGTCTCTCCAGGGGAAAGCCCTGATTTTTAGCATTTGCCTGCTTCTGGGATGTAAATACTTCTACCATGGATAATTTCAAACTAACACTGTGAGATCTCTGAACATAGAGCTGGGAAGAGATGAGTACAAGTGTATCATTGTATGGTCATTGTGTAGTATTTCCAATATATACATACAGTAGATGTAACATAGAAAGAGCAGAGGTAGTAGTAAAATGTGATAAAATAATAAGGAAATGATGAGTTTTGAGTACTATTACTTTGGTCTTTAATATAACTCATTTCAATTGCAATTTTATGTAATTAATTGTTTTAGTAATGACTGCATCTAATAATTGGCTGTCAAAATTCCTGAAAATTTTCACGCTGGCTCCAGCATACCACTGTACCTCATCCCATCAAGAAAAATATGACTATACAAGAGTATTAACTCCAGGACATTAGGTTTTCAGTTTACCTAGAAAGCTTTATCTATGCAGGACCCTTTAAAGAGATATGGAAAGTACATGGTTAGGGTTTCTACAGGGGTGAAATGTGGCTACAAGATAGCATGTCTGTGTATGCTGATATATTGCACCCATGCATTCGTTCTGCCAGGATAAAAGCCTTGTCCATAGAGAAAGAAAGCTGTAGAGTGTTTAATACACTGTGAGCACCCAGTCAATCTGAATGGTGATAAGACAGACTTAACTGTACCTCTTCTCTCCATCATGTCCTCATTGCATGCATTGATTTGTGTTTATTTCTATCTGACATTTGTCCTAGCTGTAAGACACTGTGCCATGATGCTACAAGTTTCAGTATCCATGTCAGACATCTGACATTCCAATTTTAGAGACAAAAGATCTGAAGCACAGAGGAGGGAAACAAGTTGCCCACAGTTACAAGGCTCTCTAGTGGGAGATGAGGAACTGGAATCCATGTCTTGTATTTTTGTAAAATTGGCTTTACTCCTCAAAATCCTCAAGGCATGATATTTTATTTGCTTATTCATCTTTACAGACACTGACTCATATCAAAAGAGATAATAAAATATATTTGTAAAAATATTTTTTTGTAGTCTGATCAATTCTGGAAGTGGTAATTAATCACTCTGATTTGATTTTGCATTCAGTTGTCTTCACTATAGAACCATCATGTCTGAGAACTTGCTTAGCAGGAGAAGGGGTAGTGATTAACTCTATTAAAGCATGCCTGTGTACCAGGTGTGGTATTATGTGACTGATAAACATAGCCCCATTAAAAAAAAAACAACCACCTATGAGTTAGGCAATATTATGGCCTTGATTTTATGATAAGAAAACAAGGCTCCTTGAGATTAAGAATCTGGTAGGGTATCTGGGTCCGATGTGGCTCAACTGGTTGGACGTCCGTCTCCCATATGGAGGGACCCGGGTTTGATCCCCGGGACCTCCCGGTAAAAAAAAAAAAAAAAAAGAATCTGGTAGATGTCACCAGAGCCAGTGTCATGGGCATGAGAACGGCAGTCACCTCAACCCAATGCTCAGAAGGGACACGCTGGGCTTAATGCTCTTCTGTCGTCTGCAAATTCTTAATAATTTTATATTTGAATCTAGTGCACAAGTGAGGGTCAATAGAGGACAAGACAAGGAAGCACGCGGACGAGTGAAAGAGATATGTACAAGATGCACATCCACCCTTCAATGCTTCCCTCTGCGTCCACAGCATTCGTGATGCTGTGGACACAAGATTCTGGTGGACCTATGAGGTCTGGGATTTCAGCAAGACTCCAAGGAGTACAAGGTAAACATATTACCTCTGTGACTCAGTGGGAAGGTGACACCCCTGAGAGGCCGTGCTTTCCATTGGAACCTGAACATACTTCAAAAACAAGAAGGCAACAGTGTTCCAAGAAACATCATCGACCAAGGAAACTTATTATACCCTCACTTGTCTTCCTGAATTAGTCAATCACTTAAGCATAAAAAGATGTCATAGAAGCAATGTCCTTCATCAGTAAACTGTGTGTTGGTAGAATTTATTGAGAAGTGAAATAAAAACAGTTGAGTCAGTTTTGCACAGCGTTTCCACTGTTCTGGTAAAAATGAAATACATATGCATGTACCAGCTACTCAGTACGAATTGTTTAATTTCAGTGATTGCACAAACCAGTTAAAGGCTTTAAAACTGGCATTGTATGTTATAAAAATTAAGAGTAAAACTCATGTAAAAATGTAAGCTTTCAATTTTGTTTTGACTTAAAACAACATTAAAATTACCATGACAAGTCAGGAGAGAGAAGAAAGGAAAATCATTATATTTTACTGCCTTTAAGGATATATTTTTTCCTGCTTTTTGAACAAGGGCCCACATTTTAATTTTGCACAGGGCCCCAGGAATGACGTAGCCAGCCCTGACGTCACATGACTTGAAGCGGCCGAGTCAGGATCTGAGCCCAGGCTGACGCCGAAGCTCCTTTGCTTTGCCACCATCTTATTCATCTGCCATTAAAAGCAACAGGGTTTTTCAGTTTCTGAAAATTTTTGTCACTACTCCACTGTTAGCAGTCTGGGAATCTATCAATTAATTGTTTATTCTCTTTGGTTTTTCTTAGCTTTTTCTTTTTTTTTTTTTCGGGGGGGGGTGTCTTTCTATAAATCATTTAGGCTGTATCTTCTCTACTCATTTAGCAAGTATTTATCACGTACCAGGAACATATAATTCTGATACCAGTGTATCACCAAAGCCTACAATTTTAGAGACCAAGATGGCTAAGTCATTTCTAAGAACCTTAACAAAAACAAATAGGTGATTAGTTTTAGATAACTTCAAAGACTTTTTGCTCACATCCCCCTCACCACCAATAGCCAGTACTCAATTATCTCTGTTTTTGGCAGGTGCAGTCTGTAAGAGCCCTAGGGTGATTTAGGAAGGACCAGAAATGCCCTCTTGGTTGCTAAGCAAGCATTCAGTTTCAAAGATTGCTTGTTATGGTGAATACCAAATGTGGACTAGAAGCAGCAGTTACAATTCTGTGTGCTTGACCAACTAGCAATGCAACTGGAAAAAGACCATGACCAAATGGGGGAAAAGGTAAAGACAAATGAGTTTACATGGCTATGTGACTTCTAAGTGAGTCGGGAGGTCATCCCAGAGGTTACACTTATGCACGTTTCAGCAGGATCTCATTGATGGCCAAAGTAGATACTACCCCAGACAGCGGGGCTCCTGAGGGCACTGGAGACATCCAGACACTATATTTACAGCAGATAGCTCAGGAGTTTGGTGCCTTGCCAGTTAGCCCTACTTTGGAATTTATGCTCCCCAGCGTGACAGAGTTGGACTCAGTTGTGGTTTCCTTACACATGATTCTTCTGTCCTTCTAATTGAGCCTATAATTAGTACTAGAGTTGGTATGTGTACGTCCAAGAGAATTAAATCTTTGGGCTGTCCATGTGCCAGCTGGGCCCTGAATCTCAATGGTGTTGCAACACCTATTCTTCAGTTAATTGGTCTCACCCAGGACAACTAACAAGGAGGTGATGATGGACAACTACCATACCAAGGAACTGAGAGAGTCTACAACTGCAAAAAAGAGAATCCCATCCATCAGCCCCATGGGATCACAGCCCCCTCTCAATTATAGGTGTAGTGGACATCACCATCCCAGAATCCTCAGGATTGGGGAATGAACTATCAACTAAAGTAGACTTACTGGTATTCTCCTATAGACTTATTGTGATTCTAGAAATGGAAGAAGTTATATCGTTGATGTGGAGGCAGTGGCCGCTCAAGGTTCTGAAGGAAGGGAGAGGGAAAAACAGGTGTAGCACGGGCCATTTTCGGGGCTTGGGAATTGTCCTAAATGACACTGCAACGACAGATGCAGGCCATTATATATCTTGCCATAACCTACAGAAATGGGTTATGTAAACTACAATGTAAACTTTAATTCACGCTTAGAGGCAATGTTCCAAAATGTGTTCATCAATTGCAATGAATACCTCATTAATGAAGGATGTTGTTAATGTGGGAAAATGTGGGAGGTGTGGGGAGCAGAGCATATGGGAATCCCCTGTATTTTTTATGTGACATTTGTGTAATTTAGGTATCTTTAAAACAAAAAAAAATTCTGTGTGCTTGAGTCCTGTGGAGAACTCAGAGTCAGGGAGTTTTCATTCCAAGACCGCTTTGCTCTGACTCCCTCAACCCCCAAACCCCTGTCGGGGTTGTATGTTATACCAACCATAAGCTACTTCAAAGAAAAAGGTACTAATAAGAGCATAATGAAATAGCAAAACAAACAAACAAAACTTGACGTCACTTTTACAAAGGGTTACTTAAGCAAGGGCCAAACATGTTGGTAGACATGGAGCTAATTCCATTGCCTTTTGCTACTGTCTTATGTTCCAATAATCATCACTATAAATGCTACCTACCCTTGAGCCCAGTACCCAGGTGTGCTGGTTGGCATTTAAAAATATTGTTTATCAAAATCATTATAACCCTGGAAAACATTGATCGTGTACTATCATCTTACAGAGGCGGAACCTGAAGCCTAGGGCATGGTTAATTTTGCGTGTGTTTGTTAGAACAAAAGATAGAAGAGAAAAAAGAAGAGTAAATCATGGGGGGGGGTTACACTTAGGGAAGAGTAAATCCCACCCCCCAAAGTGGAGGAACTGGATTTTGAGTCCCTGGTCTTTCCTCTCAAGCTGTTCTCCTCTACAGCCTACAAGGTGCTTTAACACATGGTGCAACATGATGCCATATGGATTTCAGATTAAATGTCCAATTCTGACCTCAGTTACACTGAAAATCTACTTTTCATAGATCATAAATTTTTAGAACCTGCCATAACAAACTAAATATCTATGGACAAAGCAAAGCAAAGACAACCGCCACTGCTCTGAGCTGCTAAAGAATGCTTGCTCCTGGTCAAGGACTGACATGACAGAGAAAGAGAATGAGAGATGAAAGGCAGGAATAGAATTCAATATATAAAAAAGAAAATGTTGTCATCAACCACGCATAAAAGAAGAGGTTGGGGGCTTAAAAGACAATGAAAATAAGCCAAACTTTTCAGGAAGGAAATTTCTAACCACAGAATATACTTTTCTTCTATAAATTTCTGCTTCCACATGTGTGAATTGTGGCTAGAGAGCATGTATCAGGAAGCACAATTAAAAAAGAAACTATTAAAGACATTAGTCATTGATAGAAGACTATTAAATTCTGCTATTCAGTCAGTAGTAAGGAAAAGATCATGGACAGAAAGTAGATGGTAGGCGAGCCATTGACAGGTTGCCACAGACCCGTGTGCACAATGAAAGAACAATCTTCCTTTTCAACAAATATTTATGGAAGGGATTTGCTAGTCCCTGGGAATCCAAAGGTAAATGAGCTAAGCTCCTGATCTTAAGAAGTTTTGGGGGTTCGAGAGCATTTGGGTGTGGTAACCAGAATATTCACAAAGACAAGACATGTACCCTGTGAGATACAGAAAGTGCTATAGAAGCCCTGGGGCGGGAACTCATTAGAATTCAATCTCTTGAATCGGCACCTTCTCAACAGTCATAGCCAATGGGAAGTGGACAACCGACAAGTTTTGTGTGAGAACAGCTTTACTTCTTTCACATATATTTTGAGCAAAACCAAACTTGGACTTTAATTTCCAGTGGCAAACACAAAAGCAAGTCTCATCTCATCCTTTCATCTTTTCCTCCCCAGGAGTCCCCTAACAAAAATGAACTCTGACCTGCATACTAGCAGACTCAGGGAGCCTGGCCTTCCTGACCCAGTTATCACCAGGTCAGGGAGGGGAAGGGCTGACCCCTTGCAATGAGCAGAAAACTCCCCCTCCTGCTGCCTCGCTGCCTCAGCTCTCCCTGGGCCAGGAGGAAGGCCTCCAGAGATGTCAGTCAGACTCTTCCAGAACTTCACAGAACCCTTGAGAGGGAAGAAAGGATTTGTTTGCTTTTTAGGTCGTTCTCATTAATTTGACTTAGAGCGGAGGCCTCACACTCTGGCCCTGCGGAGACCCAAAGGATGAAGTTTAACCACGGCTGAGCGCAGAGGGGTCGCGACACTCCGACACACCTGCCACAATTAGTCAGGGCTCCCACTTTTCTCTCTGAGCCTGCCCCTTCCTGATATTAAACAGGATTGAACAAAGGGTCCTGTCCAGGAGTTGCCTGACCTTTGGGCTTGGGAAAGAGATAATCCTTATTTATTTATTTATGAAGCCTCTAATGAGGCAGACCCCTCGTGCTGAGCCACTTTCCACGCTACTTGGTGAGGCAGGCCAATTTACTAAACGTGCCCTCTGCAAAACAGCAGGGAGGGGAGGGCAGCCAGGAGCCAGCTTCACACAGGCAGCTCCAAGGATCACAGAGCCTCCTCTTAAATGCAGCCAGCTGGGGGGCAGGAGGGAGATTCTCATCGCCCGGGGATCAGTATTTGGACAAGGGTTTCTTCTAATCCCCATATAGCGAGCTCTTCTCCATCTTTCACTCAGCAGAGCGAGCTGAGGCAGTCGCCATGGCCCCGCAGGATCCCTGAGACACGAGGCAAGGCCTTTCTTTCCAAGAAGGAATAAAGACAGTTTTGTGTGTGTATGTGTGAGCAGAATGTTTAATAAAAATTAATAATAAGTCACTAAGAGGCCCTGAGATGTCGAAAATTCTGATTACCTCAGATATTCATGAAATGTAAACGAGGTCCACGCAAGAATTCTTGTTAGGTTCGTATTATTTATTACTTATCAGTTTCTAGAACGCCACAAAGTGTTTTCCTTTGAGTCTTACTATCTTGAGGTGTCGAAAGCAGTTGGAAATAAAACAGAAAATCAGAAGAAATCAACAAGCAAAACACCAAGCCTATTATCCACTAGGCCAAGTTCATCCCCTCTGTCAAAAGCTTGAGAGCCCTCTGAAACCAGTCCCGATATCCAAGGATTAGGAGCTCCTAAAGAGGGCAGGCTGGTGTCACCCCAGGGTTAGGCCTTCCTGGCTGGCACCAATTCTGAGCACAGCCGTAGAATTTCTTATATCCATCCAGTTATCAAAAAAACTTGTCTGGGACAACAACATAATTAAAAAGTGCCAAGAAGCCAACTGGTAATGTAAACCTTATTAAGCCAGCATATTATGACTTACGGGGAAAATGTGAACGGCTTGGGGGTTTGCAGAGACAAAGTCATCAATAAAAACAAAATTTTCATGGACTTACAAATCGTAGTACTTTAAATAACAGCAACAGCCTGGTGCTCTGGGAGGGGGCCGGCTCGTCAAGGAGATCCAGTTTTCTGACTTAAAAGGATGTCTGCCTGGTACATAAATGCAAGGACAGACCCCCAAAGACATCAGAACCCCCAAAGGCTTGCGATGTAGAAACCCTGCAGGGATCAGGGTCGCCAGAGGGGAAGAACTGCCAAACCAGGCAGCAGCTCCCCAGCTGCTAATGGCCAACGCACGTGAGGTCATTAAAATTCACTTAACTTTACTATGAAAGCCTTCGAAAATGATTTCCGTGGGAGTGAAGAAATTCACATTTCGTTTCTTCTGAATTAAGGGTTCTCTTTACTCCTAAGTGGTCTTTTGTATCTTATGCATATGTAAATGGAGCAATGAAATAGTTTATTCAAACTCTCCACGTTTTGTTGTTTGTTTTTTTTAAGCCCCCTATGTCTTCATTCAACCAGCTTAAGGTCCTTCACTCCAAACACTGATAACTTTTAAAAAAATCTTTCTGCCAGTATGGGTTCAGAGTAAGGAAGAGTTCCTTTAATTAACTGAGACTTCCCAGGCATGCTCCCAGCTCTAACTTGACCTTTTCGGAGACTGCAAAATTTCACAGGGAAAAAAAAAAAAAACAACTCACTTCGTCTTATGAAGCTAGTGAAGAGGGAAGCGCAGAGAGCTTAGTACAGGGACACCGGATATTTGGGGAGCATGTGAAACTGTGAAGATCCTTTGAAAAGACACGAAGCTCCCCGTAAGTGCTAATGGCCCCGAAGGAGCACTGGTCACGAGAGGGACTCCTACAGTTCTCCTGGCCCTCTCCACGAGGTCATGGCCACACTTCTGACACAAAGCCAAGTGGAAGCTTCTGCACCTCACAGAGTGTCTCACAGCACCTTCTCCAGGCTTGACGCTTACGGTGTTGGCTTTCCCCTCTGCAGCTGGGAGGAACTGAACTCACAAGGGTCAAGGCGTGGGGTCTATAATTCTTCACCAACAGCTGATGTTTTATGCTCTCCCTGTCTGGAAGTACCTTTTTAATATCTATTCATAGATTGATTTGAAAGGAGGCAGAAAAAAAAAATGCAGCACAACAAAATACTGCTAAGCCCAATGGCTCTGGAATAGACTTATAACACCAGGTAGAGATAATGTATGTAGCTGTTAATTGTTGGGATTTGATACAACATTTATGAGTCTGAGACATTGTGTTGCTATAAATTCTCCACGGACAGGCCCAATTTATTTACTAATTACATACGTCCCTCGGTTCTGAATGTTTTGCTAGAGAAAGGAACAAAGATGTCCAATCATATCTGCAATAATTATGAAAAGAAACGTGAACTTCAGCTTTTCTCTGTGAGAGTCACAATCGGCATAAAAATTATAAGGCTGAATGGTGTAATTTTGATTTCTTGACAGCGTTAGTAGATATATTTCTCCAACGTGATTAACCACAATGCTAAAGAACATAATGTATTTATAGAATGGTCCACTTGGTCTTGTTCTTTTGTCCATAGAAGGTTCTAAATATGAATAGATCACTAGAATTTTGGGAGTCATACACATGGGAATTCAACTTGAAAAAAGGGGGGAAAATCCCACCCCCCTCTTTTTTTTTTTTTTTTTAGAAATCATGTTTAGAAAGTGGGAAGTAGTCATTTCAAACTAACACTTGTAGCTCCACTTGTTCTACAAATATTTATTATGCATCTACTGAGCATAGTACCGTACAATTTGCTATAAATAGTAGGGACCTAAAGTGCCGGTGACTGCTTTCAAGGAACTTAGAGTTAAACAGGGGCAAGAGAGAAGTAAACAGTCAATTATAATACAGAGAAGTAAATGCAATAATAGAGGGATGAACTGGCACTCAGCAGGGGGTCAGGGAAGGATTGCCGGAAAAATGAACAGGAAGCAATAGGGGTGGTGAGAAATAGAGATGACAGGGAGAAAGAACCAGAGTCATTCTTTGATTGATGTAGCCTAACAATATGGTCAGAGCAGAGATCTGGGAGTGGATGTGGCTGAAAGGGAAGTAGGAGAGTGAAGAGAACAAGCTAGGGCCAAATCCAGGTGCACACGGTATTCTAGAAATGTCAGACCTTGTTCTGTATGCAGTGGGAGATGACTGGAGCACCTTGAGGCGAGAATGGCACAGGAGCAAATTTAGGGTTTAGAAAATGACTCTGCCAACATGGAGAATGGACAGAGTTGGGGAGGTAGGCAAGAATGGAATGGGAATAACTATAAAATTTAGTCCTTACATTAACTGTTCCTGGTGCTACAGTGTAGGGTTTCTCCTGAAATTTTTCAGTAAAGAATATGATAAACACTAGAAGCTGAAGCCCAGCAAACACTTCAGCCTCCAGAAACTGTAAATGTGTGTCTGTATCCACAAGGATAGAGAATCTGGTCAAGCATATGAAGTATAATTACCTATTTTCAAGCCACTTAAATAGCACATGACCAAGGACATGTTGTAGAAAAGCCAGTATTTTCAGCAGCAGGTAACAGATACAGCTTCCTCTTTAGGATTCAGAAACCAAATCATGAGCCTCTTAATGCCGTATAAGCTTTGGCTGTCAAATATGCTGCTCGATACCAAATGGCATCATTTGCATCTGTCTTTGGCTTTAAGCCAACTTTTTTGGCTTTAGGAAAACCCTGAGTTTATACACTATCATCTGTGTACACCAAATCTTTATTAAGCAATCTGTTAGCCTTTTTATTTTTTGAATCGTATTTTCATTTCTTATTCTCTTCCTTTCTACTAAAATTTAAGGTATTACTCTACCTTTTCTTTTTACCTCTTTGAACTTCAGTTTTTGGTATAGTGTAAACATTTCTCAAAGTTGGACACTGACCTCAAGCACAGCCCAGTGGACTGACTGGGTATTGGACAGGTCTGGGCTGAGTTCTTAGATTTTTATTTTTTATTTCCGAAATGCCATGCAGAATTTCTGTCTGAGTACAAATTCCCCAAAAATCTATGTGACTTTAATCTTCCATTCCCTGATTATTTTTCTACTAGCTAGTTCTTTAAAATCATCTCCTAAGACAGTCTAACTCTATTATCTAAAATATCTTCCAGAAATATCCATCCATCAGTATCCACTTGGAATATTAAATTATTCCAAAGTCACAATTCAGAGGCTACAAGTCGCCAAAGGAAATTAAATTCACTTAATAAAAGCAAATTTCATTTCTAAAATGTATTTTTCCATATAAGTTTTATGTCTAGCTTTAAAAAATTTATTTAAGTCAAAATATATATATTCAAAATTTAGAGCATAATGTATAGCTTTTAGAATATTTTACGATTTATTTTCTGATCCTGGGGTTGCAGTGATTCAAAGGAAGATCTATAGGATCCAATAAATAGCAAAACTGAGCTCTTACATTATTAAGAACTCCAGGGCTGTTAATCACAAAATGCGCTTCATGCAGCAAGAAAGTTTCAATGTGAACAAAGATCAAACTTTTCTACTTTAATGGCACAAGCAGTAGTTCACTACTGGCTAGCTTTGCCTTCATTCTAGAAAAATATAGCAAAATGTTAAAAAGCTACCTTGTTTAAACTGTAATGTAAACAGGTGACACAAAACGAATCTATTCTGTTAGAAACGGGATAGTGGTTATCCTTCGGGAGGGAGGGGCCGCAGTGACAAGAGAATACATATGAGGAGGCTTCTTGGGTGCTGGTAATATTTGTTTCTTGATCTAGCTGGTTATATTGGTATATTCGGTTTGTGAAAATTCATCAAGCTGTACACTTTGGTCCTATGCACACAATCACATCATCAGAACTATTGTTTAGATCTAAAATTGGAGTTTGTATTAGCAAAGGATTTAATAAATAACTTTTCTGGGAAGTAATCTTCTGGGGTAGATAGATTAGCTGGAGAAAACAAGACAGGTAAAGAAGTTGCCCAAAAAGCCAGAGTAAAACTGAGTCTTGGAGAGACTAGGAGACACAGCTTCCTCCCCATATTTGCCTATGAGAAGCACACTGTCAATACAGGCTTGTTTAGAGAGAATGAGAAATAAAATAGTTCTGAACTCTCTGGAGGAAAGAAATGAGAGTGGTAGCTGGGGGAGAGGGTGAGGATGACATCGTGTTCCTATGAACCTATTTGTTTCCCTCCCCAATTCTTTCTGACATCATCCAAGCCATTCTGGCCTGAGGACCATCAGGGAGAGAGCATTTGACACAGGCCATTTGTAACTGGCGGGCACACCTGCCTTGGATGTGCCAGCAAATGCTCTTATGGGGTATTTGATTTGCAAGCTGGGGGTGGCTAAGCTTGCTCTTCAGTGTCCTTCTGAGATCCCAAGGAAGATGATGAGGTGGGTTTTGGTCATAGTTCTCCCTCTGTCTTTTGTGAAAGTGATGAAATCTCATATATGACTGTACATGTAGCTGGCAAGAAAACTGTCACATGAAAATAAATGAAATCTTGGGTCTTAAGGAAGAAAAGAAAAAAGAAAGAAAAGGATGGTCTGTAAGCTCCAGACCTGTTTTGATAAAAAACATCCAGCATGCAAGCACCTAGTTATCCAATCAGCACTTGTGAATGAGAGTTTTTTAGTAAGCTTTACTATCTATCTCCCATTCTACCAGCACAAGCAATGGGGTCTATGACTCAGTCACTGTTTTTTTTTCTCCACTCCAGAGACTATTTGGTGCCAAATGAAGAAAATTTCATTTGAAAAGCACAACTGAACATTCCAAGGGGTTTTACCTAATCTCTGAAAAAAGATTTGCTAAACAACTACACAAGATAAATAAGGAGAATGTTTAAATATCTAATTGCAGTCATCAATCTTTGTTTTATACCCCCAAATAGTGAACAGTAAACAAACACACACAGGCCCTTCCTCTTACAATTCAATTATCTACTATACCTCTTCCCACATATACAAATCAAATTTTTACTTGAGAGAACAGACCATGTGTGTTCTTAAGAAGTATATATCCTGTGAAGCCAGTGGATTAATTTATGTGTGCTTTTCAGTTAAGCAAGGAATTATTCAGTGGAAAGGTACTACTGAGTCCTTGTCTAGGTCAAGCAGGGACCTGGAAGACAACACCCTCCTGGCACCTGGATGCATGTTGCATAAAAACTGATAGATCTGACCGAGCATTTAGAGGCTGCTGCTTTTCCACTACGTGGACACACAGTGGACACACACCAAACGTGTTCGCCATTACGCAAGGTCACCTTATAAAATTCTATATTATAAACTCAACTGTCATTTTCAATATGGTATGATAAGTACAAGATAGATCTGACTTGGGCAACTGAGAGACAGGAACCCGGATGCAGAAGAGATTTGGGGCAAGATAAGGAGTTTAGTTAATTTTGCCAGGGAAACATTCACATTATGCATTTGATTATACCCATATAGGTCCATATTGTAATTCTATATTGTACCATCTAGAAACAACGGAGTGCAGGTTTCTTTTAACTTACCCTGTAAGAGTCATATTATTTAATGCAGTCTAAAAGTGTTCCTTTTACCTACTTCGGTTCTCTGAATCTAATACTATGCTTACTGGTCATGCAAAACAATTGGAAAAACCCCAATTCCAAAAAGTTAATTCTGCTCTTTCTGCATATGTATCAAGCAGTGACATGTGGGGTATCGGTTGGGTCTGATTACAATAGTGTGGTATATTTCAACCGTGTGGAGCACAGTGTAGTAGAATGAGGCAAAGATAAAAAACGTTTAGGTTTACCTTATGGAAGCAATCACTTCAAATGTGAAATGAGGGAACCTATTTGGTGGCACCCCTAAAGTTTATTATAAGTTGCCAAGTATTGAGTAGGGCAAATTCCTTAATTTGTTCAACTCTCCCAGCTACTCATTTTAAACACAGAGCAGAGGAATATAGTTAGTAACTGTAGAAAATGACACTGTGACTCAAAGAGAGTAAAGCGCCTTTTTAAAAATGGAAAATTATATACCTCCATACACGTTATATACAGATATATAATATGTTTTTAAAAGGAAACCATGTTGCCTCTGCAAACTTCCCAGTTATTCATAAATTCTTTAAAAATCACCTTGGGAACCCAGAATACCTCAAGTTATTTAAAACATGCTTCAGAAATGGTTTGTTTAATAATCTTTGCTCTAGCAACTGAATCCAAGTGATCGGATTTATACCACCCTGTTGTGTGTGCCTCCAGGGATAAGAGACAGGCACCTGCCACCTTGTAACTTCTTATATGTAGTACTTACAAGTATAAGAGAAATATGCAATGCAAGCTATTTCTAACAATATTTTTCAAAATCCCCTTTCATCCCAGCAGATGGCTAACTAATCTATACCCCCTCCAGTCACCAGCGATGGACCAGTTCCATTGGACGCCCTGCCTCAGAGGCTTCCCTCGGGAATGGGTCTCAACTGTCAAAAACAGGCTGCAAACTACCAAGGGTACCCTGAATACGCCATTGTTACAAAGAGCATTTACAAAGACACACACTCACACACACGTAACTGTTTTTCCACATATGTCCTATTTTCAGGAAACTAAAGAATAAAGTTTAAACCCTCAACATCTTTGCCATCTTCCACTTGTAATTTGGAATGTACAATTCTCTCAGAGTTAATGCAGGAAGAAGAATCTTCTTGCAATCAGGCCTTAGGTTCAAGTTCTGATTTTGTTACTCAATAGCTATGAATGCCAACAATGAATGCTCAGGTCTCCTAATGCAAGTTCCCACTCCTAATCGCTAATGTAACAACACACAAATGCAGGCAGGGACTTACTCCTCCTATTTTTGTGAGTAAGTGTGTGTGTGTGTGTGTGTGTGTGTCTGGTGGTATGCACATGCACACTGAACCAGATAGGCTTCCCTGAGTTGGTTTTTTCATTTGTTTTTTGCTTGTGGTTTGTTTTTGTTTTTTCAGGAGACATGGGGAACCGAACCCAGGACCTCCCATGTGGGAGGCGGGTGCTCAATCACTTGAGCCACATCTGCTCCCTGTACATTCATTTAAAGATAGTTCCCTTTTTCATTTTGGGATTTTTAATGGGATATATTTTCCCCAATTTTAAAACATAATTTATATAGCAAGATACTTCTTCTAATAGCAAAAACACATTTATTCATTTAGTTATACACCTATACTTCCAGACTGGATTTGGGTTAAATCTATCACTTAGAAAATAAATCCCCTATTAAATTGTACTTTTTTCTACCCATTTGTGGTTAGTGGTACAAATACAGGTTTTTAGCACATAATAATACACTTATACCTCAGAAAAGAAATCACTGCACTTTCAGGAAAGCTGCTTTTCACATTTATTTCTGAATAATGAAACCTATTGGATTATCTAAGAGATTTACCCTCTCCCAAATTTAATTTAAAAGCGAAGTCATTTTAGAAACCACAAGAATTACCAACATGCATGGACCTCTATTTGATAAATTTGTATAATTTGAACACGGAGAACCAATTGTTTTAAATTTAATAAAAGATTTTCCTCTGAGCCTAAAGAAGCAAATACTAGAAGCAGCCTAAAGTAGAATTTAATGTGTGAATTATAAACTTCTGAACACAGAGGCTTATAATCAAGACATTGAAGACTTTTCTATACAGCGTATTCGCTAATGCTTTAGCCTGTATTCTTTCTAAAGGTCCCAAGGGACTACTTTCTGAGCTTGCTCTCTTCACCAACCCAATAATTCAAAGCATATGGATAATTTTCTGGAATCTTAGCTTACATTTTTCCTTGAACTTTAACTTGCTATGACATCCTTCATATGAACCCTATTTTCATTCCACTACTGACTGCCAGGATATTTCAAATTTAATAGACCATATTTAAGTTGCCTCTCCAACCTTCTTCTGCTCCCAGGTGCTGGTGAATATATGCTTTCAGTGTACATCAGTGCCCGCTCTCATTCCCTCGCCATCTCATACAATCTTCCTAATCAAGCAAGCTCCCAGCAGAGGTTTGAAGCCATGATGATCTTTCTTTTTCCCAAAGCTCACAATCGGAGTAGGAATTCTCTGGTCCCACACCATTCTGGGAAAGAGTCATTTCTGTTCCTCTGTTGAGTCAGATCTTGATCTGACAGCATAGACTTTGGAGACACAAACCCAGGTTCAAATCCCAGCTCTGCTTCTTTCTTACTAGGGGATCTTCGAGAAAACCACTTCACCTTTCTGAGACTTGGTTTTCTTACCTGTTAATGGGGATAATAATACCTCACAAGGTACTTGCTAGGAGTTACATGAATAGCTATGTAAGGCATTTGACAGGATGTGGTGCATAGTAAGTGCTAAACAGTCATTCTTATCAATCTTTGTATTAATACTCTACCCTGGGATTAGGTGATGTTTGAAGTGATATCTAGAATAGCAACTAAAAGCTAATTCTTTTCTGAGCAGGAAGAATTAGCCATTAAATATGCCAAAAATACAGCTTTCAATTTTGTGGAATCCTAGTCTCAGAAGACCCCTTAGGGAAGATTCAATCCAAGCTTTCATTTTACAGCCCTGGAAACTGAGCTCTGGCAAGGCTGTCATTACATCATTGCTGGTTACTGCAGAGGCAGCACTAACTGGGACTTCAGTCTGTGGACTCTGAGCCAACAGCTTTCCATTCCACTTCACCTTCTAAGAAAGTCCAATACAAAACTGCAAACCCAACTTCACACCCATCTATCTTTTTGCCGTGCATTTGGAATTCTTTCCTTGGGAAGCCATGTAGGGGGCACAAGACAGTTCTGGAGAGACAGAACTTCCCTAGAATGGGCATGCCTCTGAAGCTGTTTACCTTCACTTAAAAAGAAATTCCTCACCAAAACAAGGAGGCACTTGATGCCCTGTGGCTGGCAGAGCCTGCAAATGGCTGAGCAAAGATAGGAGGCTGACAACTGCTGGCACGCAGCTCCTACTAAGTGCCTGTACCAAGAACTGATGCTAAATGCTAGATGAAACCAGCGACTCCTGCAAAGCCTTAGGATTCCCCAGTTCATATCCATTTCACCCAGAGACTAGGTGGGTTCCAAGTATTTTGAATTGCAACTGTTCCCCACCAATTCTGGGAGTTTCAGATCAGCGTGGGATTTGGTAAGGGGCGTTATAAATCTATGGCTTTCTAATGCTTCTGTCCTTGTCCTGTATAGTTAATGTCTGCAAGCAAATCTCTTAAAAGCAGGAAGAAGGGCTTTTAGAAAGATGGCAGATATCCTAAGCTGAAAGCCTGATGTAATCCAATGGTAGCTGTTGTCTCCCACAGCCCATTCAGTCCTTAGCCTTGACCTCTGAACCTCAGACCACCGGTCATAAGGACATTGAAGATTCCTGTGTAACATTTCACCTGCTCCGCCCTGATTCCAACACTAGCATCTGACTCTAAGTAATCATTAATTTTATAGTCCTTTATGAATTTCACCCCATAGTTCCTTTTTAAGGAGGAGCTTTCTTGCTTACAAACTCAAAATATAACCCATACCTACCATGAGGGCACTCTCTGTTTTTCTCAGGCATTTAAGCAAGTTGAATAAAGTAATTTAATTTAAGCAATTATATTTTAAGATCATATTACAGAAGATCCAGGAGGTGGGGGAAACACAATTGGGAATGACACAGTATGCTTGAAGAGAAGGTACATTTAAAAAAATGACTCTATTCTCACATGTAAGATATTTTTATTCAAAAGAATCATAAATGAGGCACCAAATCTATAAGCAAATTAAGAGTTTCCCATGGGACAAATATACAGTATCAATGTTTCTAGAAAGGAACCCAACATTTAACTAAGCAAGAGTTGCAGAAGCCTAGGAATGAGTTTGCCATTTTAATGAAGACTTAAGCATTTGTGAATTGCTTGGATAAATTCTAGATGTATTGTATAAAAAAGTAAGCAATAGATCAGAGAGACATGTACTTGAATCGTTTCATAAAGAGAAGCTTAGGGGAAAAGCTCCAGAAACAAGTATCTACAGGAATTCCTCAGGAGCCCACTTCACCATTTAACCAATCTTGCCGGCTGGCCACAAATCTTTCCCTAAACCCGATTTAGGTTTATCCCATGGAGTAAAACATTTCCCTCTTTATTATCCTCATCAGAAGTTGAGCACAGTTGATTGCCTTTCTCTGCATAATAAATCCATTCACAAATTGTCAAATATTAAACTATCTCAGCATTGAATCTTTCCAGTCTAAATATCTGCATTTCTTTATCTTTACCACCTAGATTGTGTGCACCTCATAACAAACTCAGCAAATGCTGGTCTCCAGTCTGAACTCTTTTCTCCAACAACATCCTCTTTCAATTGTGGGGCTCAGAACTTCACTAAGAGCCGAGGCTGGTATCACAATCCTACAAGTGATTTAGCTCAAAACTCAAGAAGCTTCAACAAGACCAAGCAAAACAGTAAGATGCTAAAATATATATCAATTACAATAAAAATGGGACCAAGAATTCCAATACATTTATAAGTGCCCTTTTAAACTTAACTGTAAAACTGAAGACAATTCACCTAACAGTTCAGGTTTCTCTCCATTTTGATCGCAATATCCATTCACACTTGTCAACAGTTTTTCTAATGTGTTAAGACAAACCTTTCAAGTGTTGTAAAAATTTTGGTTGTCAGTTTCAGAAAAATAATGCGGGGAAGAGGGAGGACAAAAAGAACTTCAAGGGCAGGCATTATTTTTCCTTTTAAAAGAAGTGTTAACCCTAAATTTGTAACAACCGGATGACATTTATCTTCCTCAGCCATAAATTTTATTTCAAAGTGGCAAAATATATTGACCAGCATTAAACAAACAAACAAACAAACAAACAGACAAACAAAAAACCCCTGAAGTATCAAGTAAACCCACATGGGGCTTTTTAAATGTGCAGGAAGTCCTTTTAAATACAAAATGTGTGGCAAATCCGCAAACAATTCCCTCATCCAAGCAAATAATCCCTGGCTTTGAGAATACGCATGCCCCTTCATGATTTGAACTCCAATGGCAGAGAAGACGACAGATTTTAACCAAATGTAGTTTGTCTCTCGCCAAATTTTCAGCATGTCCAGTAAAAAACAGGGCAAGCAGAATCCCCCTCTCCCCACAAAGTGCTTCTCAGATTTATAAAACAGCTTTGACAATTCAACCTGAGAAACAAACATGCTACCAGCAGGAGAGACTTGGAAGGCAATCACACAAAAAAAGTCTCATTTAAATTCCTGGAAAGCTCAGCTTCTCCAAACACGGCTATTCAGCTCCTTTTAGAAGGCATTCCTTGCGGAGAGCCACAAGTTGAACAAGCTATCCCTCTCGCACCATCAAATCCCAATGAGACGTATGTTACTTTCCGTATCAAAAGAATGTATCCAAATATCCATCTGGTACATGGTGGAAAGTTTTGTTGTTGTTGTTGTTTTTAAGTTAAACAACAACAACAACTGAAAAGCAGTAGCGTTCCGCGTGCAAGTGTGTGAGAATTAACAGTCGGCTATTTAGGATTCTAAAGAGTTCCCTTTCTGCCCCCTACACATCATAGCTACTGAGAACTAGGACTCAACAGAACACACTTTAGGCTTTAAGTAGTGCAGTTTTGTTTGGAGATGGGGTGGAGAAAGGCAATTAATCTCCATTCCCTTCCGGATCCAAAGGAAAATAAAATTCAATTTAATGAGCACTCTTACTGAGCCACAGGGGCAACGTTGTGTCCGCCACTCTGCCAAGCACAAGTCCTCCACCATTCGCTTACCCTCTCCAGGATCTCCTGCTTCTCCCCAAACCACGCTCAACACTGACAACACTCAGGGCTTTCTCCTCGAGCAGTCCAACTCCTCGCCGAGCAGCGCACGGGCTGCACCCAGCACCGAGGAAGACGTCGCCCCCCACTGCCCGAGCCCTGTGCCCTCCTTCACCCACCTTCTTCCAACGCCTATCCTCAAAACGCCCCGACACCTCGGTACTCCGCGCTCCCCGAGCCCGCGCTGCGCTGGAGTCGGAGGCGAGCGTGTCACATTTTCATATCCCCAGCAGCCGCTCGGGCGCGCGCAGCCACACGCTCCCGCACTCACACGGGCGCCCGCTGGACTGGGGACCGGGGGCACCCGACGCGCGCCGCGGAACTTGTGGGCTGCTGCCGCCCAGACGCGGCTTTGGTGCCTCCTCCTAGGAGGGCGCACCCTTGCCCCCCGACCCCCGGCTCGCTTTGCCTGCTCGGGCCACTTGGGGACCCCGAGCCGCGTCCGGGGCGGCACATGGGATTACCTGGGCGGGGGGAGGGGGCAGCTCCCCGGGGTCAGCGCTCGCCAGCCCCCTACCGTAGGGGGCCCGCCGCCGCAGGGGGCCCGCCGTCTCCCCGCCGGGCTGTAGCTAGAGCCGCCGGCGTCCCGGGCAAGGGCGCGGGCCCGGTGAGCGGGCGGCGGTGCGCGGCGGGCGGCTCGGCCTCGGGGCCCGCGCGGGGACTGAGCTCAGCCCCGCGCGGCGCGCCTCATTGTTCCGGGAAGCACGGCCGCTGCGGCAGCGCCGGCGGCAGGAGAGCCGGCGATCGCAAGCCCAGGGGCGAAGGCGGTGACTCCCGGTACCCGCGCCGAGGCTGCGCCGGGAGCCCGCCCCGCATCCCCGAGCTCCCGGCGCCCCCTCCGCCGGCGCCCCGGGGGACGCTCCCCTCCCCCCTCCACTGCTCCCCCCATCCCCCAGCCCCCTCTAGGCCGCTAACTCGTCTCGGCCTTGGCTCACCTAGCGAGGTCCGGGCACTTGGAAGTTGGAAACCCCCTTCCCCGCGTCTCTGCCCCGTTAGCCCATCCCGCGGGCGAGCGCAGGGCGCACGGGCTGGGCGCTCCCGCGGCTGGAGCGCGGAACCTTGCCTCTTGCGGAGAGAGTGATTACAGACTTGGGCTGAGAAAGGCGTCGCTTCGCTGCGTGGGTTTCCTAAAATTGCATGCCTTCCTGCAGCAACCCCTGACATCTCTCCCTAGTTCCTGAGAAGTGTTACCTGCACAGGCACCACGCCTGGCACCGCACCTGGCACAGAATAGGCACTCAGGTACCTGTGGGCGGAATGAATGAAGAAATGGGAACAGACTGTGGGTGGAGAGGGGAGTCTGGAGCGTCTAGTCCCGCGGAAGTGAGTCTTTGTACAACAGAACACACCTTCCTGCATCGCCAAAGGCTTGGATACCTGCGCGCGTAAAAGAGCCAGCGAGCCGGGCTGGGTGGGGACGGAGGGGGAGGGGAGCATCTTCCCGGGGATCCGCTCGGTTCCTTTGTTCATCCCGTTTTGCCTCGGCTCCTTCCTGTCGCCTCCCCCTCGCTCCCCGGGAGTTTCTCAAAAGCGCCAGAGAATTGGGGGTGGAGTTGGAAGCCGAGTGAAATGGCCCTGTCGCCGCGGGAGCCTCCCAAAGTCCGCTGAAGCAGCTCACTGCAAGGCAGTTTCGGCTCCCCTAGGGCCCACCCCACGCTCCCCATCTGCCGACCCCTTCCCGCCGTCGGTCCCCAGACGCCGAGAGGAAAGTTCTCGGGACGTTGACTGGAACCGAGGGCTAAAGCGCAGCTGACACTCGGGAGAGCGCTCCCCCCCCCCCCCCGGTGCCTCTGCCCTCTGGGCGCGTGGAGAGCTGGCAGCTGGACCCGGCGGGGCGGCTTTGGGGCCTGGCAGCTGGACCCGGAGGGGCGGGGACCCATGTGGAAGGCGCAGATCGGGTGTCCGTCTGCTCACGTGCGGAATGTCTATTTGTCACCGCGGCGCTCGTGCCTTCCCGAAGGCAGCGGCAGCTGGGGTCGCAGGACCAGAGACCGCGCCGCCCTTTGTGTGCTGATGAACAGGCCCCTCTGAACTTTGGCGGGCTCCTCGCGATCCCGCCGGAGGCCATAGCTGCCTCCCTCCTCCCTCCTAACCCCCAACGTGGGGTCCTCTCGCGGAGAGCTTGGAGTGCCAGCGGACAGAGAGAGCAGGGCAGGTGTGGGGGAACCCCCAAGTGGAAGGAAGCTTGGGTCGGGTGATATTGCCAGGTAGTGCCATCTCAGGGGGGATGTAGACGGTTACTATCCCACCTGCTCGGTGCCTGAGGAGTGAATATTCTGAAGAACCGATCCTTCACGAAATAGACTATTTTAAAACCTTTGTGTAGATTCATTTATTTAATCGAAGCTTTATCGAAGAAAATAATTAACTAGATAGCCAATTCATTCTGCTTTTATTGAGCTTCTACCACGTGACAGGGCCTCTGGGTTCAACAGTTGGCATGCAAAGGTGAATAAAATCCTCTTCCTACACTCAAGGAGCTTACAAAAATTTAAAACATCATAAAAATTCAACTAAAAACGACTGGATCAAATGCATGGTACGCAATCGAATGTGGGTGGGCCTGAAAACATTATTTCTCCAATCATGTTAATGGTTTCCAACCCCTAGGATTCTGTGAAACTGTATGAAAAAAGACAGTGGTTACAACTGAACAAAACAAACAGCAACTCTATTCCATAAATTTGAAATATGGCCAGTATGGCCAAAAATAGCAACAACAATTAAAAAGTGCCATGATAAGTAGCTGTGGCCAGCCGGGATTTGGAGGAAGGGAGTTTGCAGAAAGACCTATCCCACTGAATGGCCTTGAGGGTGTATAAAAACTGTGAGCCTCAGTTTTCTTTTCTGTATAATGGATATAATACTACCTATCTTGAAGGTTTACTGTAAGAAGTCGAGATCATGTATTGAAAGTGTCTTTCCTAAATGCCACTAGCATTCTATGTATTTAATCTTTAAGATGATAAAAACTGTAAGTTCATGTTTAATGATATTAAGATAAATATAAATTATCTTAATTATTGGTTGCTAATTGTAATTTAATAAGCTTATTTAGAGGTAAAGTAACCAGTCTATGTGGTTATGGTCAATTACAAGGAGTTTGTAAAAGCATCTTCTAAACTGAAACATTTAAATGGGAATTCCAGGAAGCCATTATTAATTAGAAACCTAAATTGATGTTAATAACAAAAAGTAACTTCATAACAGGGAAACCTGTCAGAGGCCACCTCAATCTGCATGTTAAAGTGGTCGTAAGGGAAAGATGAGCTTAATTCCATTGGGAATCTTAGATTTTCATAAATAATTGAGAAGATAGTTTTTCCTATGCTGCTAAAGTAAAATACCTTTTAATTAATGTAATCATAGTAAAGGTGTAAAAGTAAAAAGCAAAGTACTAAAATAGTTAAGGCCATTTGATATGTTATACATTGCATTGGAAGTGTTTAAAAAGTGTATAAAAATTAAGAGGTAGACTTCAGTATTGTCAGACTCTCTTGTGCATTCAAACCAGGCCTAAATACCCTGCATGGTGCCTCTCCATTTGAGTTATTGGCTAGGTCAATCACTATGACCCCTAAAACAATAAAGGTCTATACCACATTTCTGGTTATGCTCCTGAAGTGGATGGTGAGTACATTGCAGTTTCAGACTCCTGCAGCAGCAAGCAATGGCTCAGTATGGCCAAATGTACAATGGACATTGCCTCCAGACTGGCTCTGTTTCATAGTGCCAAAGGGCGCTATGCACCAGGCAGGTGAAACACTGGAGCCTACCCTCCTAGCTTCTCTCTAGGATCAACGGTGCTGCAGCATGCTGGCTGTGTGAAGGACATACCAAGTGGAGCAATAATTACCAGAGTAATGTGAGTAGAACTTAAACACATTTGGCATTATGGCCTGCTTCCAAGGAGAGTTAACACATATGGTACTGCAAACCTGGAGCTTAAATCTACTAATTGCAGCTCAAAGAGAAACTTATGCATTGATTAGTGCATTAATTAGTATTAAGTGCTGTACCTATATGCCTGATGATCATGATGATATATTTTCTATTCTAGATCATATGCAGAGGGATAGTGAACATGTTAAAAGTCCTAGTAAATTTAATGCATTTTCTAAATAGTTAATGAATATGTCTATAAGATAAAGGAATGGCTCTCTTAAGTCCTGACTTTATTTTGCTCTCCATATGGTTGTCTTGTTGTTGCCTATACTGTCTTTGTGAGTTTATGTCTAGGGCAGTGCCTTTCTTTATACCTTTCCTAGCTGTCCTAAGCATTACCTATGCCATGGGATCTGGGGTTGGCAATTTATACCAAACCTAGCAGGTAAACCACAATCTCTCCCTAGAGTTAACCATAAAAGAACTCAAGGAAAAATGCAGTTTCCCTTCAACTTTGGGAGGATGCAGCCTCTGAAGGCACCTGGTGTTTCTCACTCTCAGTATATCATGGCTGGCCCCTTTTGGAGCCTGCCTACCACCATCTCTTTATCCTTTTAGTAAGATCATGTATCTTAAATTCTAATTAACTTTATTTCTTCCAGAATCAATGCCTTATTAGTCATGTGGGGATTTCATCCAATCCAACCAAGGTGCTGGACCTATCTTCCTTCAACTGCAATAGAATAGCCAGAGGGTTTTACACCTTGTCAGATAGTATCTACTTCCCCTAATCAGTAAGAAGCAGCTACAGAAGAATGACCATCACCATTCAGCACCCCCTTAAGAATAAGAGTGTAAACTCTCTGAAGGGGGAGTTGAGGCAGGTTAGTTTAGGGAGAGGGAAAATGAGTCGCAGTTGAAACCTGCCAGAAAATATGGCTATGAGATATGTGGCCATGAAACCCTATTTCCCTCCTGAGAGAAGGACCACTGCCAAGCAGGCTGCCAGAAGGACCCTGTGAGACCCCAGCCATGATATCTTGTTTGGAAAGATATTGGGATGAGATCCTGTTTGGGGTCCAGGAAAAGCCCTGGATACCTTCAAAAGGCCTCACCATTGGCCCCCTGAGAACTGACAGGTGAGGCAACCAATCAGAACAGCAAACAGCTGGGGCCTTTCCCCAAGGAAAGGGGGAGGAGTAAAAGCCTTAAAGGCCTAACCTGTGGCCTCCTCGTGCGCGTCTCATTATGCAGCTCACCTGTGGTCCATGCCTCAGACCATGTTCTTTTCTCATTTTCTTGTTTCTTAATAAACGCTTTACTCCTTTGCCTACCCTGTGGCGTGTCCTTAAATTCTTTTATATGACGTAAGTCAAGAACCTAGAAGCCCAGAAACCAGAGCTGTCAAGTAACACCAATGCCTGGAATGTGATACTTAATAAATTGTAGTAATTAATAAATGGTAGTAGTCATTATTAAAACACTTTTACCATGCAATTGAATATATATATAAATTGCACACTTCTTATAGTGTATATATATTTTTATGCACTTCCTGTGCCTTTTGCAAAGATGCTGCAAATGTTGATGTCTTTAGTACCTTAAAGAAATTTTAATAAGGCATTAAATTAGTGTGTCCAAATAACAATTAAATCTATGCATATAGAAAAACACCACCTTAAGGCAAATATGCAAAGCATTGTTGTAAAATTTTAAGTGGGTTGAGCTTATTATTTATGATTGGGGGTAAGAGATGGAGTAGAACTAAACTAACTTAATCTATTGTTTCCTAAAGAATTTATAAAACTAGTTAATATACATAAAGCTATAATAAACTGAGGATTGTTTCTGTCAAGGTGAAATGGTAAATAAAATATTTTGATACCCCTTAGCTTAACCACTATAGACGTACCCTAAATGAGAGCATATTATTTAATTTACTTTTATTGGTCTGCAGAGTCATGAGGAATTCCTGAGCTCCTCTGTCACTCTAATATTCCTTTACTTTAAAAAATCAGAGTAAACTTAGTCCTATAAATAGGATGCATTCAGACATCCATTTACTGTTATTCATTTTCTCATAATAATATGAATTTCTTTTTTGTTTTCAAACTCAGACTTCTTCCACAGTTCTTTTTTCATACTAACTATTAACTAACAGGCTAACTTTTCATAAGGAAAATTCCCCATTTGCAGGAACTTGAAGCACTGTTATGTGTAAGCAGCCAAATCAGGGAAAGCCTCTGTATTAGTCAGCCAAAGGGGTGCTAGCTAATGTGAAATACCAAAAATGGGTTGGTCTTTATAAAGGGTATTTATTGGGGGTAGAAGTCCACAGATACTAGGCCATAAAGCGTTAAGTTTCTTCTCTCACCACAGTCCATTGCCACGTGTTAGAGCAAGACAGCTGCTGGCGGTTGCCAGGGTTCAGGCTTCTGGGTTCCTCTCTTCCCGGGGCTGCGTTTCTCTCCGGGTTTAGCTCCTGTTTCCACCACAAGGTCAGCTGTAGACGATCAGGTGAACGGCTTGCTTCTCTTCTCCTGGGGCCTTCTTTCCAACATCAAAACTGCTTCTCAGAAGACTGCTTCAACTATCCTTTGCCTTGCCTTTTATATTCAATTCCCCACCCACCAAAGGGTGGGGCTCAATGCCCTAATCCTAACCTAATCATGCCCAGATTAACAGATCAGTTTACAAGCATGATTCAATTATATTTCTGGAATTCATAATTACACCAAACTGCCACAGCATCCCACCTGAGAAACCTTTGGGAGTGGGGCCAGTGTTACAACCCAACTCCTGACCAGCACGAGTTGGTGAGGCCACAGGACCAAAGAACACACCTGGTATTTAGGCATAAACTTTATTGGCACTTACGGACAGGAGAGGCTCTCTGATGGTGGTGGTTCAGAGAATGAAGATAGTGCTCTGCAAAGAGATGAGAAAATGAGGGGTGATATATAAGGGGGTTCTGAACAAGGACATTCCATAGGGTATGAGAACAGAGTTCCTGCCAGGGTCACGTGAGGCGTACACATGGGGTCTGGTGATGTTTTCACTACATTTGTAGGAAGGATGTTTACTGCTTTGGGAAGATCATAGCTTATGATACCATCTGTGCATTCTCTCCCCCCCCTGGGGAGGGTTGTTAACCTTTAACCTATGTCTAGGTCACTCAGGCAGCTGTGTGCTAAGGACTTGGGGGACGGGCGCCTGGGTCCCCACAGCCAGGGTATAAAACATAAATATTTTCTAACTGTACCATTGCTGAATCTGGGGTATTTGTTTTCACTTACGTAAACCATTGTTCATAGAAAGGAATTTTTCTCCCATTCATTATCCCATTCAATTTTCACAATAAACTCATATTACTTTATAGATGAGGAAACTGCAGGTGATAGATATTTTTAGGACAATTTACTCTAAATGTAATATCTTCCAGTTCTGATTTAACTGAGATATTCATTCTATAGCATTGCTTGGGAAATTAGTAGCTCAAGGAGGAGGAAAATCACCTTTAGCTGTTTCTTAATACTTAATCAGTGAGACAGATTTGTATGTGGCAAGTCACAGGAAAAAAAAACACATGAATTTCGCATACTCACTTGTTTGGAACCCATGGAACAATGCTAAGAATGGGTAGAAACCCTTCTTTCTTTTAAAAAAAGATGGCTTTAAAAAAAAGTTTATTCACTTAATCTTTAGAAATGTTAATAAGAAATTGGACCACTGTTACGTAGAAATAGCCACTGGTGTTTGGATATGTGCCAGAGTCAGAATTCCAGACCAGCAGTAGTTTTTTTCCACGTTTCCTCCAATATTTGCATATGGAGGGAAAAAATCTATCATTAGATTGAAGAAAGATGCGATTTTCAGCATCAGATATAGGAAAGATGACACTTAACACTAGTGACTAGTGACACTAGTCACCTACTGTTACGGCTTACAGTAACCCATGATCTGCACCCTGTGCGCCAGAAGCCAAAGACCACCTCTGGGCGGGTCTTGAGGTTACAACAGGATGTCTGATCGGCAGAGAGCTCCTTCCAGACAGAGCAGGAGAAAAACTCATCAAGGGCAAAGAAATCGTCCTGTCCTAAACCTTTCCTTGAAGTCCCCAATCTAATGTTAAAGGGATGGGGCTGAAAGCTAGGCGATCTGGGCCTAGTTCTGACCTTGTCCCTTTGAGCTTTCTGTGCTTCAGTTGCATCATCTGCAATATGGATAAAAACACATTTTATAGTTATGTACAAGAGTCTGGGTGCTCATGGAAAGCTTACAAACATTCACAAAGGCACAGCACTTCACAGTACACGTAAAGGTTTTCCCATCTATTATCTCCTTGGATTTTTCACAACTCTGAATGATGAAGGGAAGTTGTCATGAAGGGGTTAAGGGCCAGGCCATAGGACCATATAGACCTGCCTGGCCATGTCACTTTCTAATTGTTTGGCAATAAGAAGAACATCTAATAACTAATCTTTTCAGGCCTGAATATGTTTTAAGTTCTTTATAAATATTGACTCATTTAATCCTCATATCAAAGGTGTTTTTTTTTTTACTTTTTTATTTTTAACTTTTTATTTAGACATACAGAAAAGTTGCCAAAATAATACTCTCCACACAGATTTCTCAAATGTTGACACTTTACTCTGTTTGCTTTATCACTCCTTTACCTTCTTTCTATTTATGTTTTTTCTTGAATTATTGGAAAGTAAGCTGCAAACATCATACTCCTTTTATCCCTAAATATTCCATTTTATATTTCCTAAAGACAAGGACATTCTTGTACATATCCAGAGCACAATTATTATAATTAGGAAAATAACATTGATACAGTACTATTATCTAATCTAACTTTATTCAAATTTCACCAATTGTCCCACTTATGTCCTTTTTAGCCAGAAAAAAAAAAAAGAGAGAGAGAGAGAGAGAGAGGAAAAAGAATTCTGGCCCAGGAAAAAGAATTCTGGCCCAGAATCCAACTCAGGATCATCTGTTACATTTAGCTATCTTGTCTCTTTTGTCTCCTTTAATATGGAATAGCTCTTCAGCGTTTCCTTGTATTACAGGACCTTGACTTGTTTGCAGGGTAGAGACTATCTTGTAGACTGTCCCTCAGTTTGAGTTTATCTGTTGTTTCCTGCGATTAGATTCAGATTATGCTTTTTTTTTTTTTTTGATGGGGGGAGGGTTGGACAGCGACAGGAATACCTCAGAAGTGTGTATTTATATCTTGCCATGTAAATATCCTGTTTCTCCTCAAACTTGCACTTGTAGTTATAGCATCCATTCATGAGTCTCCCCTGCAAAAATAATAATTTTCTAGGTTCATCATTTCTTTATACTTATTAGTTGACAGTTTTCCATAAGGAAGAACTTTTCCTTCTCCTTCACTTTTTTTTTTTTTAAACAATTTATTGAACTATATCATTCATACATAAACATAAACAATAAGTTTTCAGTAAACATTGTGAATTTACAAAACAAACATGCATAACATCATACAAGGCTCCCACACATCACCCTACCACAAATACTTTGCACTGTTGTGAAACATTTGTTAACAAATTATGAAAGAGCATCATCAAAGTATTACTACTAACTATAGTCTGTATCATTCTCCCCTATACTTTCTTCTTAAGGATTTATTTATTTACTTATTTACTTTTATCCATTTTTAGCCACCACCACCACCCGCTTTTTGCTGTTTTTGTGTCCATTTGCTGGGCAAATCTCTGTGTCTGTTTTCTGCCCCCTCTTCTCATCCTTCTCCTCCTGTCTTCACTGGGATTTGATCCTCGGAACTTCTGATGTGGGAGAGAGGCGTCCTACCGCCTGCGCCACCTTAGTTCTCGTCTTGGCTCTCCCTTGTATCACTCTCCTGTTACGTCATCATCTTGCTGCATGGCTCATGGGGCCTGGCAATGCACCCGCTTGTGGGGCCTGGGGGGCTCACCCGCTCACGGCCTGGCAGCGCACCTGTTTCTGGGGCCTAATGGTGCCTGGTGGCACACCCACACATGGGGCCTAGTGGCACACCTGCTTGCAGGGCCTGATGGCGTGCCCGTGTGCCTTCTACATTTTTCTTTTTTAAATTTTTACCAGGAAATCCCAGGGATCAAACCCAGGTCCCTCCATATGGGAGATGGACGTCCAACCATTTGAGCCACATCTGTCCCCCTGCTATATCTCTTAAGGTTGGCCAAAGATACCTAGAATTACAGTCTTTTCCCATACAGGATGGTCATATAATAAATCAGGCTTAGTTTATCACCAGCATTCCAAAAATCAGACCTAGGGAGAAAAACTAGGTCTGGGGACACATGCATGATTTCTAATATAGCGAATGTTTAGCCTACCCTGATTACCACAAAATCAGGACAGCGAGAATATTCGTAGGCTTCTCCTTCACTTTTAAAAATAAATTCCTAACAAGCTTTTTATGCAAGAATTTTGCCACCCTCATTCTCCAGATGGAAGAAACTGAAGAGGATGAAAGTGGGTTTCCCTGGGTCTCACAGACAGAAATCGTAAGCAACTTGGGCAAGATATTTCCTCATCTCTAAAATGAGGGGAATACTGTTACATCACAGGGTCAGTCAGAAGATTAAAGGGCTCATGGCCTCAATGGGATGTGTAGTCATTGTTCCTTGTTCAATGAGCAGTGGCCGCTATTATTTGGGATGCGGGGCGCCCTTTTGCAGATGAAGTAGCTGGTTTACAGTGTAAGAGGTATGCATAAGCATTCTGATTCCTAGTCCATTCTTTCAGCGACTATTTGTTGAGTGCCAGCTATCTGCCAGGTTCAGTTCTAGGATCTACAGGTAGAGAAGTTAATGACAGAACCGGTGTGTACTCTACCTTACATTATTATTCTCGGGCAGATGGATTGGGAAATTACCAGGACAAAATTCCATCCAAAATTCCTGGGAGGATGAGATGATGGACTGAAGACTAGTCAAGCAATTACCATTTTAAAACTAGTTCTAACAGAACAAACAGTCCTTATGTGCCATTTCTTTGATTACCCTTTCAAAGATCTTTCCCTAACAAGCTAGCAGTATAATTAATTAAAACCCACCTCAACTGCTGGGTAACTTTTCCATTGATTAGCCCTGCAATTTGTTTTACACCTCTCACAAAACACTAATCATTTTCAGGTGAAGCAGTCTGCACTGACACACAATTACAGCAGAGTTAAAAACATCATTCCATTTCAGAAGTCTAAATCCCACAGCAATTTGATTTTTTTTTTCATCAATGATAGAAATGGTACCAAATAGCTTTAGTTATAGAAACTAATGGATAATAATGGCATTAATTTAAGACACATCAGAAGTATGAATACAAAGAGGAATATCTGGACCAAAAAAAAATTTAAACCCTACAAACTAGTTTTCTAAAAGTAGTACTAAGTTGTCTAATGCTTCTCTTGTTCAGTTTAAATTACTGTTTCAAACATACTTCTAGGTCTCATTTGATACAGTTTAAAATCAATATGTGCTTCCCAAGAGTATTCTTACATGATTGGGATTAATTGTAAGTTATATTTTAAATAGCACAATTTAGATAACCATAAATTTCTTAATTCAAAAATCAACCAAAATAAAAAGAAAGCAAGAAAAGCAAACTTTATTATATTACAGGCAAGAAATAATTTTTAAATTCTTGAATGAGTTGGACATGGAGGAGCAATTATCCTGTGATATGTACAAATATTAGAGGGAGAAAATTGGTCTCTTCTGCCCTTTTAGTTCAGCTATAACTTATGATGCCAGTATTTATGAGATTTAATAAAAAATTTATTCTTCTGGAAAGGTTAACACTTTTAAATTTTTATCTTTTTTACTTTTTAGTTTTACATGGGTATCTTAGTTTTCCAGGGCTGCTATGACAAATAAAAACACTGGTTGGCTTAAACAATAGTTTTGGAGACAAGAATTGCAAAATCAAAATGTTGACAAGACTGTGGTTTCTCCAAAGTCCATGGTGTTTTGGTGATAGCAATCTTCATCACATGGTGATCCCTTTCTCTGGCTGCTTTGACTTCAAGCTTCTACTTCCATGTCCAATTTCCTTGGCTTATAAGAACTTCAGTCCTATTGGAGAAAGGCTCACGCTTTTTCATTTTGGCCACACCTTAACTAATAATGGCATCTTCAAAAGTATTATTTACAAATGGATCCATATCCACAGGACCAGGGGCTGGGACTTGAACCTGTCTTTTGTGGGGGACAAGATTCAATCTCTAATATTGGATTCTAGAAGATGGTCCTTTCATATCTTGTAGCAGTGTGATATTGTTTTTGAATTCCAAAAATAGAGGCTAGATTATGTTTGTTAACTGGTCTGTTCCTCTGGGCATATTAGAATGGTTTGGATTCAGAGGTTTCACTTTTACTTGATTAAATTATGATTAAGGCTTTGATTGGGCCATGTCAGTAGGACATTGAGTTCCTGCCCACCAAGGAAAACGACATGGCAGAGGAGAAAGTTGGAGTTTTAATGCTGGAGGCCCAGGAAGTAAACACACAGAGTAGAGAAGCAGATATGTGAGGAAAGAGAGAAGGCTCCATTAGACACGGAAGAGGCCCCAGGAAGAGAGACAAACCTTTTGCCTGATAGTTTACAGCCGGCCTTGTGGCAAGAGCAGAGCAGCTGATCCTGGAGAGAAACTAGTCCAGGGAGAGAGACGAGACCTATCCCAGCCTACAGCTGATATTGGAAGAAGCTGGGACCATGGAGCCTTAAGAGAAAGAGGAAAGCTGAACCCTTACAGATGTCGGCAGCCATCTTGCTCCAACGCTTGGCAATAGACTTTGGTGAGGGAAGTAACTTACGCTTTATGGCCTGGTAACTGTAAGCTTCTACTTCTAATAAATACCCTTTATAAAAGCCAACAGATTTCTGGTATTTTGCATCAGCACCCCTTTGGCTAAAACAAATCTATAGAGAAAAAAAGAAAAGGAAAAGGAAATATACATTCATACTCATGATTTTACTTTTTTTTAGAATAATAATACCCACTTAAGAACACTCTTTGAGGAATAGTTCAAAGATATCAGTATGGGTTGTCCTCGTGCAAACAGGCTGCTTTCCACAAATGTCTTCCTAAATGAGAGAGCAGCAGATCTCAAAATGTGGTCCAGGCACACTGGCAAGTCTCAAAACACTTTCAAAAATAGTTCCCAAAGTATAAAAAAAAAAAAAAAAACTTTAATGATAATAGTTGATGTTATTTACCTTTTTTGCTCTCATTCTCTCATGAGTGTACAGTGGAGTTTTCTAGAGGCTGTGTGATATGTGATATTGCAACAGGTTGTTTGCAAAAGCAGGTATGAGAATCCAGCTGTCTTCCCTTCAGCCAGACATAGAGATTTGCAAAAGTGTAAAGCAATGCCATTATGTACACTGAATTTTTAAAAATGTAGTTACTTTTTCATAAAAATATATGATTTATGTTAACATGTATTAGCTTATCAGTGTTACTTTTAAGTTAATTAATAGATATTTGGAAAAATTATCAGCTTTAATCCTGAATACAGTAAATATTTACTGTACAGTAAATACAGTAAATAGCTATTATTCACAAAGAAAAAAGTTCTTTGGGGTCCTCAATAGTTTTTAAGAGTGGAAAGGAGTCTCAAGATAGTTAGAGGGTTGGAGCACATTTTACAATGGAAATGTTCTGAAATATGGTGAGGTTTCCTGGCTAGTAGACAATAGTCTGAGTGTCATCATATCTCTTTTCTGCTTAAACTCTGTCAGTAGTAGCCAGTTGTTCTTAAGGCAATGTCTAAAGTCCTTCCCATTGTCCCTCACCATCTTTACTATGTCCATGGCATTGCATGTGGAGGATGCTGGGAAACATCAGTGAAAAGAATACAAAAAAAACCCCATCCCTCATGGAGCTCCCATTCTGATGCAGGGAAGGGATGGAGCATTGGGAAGAGACAGACAATAAGAAAATAAATATATAAACCATATATTGTGTCAGATGATAATAAAGACTATAGAGAAAAGTAAAACAGGGAAGGAAGACAGAAAATGCTGGGGATGGGAGTGTTGTGATTTTTAAAAGAGAAGTTGAATGAGCAAACCCCAATTGGAACAAGCCATGGCGAATATCAGGAGAAGAGGGACCAGCAAGTAACAAGTTGTTTTAGTTTGCCAAAGGGCTGCCAATGCCAAGTACCAGAAATGCGTTGGTTTTTATAAAGGGTACTTATTTGGGCTAAAAGCTTACAGTTCCAAGGCCATGAAATGTTCAGATTGAGGCAACAGCAGAAATGCCGTCTCACCAAAGTCAGCTACAGCTGATCCTGGCGTTGTTGACATATGGTGAAGCAAGATGGCTGTCAATCTCTGTGTAGCTCTCCGCCTTGCCCCCAGAATCCACTGTCTCTTGGAGCTCAGCTTTGAGCAATCAGGCATAGGGTTTGTCTCTTCCTGGGCCTTCTATATCAGTCTTGGCTGTTCTGTGCTCTTCCCAAGTCCAGTTGTGAGCTATCAGGCTTACAGCAGGCCTGGTCTCCTCTTGAGCTGCTCTATGGGCCCAGCCTCTTGGGGGCTTCAGGCTTAAGCAATTCTCTCTCTCATACTGCAGAATCAAATATGCTGGGTGCCTTTTTGTTATTTTTTTTTCTGTCTTTCTAAGTGAGTCAGTCTCTGTGTTTCCATTTACATGAGTGGGCAGAAACCCAACCTGTCATGGTTCACTGACATAGTCCAATCAAAAGCCCTAAATTGATCTTATCAAGTAATCTAATCAAAGGCCCCTGAACTGAACTTAATGCAGTCAAAGGGTGAGACACCTAGAGAAATAGATTAGTTTACAAACATAATATTTCTCTTTTTGGGATTCATAAAATAATCTCAAACTGCCACACAAGTATATTAAATGTTATTTTTTTTTAAAACAACTTTATTTCAAATTTACAAAAATGAAAGTACAGAAAAAGGCAGCTCAACAAGTTATGGAAACATTACTCCTAAACAGTTCTTTTTCAGGCACTATTATCTCATCTAATTCCAACTGCTAACTCAATTGTTCCTCTAGTGTTCAGAAAGATGCACAGATGAACACAGATTAGTGAAGTGACATAGTCAAAGTCTCTAAGAAATGAAGAAGAGAAAAAAATGCTTAATTGTATTCATATCTCACAAAACCAAACCCCATATTCTTTTTTTACCATTAGAATTAATAGAGTACCAACTTTTCCTTTTGCAACAAAAACATTACAATGTTGTTAATGATTTACTCATCAAATATCATATGGAAGCACATAGTTTTAAAGTATAATTAAATTTGTATGTGTGTATCTCTTTCCCCTACTTGAATCAATAAAAGCAGGGGTAGTGTCTGTGATAGCTTGAGTCTTTTGTGAACCTCAGAAAATTATATTCTTAAATTAATCCATTACTGTGGGTATGAACATACTGTAGGTGGGACATTTTGATTAGATTCAGCTAAGGGCCATTCGATTAGATTACTTCAGTAAGGGGTAGCCCAGGGTGGGTTTTAATCCTCTTACTGGAGCCTTTTATAAATGGGCTGAATACCGAGAGAGAGAGACAGAGAGAAACCCCCCAAAACTGAGAGTGAAAGCCCTGGAAGCCAGAAACTGTGGGCAACAGAGCCTGGAGGAGGAGGCAGAGACCAATAGATGCCACCCGTGTGCTTTGCCATGCGACAGAGGAGTCCAGAATCACAGCCAGCCGGTCTTTGGGGAGAAAGCATCACTTGACGATGCCTTGATTTGGACACTTTAACAGCCTCAGAACTTTAAGATTGCAAGTTAATAAATCCCCATTGTAAAAGCCAACCCATTTCTGGCATATTGCTTTTGACAGCTTTTAGCAAACTGAAACAGTACCTAGTTTCACAAGCTGTGAATGTTTGTTAGGTGAATGGCAAATGAACAATGCCAACTCTGCTTCCACTTGACTTCCCATTCACTCTTCAGCTCACTGCAAAGTGGCTTCCACTTCACTATACTGCCCTTGTCCTTGTAAAAATCTGGCTACTCTTTCTCAGTCCTCTTCTGTGGTTCCTTACATGGAGGCCTTTCTCAGGTGATGTAGGCTCAGCTTCTCACGCTGTTCATCACCGGAGCACCAGCTACCACTTGCAAGTTGATGTCCCTGGTCTCTTTTTTTAGCACCAGATCCAGGTGTGTGCATCTGCCTGCTGGGCATCTAGCTGATGTTGCATAGACACCTGGAACTTCTCAAGCCTAAAATCATACTCATTACCCTCCACCCACACCTGCTTCTCCCCCAATGAATCCCATCTCTGTTAAAGGATTTTAGGTATTTCCTAGGAAGCTGGGAGTCAAGCTTGACACATACACATTGCTTTATTAATCAAATCCTTTAAATCCTACATATGCATCATCTCTCGAACATATTCCTTCCCACTTCTATTCCTCTGGCTCATGTTCTTATCCTCTCTCACTGAAACTATTATACAGTCTTGCTTCCCTACCTCCAATTTATCCTTTCTCCCAGATTCAATTCATCCTTCATGGCTACTATATTTTTGTGTGTGTGTAACATGAGTTTATCTCTGTGCATGGATATATCTATATATGATATGTGGCAAACTCACTGGGATACTGTGGAATATTTTGCATTTTCAAGGGAAACAATGATACTTGCCATTTGCAGGGTACTGCAGTCTGACAGTGTCAACATTAGATGCTGCTACATTCTTACTGATGAGGTCATAGCTCTGCAAAATTGTGTTACTTGGAGTTCCTGTGCTCAGACGTAAGCATCATGTGAAAATCAGTGTGGAATTTGAAATGAAGGTGGCAATGTCCCATCTGATTCCAAGTTTAGAAGTTTTTCAGTGCCCAGCAGGAACCATTATTATGTAATTAGGGGGTATTTAAGAATGAAGTAAAAATATATGTTTTACTTCATTTTAGAAGTATTATTCTTCAAATATCTGCTAAATTGTCAGATCATTTATATTTATTACACTGTTTGGACCTAACTAATTAATAAATGGCACTAAACTGTTCAGGCAGGTTGGTATAGGGTAAGAGGGAAAGCAGCTGAGATCAGCAGAGAACATGGCCGGCAGAGAACATGGCCACGAGACCCCGCCTGGAAAGTGGGAAAGGCTGCTAATAAAGATCAGAGCTGTGAAGATCCCATTTGGAACTCTTTCTGGGGTGAAGGGGAAGCCCCGGATACTTTCAAACAAAAGTCCTCCCCACTGGCCCCCTGAGAGCTAACAGGTGGGGCAACCAATCAGAACAGCAAACAGCTGGGTTCCCTCCCCAGTATTATGAAGGGGGAGGTGTAGAAGTCTTAAAAAGGCCTAACAGGGCCCCATGCATGCATCTCACCCTGCAGCATGCCCGCAATCTGTATCTCAGATTGTGTACTGTTTTTCTTTTGTTTCTTAATAAACTCTTTACTCCCTTGCCTCCCTATGGCATGTCCATAAATTATTTCATGCGACATAAGCCAAGCATCTAGAAGCCCAGAATCTAGAGTGTTCTGCTAGCACTATTAGATTTTTCTTTGGGGCTAGAGGTTCCCTTAAAATTTTCTGAGATTCTAAGGGCACCAGAAATCAAGAAAGGTTGGGAACCTTTGGTTTAGAATCTTTCTCTCTCTTCCTCTAATAATTCATATCTTAGTCTTCTTTCTCTGCTCTTCTATGTATTGATGCTCTTCTTTCACCACCCAAGTTATTGGTCTCTTCTTACGTGAAGTTTTTTTCTGGTCTTCTGTTAACATTAGGCACTTCCTTTTGTGGTTCCCATATCATAAGTGATAAGTGGCTCCATGGTGCCATTTATCTATCTCTTTTATGAAATTAATAACATTCTGAAGACCTAAGAAGTGCTTCATTCTTTGCACATCCTGATTCTATCAACAATAATAAATAGAATTTTTTCCAGCCCTTGTTCTAGTTCTATGCTGTTAGACTCCCTAAATTGTCTAGCGTTTTTTCCCATTTTATTTCCAAGAGCCCTAGATTAGGAGGGATGAAGGGCGGGGTGGAAAAGGAATAAACCTTTTCTGTGCTTCAGCCCTTGTGAGCACTACCTGCTTCTCAAGCAGTTGGTGCCCACCGTGGCAGCTTGTGCTGGTCCCAGTGTGGAGACCACAATTCAAGGGCACTGCCTGTTGCCACTACAGTACGCCACAGCAGCAGCAGAGCAGCTTCCATACTAAGCTAATGAACTTCATCTTTATCTCCCCCAAACCATGTCATTGTTATGGGAGCAAGATATTGTGTTGGCCTCTCCCTTCTCTTTGGATAGGAAACTTCTCTGACATGCATTGGAAGATGTTAATCCAAAGACTATCAAGAGCATGAAGATGCAATTCACAGAATAGTAGAAGACACATGCAACACTTAGAAATCAATAAGAAATAAACAGCAACCTTGTAGACAATAAACAAGAGAGTTGAATGGCGCTTCATGAAAGATGGATACACAATTGACCTCAACAAAAGGTTGAAAAGGTGCTCAACCTCTTTGAAAGCAGAGAAATGCAAATCAAATCTGTAATTATTCTCCATAGTGGCATAGTTAAAATTTAATAACATTGACAGTACAATAATTAAAAAAACCAAGCATATTCATAGTAACATTATTTCTATTACCTCAATCTGGTAGCAAGCCCAAATCCTTCAAACACAAAATATAAATGAATTGGGATGTATTCATACAATGGAAAATTATCCAATAATAAAAATGAACAAACTATAGCTACTTGCAACCACATAGATCAGCCTCACATAGTGGTGAGTGAAAGAGTTCAAACAAACAAGGATCACCTTTCCTCTATTTTCTAATAACACATTCATCTTCTTCTAAGGCCTCATTCAAGTAACTTTAGCATCCATATTTCTACCAACAGTCCCTTCAAAGCAATCTAGGCTTTTCCTTTCAAGCTCCTCACAATTCTTGTACCCTTTACCCATTACTCAATTCCAAAGGCATTTCCACATTTTTGGTATTTACAATAAGTATACCACTGTCCTGGTAAGAAAATCTATTTTAGTTTCCAAGTCTGCTTAAGCAAATGCCATGAAATGGTTTGGCCTAAACAATGGGAATTTATTCACTCATGGTTTTGAGGTGGGAAAATATCCAAATCAAGGCATCATGAAGGGGAATGCTTCCCCCCTGAAGACTGTGACATTCTGGGCCTGGCTGCTGGTGAATCCTTGGTTCTCTGTCACACGGCAAGGCACATGGTGGCATATCCTGGTCTCTTCCTTGTCTTCTGGGTTTCTTTTTTAGCTTCTTGCTTCCTGTGGCTTTTTCTCTGCGCGTCTGACTTTCATTTCCCTTATAAGGACTCCAGTAATAGGATTAATATCCATCCTGATTGAAACGGGCCACATCTTAACTGAAGCAACCTCATCAAAAGGTCATACTTAAAATGAGTTTATACCCACCAGAATGGATGAAATTTAATAAGATGTTTTTCTGAGGCACAGGCAGCTTCAAATCACCACAGAGGATATCACCACAAATCTGTAGCAGACACTGGTAAGGAACTAAAAAATTGGCACACACACTTTGACATTAGAAGGGTAGTCAGGATCTAATGAGGGGGATGTTTCAGCGTACTTTATCCTGAAAATTCTCTCTATTTGAAATTAATCTGCCAGATTATCAAGTCCTGATTTGGAAAAGGGAGAGAAGAAACACTTTTGGGGTAGATTGATGAGGAAGGATCTGAGTTGTGAAATTTTTTCAGAATGTCTTAACTTTTTATCTTTTTAATATAGTATCAAGGGGTTAAAAGAAATGTTGCTTACTTTCTCAACCAAAATGTTTTTTTCTTTACTTTTTTTTTTGGAAATAACTATAAATTCAAAAGAAGTTGCAAAGATAGTACAGGCAGATCCCAGGTACTCTTGACTCCCAATGATTAAATCTTACATAATTATAGTACAATACCCAAAACAGGAATGTGATATTGATACGATGATTGTTTACAGTTATATGTCATGTTATCACATGTGTAGACATATAACTACCACCACAGTTAAGCTACAAAATTATTCCATCACCACAAATATCTCTCTCATGCTTCCTTTACAGTCACACCCAAATCCCTGTGCCCATCATCCCCAACCCCTGGCAACCACTAATCTGTTCATAAACTCTACCGTTTTGTCATTTCAAGAAGTGATATAAGTGAAATTATACAATAGGTCAGATTTTGAGAGCGGCTTTTTTTTCATTCAGCATATGCCCTTGAGAGCCATCCAAGTTGCTTCATCTATCAATAGTTCAGCCCTAACAGGCACTCAAACAAGCACAAGTACATGCACGTGCATGTTCAAGCAGCTCTAGTCTCAGTAGCTTAAGTGGGAGAACAACCCAAATGTGCATCAACGGATGAATGAATAAGAAAATGTGGCATATGCATACAATGGAATTGTTTTTCAGTCATGAAAAGGAACGAAGTACTGATACATGTTACAACATGTAGGGACCTCGAAAACTATGCTAAATGAAAGAAGCTACGCGTGAGAGGTCAGATATTCTGTGATTCCGTTTATATGAAATCTCAGAATAGGTAAATGCAGAGACAGATTGTAGATGGATGACTGCCAGGGGCAGTGGTGGGGGCAGGGGGAAATGAGGAGCAATGGCCTGATGGCGATGTGGTTTCCACTGGGGATGATGAAGATGTTTTGGAATTAGATAGAGATGGTGGTTGCACAACATTGTGTCATGTACCAAAGGCCACTTCATTGTTCACTTTAAAATGGTTAGTTTTATGTTGTGTGAATTTTATTTCAATAAAAAAGTAGTTCATTCCTTTTTATTACTGTGTATTATTCCATGGTATGTATACCAGAGTTTACCAAAGTATACCACAGTGTACTAAACCATTCACCTATTGTTATTTTCAAGTTTGGGGTATTATAAATAAGGCCTCAATGAATAATTATATATGAGTATTTATTCCTCTGGGAAAAATGCCCAGGAGTGAAAATGCATGATCAATTTTATAAAAAACTTCTAAACTTTCAGAGTAATGTAACATTCTACATTCCCACCAGCAAAGTGTGAGAGCTCCAGATTCTCCAAATCCTTGCCAACTTTTGTGTTATCACCATTTTAAATCTGATTTGCTCTAATAGGCATTTAGGGATAGCTCCATATGGTCTTAACATGCATGTCCCTGATGGCTACTGATGTTGAATATCTTTTCATGTACTTATTTGCCATCTTATATCCTCTTGGGTGAAATATTTCTTCATGTCTTTACCTTATATTCTAATTGAATTGTTTGTTTTAATGTTGATTTTTGAGAGTACTTTATTTATTCTAGATATGATTCTTTTGTCATGTATGTAGTTTGCAAATATTAGATTGTCTTTTCATCTTCTTAGCAGGGTCTTTTGCATAGCAAAAGCTTTTTAATTTTTGTAAGGTTCAATTTTACTAATTTTTCTTTCTTTTTTGGATCATACTTTTAGTGTCATATCTAAGAACTGTCCACTGGGCCTTAGGTCTTGAATATCTTTTCCTATGTTATCTTATGAAAGTTTTAGTTTATGTTTTGTATTTACGTCTCTTGAGTTGATTTTCAAGTAGTGATGCTTTGGTTGAGGGTTTGTGTGTGTGTATGTGTGTGTGTGTTTCCAGTTACTCCAGCACCATTTGTTAGAAAGACCATCCTTCCTCCATTGAAATGCTTTTGCACCTTTGCCAAAAGTCCCCAGGCCATCCTCATGTGGAACGATCTCTGGATTCTTTACCATTGATTTATGTGTCTAGCCCTCCTTCAAATCTCAGAATCTTGATTACTATGGTTCATATATTATCTTTTTTTAAATATATATTTTTATTTTTTATAAAGATACTTAGATTATACAAATGTTTATATATTGTCTTGCAATTGGGTTGAATGATTCCTTCTACTTTATTCTTCATTTTCTGAGTTGTTTTAGCTGTTCTAGTTGCTTTGCTTTTCCACATAAATTTTAGAATAGTCTTGTTTATATCTACAAAACTTCTTTCAGGGATTTCATAGGATTTTTATTGAATCTATATATAATTTGGGGAGAGTGGACATCTTTACTCTGTTGAGTCCTCCAGCCCATAAACCTGGCCGGTGTTTCCATTTATTTAGATTTTCTTTGATTTCTTTCATCAGTATTTTGTAGTTTTCAGCATATAACTTCTGTAATGTTTTGTTAGACTTATGCATAAGAATTTCATTTATTAAATTTCATTTTCTGATGTTCATTGCTATTACATAGAAATATAATTAATATTTGTATATTGATCTTGTATCCTGCAACTTTGGTGAACTCACTTTGTTGTAGGAGTTATTTTGTATGTTTTTAAATTTTTCTTTCTTCCCAATCTGTAGACTTTTTGTTTGCTTTTCTTGCTTTGTTGTGCTGGCTAGAACTTTGAGTACTATGTTGAATAGCAGTGGTTATAATGGACATCCTTTCTTTATTCCGTCTTGGGAGGGGGCGCAGAAATTCAGTCTTTCACTGTTAAGTAAGATATTTGCTGTAGGTTTTTATTATCATTATTATTTGCTCCCTCCTGTCCTATTGCTGGCATATATTTTCCTTCTTGGTTTGTTATAAATTTCACAATACATTGATTATATTTTGCTTTAAGGATTCAATTATCTAATCCTCATTTTAAAATTTGTATAAAGTAATTTATGTTTAGACACATATTTACAAAAATATGGAGTGCTTCGTGAATTTCCATGTCATCCTTGTGCAGGGGCCGTGCTAATGTTCTCCGTGTTGGTCCAATTTTAGTATATGTGCTGCCGAAGTAAGCACTGCTGTAGGCTTTTGGATTTTCTTTATCAAGTTGAAGAAGTTTCCCTTTATTCCTTGTTTCCTGACAGCTTTTTTCATACGTGTTATATTTTGTCAAATGTTTTTCTACATCAATTTATATGTGTATGGAATTTTTCTTCTTTAACTTGTTAATATGGTGGATTGCATCATTTACTTTCTGAATATTGAACCAACTAAAACCACACATGATCATGATATATAAACCTCTTTATATATTGCTGTATATATATGCTGATATTGTGTTAAAAATTGTTGTATCTATATTTGTGAAGGATATTGGTCTGTAGTTTTAATTTTTTGAACTGTCTTTGTTTTTGATATCAAGGTGATACTGGCCTCAAGGGAATCATTTCTTCCTCTTCTATTTTCTGGAAGATGTTGTGTAGAATTTATGTTAATTCTTCTTTAAACATTTGTTAGCATTTTCCAGTGAAACCCTTTGGACCTGGAGATTTCTCTTTGTAGGAGTTTTAAAATTATGAATTCAGTTTCCTTAATAGTTGTAGAGCTATTCATATTACTTATTTCTTACTGGGAACTTGTGGTAGTTTGTATTTTTTGAGGAATAGGTTCATTTCATCTAAGTTTTCAAAATTATATGTGTAGAGTTCTTCATAGCATTCCTTTGTTATCCTTTCAATGTGTCTTAGAATATGTAGTGATATTCCCTGTTTCATTTCTGGTATTGGTAATTTTTGGCTTCTCTCATGTTTTTTTTTTTTTTGTCAGTCTTGCTAGAGGTTTGCCAATTTTATTGCTCTTTCCCAAGAAGCAGCTTTTGGATGAATTTATTTTCTTGCCTTTGTTTTTTGTTTTCTATAACATTGATTTTTGTTCTTTAGTCATTCTTTCCTCTGCTTCTATTGGGTTTATGTTGCTCTTCTTTTTTTAGTGTCTTGAAGTAGGAGCCTAGAGTAATAGTTTGAGATGTTTCCTCTGCTCTTTTCCACAAATTCTGATGTCTTGCATCTTCATTTTCATTTAGTTCAATGTATTTTTTCAAATTTTCTTTGAGACTTCCTCATTGATACATGTGATTTTAGAAGTATATTGTTCAATTTTCAGGTTTTGGAGAATTTTCTATTGTATTTCTGTTACTGATTTCTATGTTGATTCCATCATGGTCAGAGAACTTTTTTTTTTTTTAATGATTTCAATAATTATAATTTTGCTGAAATTTGTTTTATGGCCCAGAATATGTTCTATCATGGTATATGATCTTTGGATGCTTGAAAATAACATGTTCTCTGCAATATTTTATAAATGTCAAATAGATCTTGTTTGTTGATGGTGCAGTTGAGTTCCTCCATATCCTTGTTGATTTCCTTTTTAGTTGTACTGTGAATTGTTGAGAGAAGGGTGTTGAAGTTTCCAACTGTAATTGTGAGTTTATCTCTTTCTCTTTTCAGTTTAGTTCACAAATTTTGCAGCTCTGTGGTTTGGTTCATAACACATTTAGGATTGCTATGTCTTGATGGATTAACCCTATCATTATGTTACATCTCTCCCTGACCCTGGTAATTTTCTTCTCCCTGAAATCCACTTAAGTTGATATTTATATAGCCACCCCTGGTGGTTTTATTTTTATTTTTTATAAAATTCATGTTTGAATGATTGAAATTAATTTCATCCATTTACTTTCACTATATGCATGTCATCATATTTGAAGTGAATTTCTTATAGACAGTGCATACTTAGGTCATGTTGTTTAATACACTCTGCCAATCTCTGTCTTTTAATTGGTATATTTAGACCATTTGTATTTAATGTAATTATTGACATAGGTTAAGACTTAAATCTGCCATCTAATTTTTTTTTTTCTGCTTTTGTGTGTGTGTGTGTGTGTTTCATTTCTGTTTTCTTTTTCCTTCCTTTCTATTGGGATACTAACATTTTTAACAAATCTGTTATTGCTAATTTATATTGTTTTTCCATATATCTCCTTTATAGCATTTTCAAATTCTATTGGTGTTGATAGTTTACTAGTTTAAGTAAAGTGTGGAAATCTCACCTCCTTTTATACTCATTTATTTTTCCCATTAAGAATATAATTGTTGTAAATATTTCCTCAACATCCATTAAGAACCACAGATGATGTTTGTTGTTTCAATTATTACATATAACTTAGGAAATTCAAGAGGGGAAGAAAAGACAATGCATTTACCCATATTTTGGCTCTAAAATTTTCTTTTGTCTTTCCTGATGTTCCAAGATTCTTTTTTTTTTTTTTTTTAATTTTTTAATTTTTTTAAATTTTTATATTTTAAAAGATGCCCATGTTCCCCACCTCTCACACCTCCCATAACCTCCCACATAAACATCTTTCATTAGTGTGGCACATCACCTGCAATGGATATGCACATCCTAGGGCTTTGCCACTGAGCATGGACCATAGTTCACATTGTAGACCATACTCTCTCCCACACAGTTCTGTACGTTATATGATGGTATAAAATGGCCTATAGCTGTCATTGCAATGTCTTGCAGGATAATTCCCAAATTCCAAAAAAGTCCCTGTATTACAATTGCTTTTCCTTCTCCCTGCCCTGAAAGTGTCCAGTGGTCACTGGCTCCACATCAATGTAATTTCTTCCATTGCTTGAATCACAATATGTCTACAACAGAATACCAGTAAGTCCACTTACTTCCCCCATCCTGAGGAGTCTGGGATGGTGATATCCACTCCAACTCCAAGTGAGAGGGGGCTTATATCCCATGGATAAGATGGATGGGATTATCCTGCCTGCAGCTGCAGACTCTCTCCATTCCCTGGGATGGCCGTTGTCCATCATCATCTCCTTGCCAGGTGATTTGGGTGAGTCCATTGAGATGTAGAGTAGGAGTTGCAGCTCCACTGAGATTCCAGGCACAGCTGGCACATGAGCAGGTCAAAGGCTCCAGTCTCTGGAAGTACACCTACAAACTCCAGCACCACATATAAGTTTAAATAGAAAGGACTGATGGACTATGTGCAGGGAGGACTTATTTGAGACCAACTCTGTCATTCTCAGGAGCACAGATTCCAAAGTATAGCCCACTGATAACGCATCAATCTCTGGAGCTATTCCCGCTTATATAGGACCTGGGTGTCTCCAGAGCCCTCAGAAGCCCCTCTGTGTGGTAATATTTTTATTTTTATTTTTCCCCCATTTTTTGAATATTCCAATCCTTTAATTTAATTTTTAGTGGTTTTTTTTTTAAGTTTCCATGTATTTTATCTCTTACATTTAAACTTATCATTATTATTTCATTTTCTATTAATTGTATTTGGCTATTATATGGGCTTCATCTTCAAGGAAGGTTTAGAAGGGTTACAACGGGGGTAGGAGAGGATCGTTGTTAGGGGGTGTCAGGGATGGGGGTTTCATGGGAGGAAGTTCACCTGAATATACATAAAAGATATATAAAATTGTTCAAATGATCAAGGCGTTGGACATGGTCACAGTGGGTGGAGAATCACTCAGTAAATGAAAGAATACTGAATTCCCAGTCTGGAGAGCTCTGCCACATTCTCTAAGGGAGCAGCAACAGTCCTCCAAGTGCAGGGGCAGTGTCTGGCAAAGGAGGATGGTCCACTAATGGGTTCTTGTTATTGAAGACTAGCCTTACCAGTCTTTGCTCTTGTAATTCAAACTTGACCTACTGTTATGGGGTGCCTAAGGGTTGCCACCTGAGAGCCTCCTTGTTGCTCAAATGTGGCCTCTCTCTAAGCCAAAATCAGCATATGAATGCATTACCTCCCCTGCAGTGTGGGACATGACTCCTGGGGATGAGCCTCCCTGGTAATGAGGGATTAATACGAGGGATTAATACCAGGGATTAATGAGTTCATATGGCTAAGAGACTTCAAGAAAATTGGGAGGTCATCCCAGAGGTAACGCTTATGTACAACTCAGTAGGATTTCATAGAACACCAAGTTTCTTTTTTTTTTTAAAAAAAATAATAATAACTTCCTTTCTGTTTGAAGAATTTCCTTTAGAGTAGATCTGCTGGTGACAAATTCTCTTATTTAATTGTTTTAAATTTTCTATTTGATTATTTTTATATCTTCTATAGCTTTTTTTGAGATTTTCCAGTTTTAATTTGTTCCAAGTCCTTTCATGATAGGTCACTGAAACATGTTTATGATGGCTGCTTTAAAGTCCTTTTCATATAATTTCTGACATCTGTGTCATCTTGATGTTGGTGTCTGTTGATTGTCTTTTCTCATTCAGTTTGACATCTCCTTGGTTCTGGTATGATGAGTGACTTTTTATTTAAACCTGGACATTTTAGATATTATAAGAAACAGGATCTTATTTACACCCCATATTTTAGCAGGCCTCCTCTGACATCACTCCAGTGGGAGTATAGGGATGTCACCTTGTTACTCCCAAGTAGTGATAGGAGTCCACACTCTCCACTTGGCCTTCATTGCCATTCAGAGGGGAGGGACTCTTTGGGACTACTAGGTTGGGGTAGAAGTTAAGGATCTCCACCTGGCCTCCACTGACACCACTTTGGCATCCTGGAATAATGTTCTTCCCTTGTATATTAAAAGAAGATAGGTCTAAAATATTTCTCAGTCAACAGTCAAATCATAAGCTAAGAAGGAAACTATGTATTTAGACCACGTAATTGTTCTGAATGACCCTTTCTTGAGAGGATAAGCACTACCTAAAGAGAATGCCTTTGGAACTACAAAACCAGTGGTTATTTAGGTACAGATAAGGCTGCTAGATATTGGTAACTTTGCCAACAATTTTAGTTTGGTTTAGCCAGAAGCAGACCTTGAGACAAATGGAAACAGATTATTTATAGGTTATCCCAGGAGGGGAGTGATAAAGGAAAGCAGGCAAGAGAGGCAGCCAGTAAAGAGTACATTGTCAAGCAAATGACCAATGTGGGCATGGGAGCTTAATCCAACTTGAACTTGTGAGTGTCAATATAGTACATGTGCTTCAGAATGTGAAGGATCTGGGGGTTTATGCATTAGTACCTGTGAGTCTGTGTTCAAGAGCTGCTGAGGGGAGGGGTCTTAAATCTCTTGTACTAATTGAGGGGGCTCCAGCTGCCAGGGAAAGTCCCCCCCCCCCCAGACAAAGAGATGGAATGATGGCAGTTGAAAGTCAGCCTTGTATACTACAATGGCAAATCTCGACAGAGTATGGGCAGGGCACGGACACCATCCACAGAGCTAGCAGGTACCTAGAAGTCAGGCTCCACTGGCACATTTTGTTACACAATTTAAAATACCTGGATGAAATAAATCCCACCTTTAGCAGGAGCCCTCCTTCCATGAATGTTTGCTTTTCTGCATGTCAAAGGACATCCTTATCATCCCACCTTCTCTTGGTTTTACCATCTCTGCTGTCTTATTATTATTATTATTTTTAAGAACTTCCTCTATTCCCTTTTTTCTCTTCAAGAGTAGGCCCAAGTACCTTTAAGTAAGCAGACGTTCTCATGTCTCATCTCCCTAAAATGGCATCCAATAAATCCACAATAAGATGTTAGCAACTGAATGTTACCACTTTAGGCTGTTACATTTTAGAAGGTGAATTAATGAGTATCCAATGGGGGATTTCACGGTTCTGAGTCCATTATGGATTGGGAAGAGAATGCCAGTAACGCTTCTCTCTGGTCTTGATCATTTGTAATAGTAATTGCAAATGGGTCACTACCTAGATTATTCTGGAACCAGTTAACCTCTGGCTTTGATTTGAGGACCAGAAGCACTCCCCTGAAGATTTGACTCCAGAGGGGGAGGTGAGGCCTATGGATGAGTATATTAAACACTTAGCACCTGGTGTTTTAAGTGCAGATGCCTGGGAGGCAGAAGTCTAAGACTTCCTGAGCCACTGAATGCTTTGGAGGAAAATCATTTAACACCTTGGTTCTTCATCTGTCAAGAGGTAGAAATAAAATTGTACTACCACAATGGAGCATTGTGAGAATCGATTGAAAATATAATTTTTAACTTTTCCCTACAATCACATGGGATGCTTTCTTTGGCAGGGATTCTAGTGGGTAGGTAGGGGAGTGCAATTTGTGCTCCTTGGGTGCTGCAAGCCTTGGAGAAATGGGAAAATATGAGGAAACCAATTTAAATGTATAGAGGAAACTGTGTTCCCTATTTCCTGAAGGATAATTGCAATTTTACCCTTTCTATGTCTTTTATCTTGGTCTGAAAAGTTAGAATATGGAACCAAAGAATGAAAGCCCTATTAAATTCCCTAAGTGTATCTGTCAAAATACTTGCATGGTTAGAAACATCCTTCCTTGCATAAAAAGTTCAAAATTCATTTGAAGATAAAGATGTCCTTTTAAATTATCTCTCTCTGCCACCTCTAGTGACAGTCAAAAATGACATTGCTTTTGACTTAAGAAGTCAAAGTCAGCTTATGAAGCCAGTCCTTAGCTTTCCCCAAATCTGGCTTACCTTGAAAGAAAATATTTTGGGGTAAACACCAAGCATTTTGTTTAATTCCCTTTAGATGCTACATCAAAAATTAATATAAATGTGAAAATGGTTAGGGGTATATACCTCTTATAGCCAAAGTTTTGAGTGATTCAGAAGACTCTTTTTCATATAGCTTCTTTTACATTTCATTTTATTTTATTATATATTTTATTTTACTTTTTAAAGTTTAAACTTTTGATTTTGAAATACCCTCAAACCCAAAGGCCAACCACAAAAGTAACACAAAACCCTTACAGAGAACTCCAATATACCCCTTCCGCCCCCCCCCCCCAAATATCCAGAAACACCTGTTTGAACATTTTGCCACACTTGCCACACACTGCACCCACCCACCCATCCATCCACCCATCCATGCATCCATCCATCCATCCATCCATCCATCCATCCATCCATCCGTCCGTCCGTCTGTCCCTCAATCCATCTGTCCATCCATCCACCCATTAATCTTAACACTTAAGGGTAGCCTGCAAGTATGCTACCCAAACATCCAATTATTCATGCATATTTTATAAGAACAGAGATACCCACCCATGCATCCACCCCAAGTCCAAGAAATTAAACACCAACACAAAGCACAAAAGTCTATATTCTGACCTTCTCACATGCCCTAATAATGTCCTTGTGAGCTTTCTTTCTTCCCCTACTAGATCCCATCCAGGATTATGCACTGCCTCCAAGTGACATTGACTCTCTAGTCACCCCTTCTTCCCTCCCTTTCACTGTGGGAGCTCACATACAACATAAAGCCTCCCCTCTCAGCCCCTGCCAAGGATACCATTCAGTGGGCTCAGTCACACTCACTGTGCTGTGGTGCACTCACCACCATCCCCACACCGAAACCCTATACCCATTTTACACTAACTCCCCATTCCCTGTAAACTATACTCTAATTTCTGCTTCTGTGGGATTGCATATTCCCCTATATTTTCTTTGTAGTTACCGTGGGACTTAAATTTAACACCCTAAATCTGTAACAATCTTGTTTGCTTGATTCCAACTTAACTTATATTCTTATACCCCTCTGTCCCCCGACTTTATGTAGTTCTTGTCACAAACGACATGTTTGTACATTGTGAGTCCAAAACCACTGTTTATCATTACATTTTATGCATTCGCTTTTAGGTCCTGTAGGAAATAAAAAGTGGGGTTACAAAGGAAAAATATAATAGTTCTGGCATTTATGTTTAGTCCTGACATTACCGTTAACTTTATTTCTTCATGCAGCTTCGATCTATTGCATATTATCCTTTCCTTTCAATCTGCAGAACTCTAGCATCTCTTGTAGGGTTGGTCCAGTGGTGATGAACTCCCTCAGCTTTTGTTTATCCTGGAATATCTTAGTCTCTCCCACCATATTGAAAGACACTTTATTTTTTAAGCTCTACTTCGTGGAATTAAATTGTAGTACAATATGGATATATCAGAAAAGTCAACATTTTTTAATTCTTCATTTCTATTTTCCCTTGCCAGCATTTCTGTTTTAAAAGACAAAGTCACTAATCCGTATAAGGTTTCTAAATCCCTCCAAAAGTTTACAAATATGTGTTATACTCTTTTAGTGCAAGACACTTTCTCTACCAGGAGGGAACAGGGCTTCGAGCATCAAGTGACTTCACCTTTAGTCAGTTCCAGGACCTTAAAGAGGTCCTTGGTCACCTTCCATCGCTGGCCAGCTCCAGTCAGGCACTATTGGGAGGATGCGCCTGATTGGTAAGGCCAGGTCATGTGGCCACCCCTGCCCTGCCTCTGCAGGGGTGTGTGTGTGTGTGTGTGTGTGTGTGTATGAGGACAGGCAAAAGCAATAGCTGCCAGAATCTCTGAAAACCATCTCAGTTAAGGATTCTAGTGGGAGGGAGTATGTCAGTTACCAGAGAAAAGGGAAGGAGGTAAAGAACATTTCCCTAGCTGATCCCAAACAAACCTTCAAAATTGATCTTTACCTCTTTACCACTTGTTGAGGCCCCGTTTCCTTGCAGTCTGACAAATAATTCCTTTCTGTGACAAGAGACACCCTAGACCATCAAGAGGCTTCCACTACTTCATATTGAAATGGAATAGCTTTGATTCTGGGCGCACTGAATGACCTTTAGATGATCTGACCTCCCATGCAGCTTGCCTACTGGGAGAGACTACACCAGTGGTACTGAAATAATTTCTGGTCTGCTCCACTGTGAATGCAGAAGTTGACATTCTGGTTTCATACTAAGGTATGAGCTTTCCTAGGGAAAGTCTACTTCCCCAGTTCTGGTCAAATTTCCAGATTCACACTTCTGACTCCTATCTATAATTCTTGAGGATTAATTTAATTTGGGCCTCTCCTGCCCAATCACCTATGGCCAAGAGGTTGGGGTCACACTTTACAAACATGGCTGCTATGTGTTCTTTACTGTACCTGGTGATGGTGGCAGGAGGGTGACTATGGGTTGGACAGTCACCTTAGTAGGTGTCTCTAAACCCCACCGCCTCTGCTACCTATGCTTATAAACCTTGCCTTTTGTGAAAGTATGTGGAAGCACTATTTTAAAACTTAAGGGAATAAGTGGTCCTGAAAGATTTTTAAAAGTGGATCACTAAACAAAGAAAAAGTGTACCATGATGTCTTCTATCTCTGAAATATTTCTGTATCCCATTTATGACTGTTACTGCATTTTATTATAATTATTCGTTCACATATAATTTTTTCAACCACACAGTAAGCTTTGTGAGGACAGGATTATGTCTTAATTATCTTGATCCTCAGTTTCTGGCTGGTGCAGAGCAAACTGAACGGTGCTAAATTTGGTATTCCAGATCAGTGCTGTGTTTTGGATGTTATGTGAAAGTTCCTTGGGTGATGAAGCACAAACACGGATAACCAGCCAGCTGTGAATGCATGAAAGGGTAACTTTGGTAGATCAAAGGCCCTGGAGGGGTGCAGTGAGAATGAAGGTGGCTTACCTAACCTGGCTTACCTAACCTAGTCTTCCCAACCTAGGCTTACTTAACCTGACTTACCTAACCCTGGGTCCCAGCTCTGGCCTTACTGTGACCCAGAAGAGAGGGTTAGAGCTTTCCCCGCAGATCCTGGGGATTGTAAGTTTCAAACTATGGCACAAAGAAGCAGAAGTGGCCAGGGCTGTTTGGGGAACCTGAGTGGAGCTTCACATCATCCAAGCCATATGGAAGTACCTGCAAGGAAATTATGCAGCAAAAGGGCAGAAGCGGCAAGGGACCTTTTGGAGAAGAAGACACAGGGGCTGCTCAGAGAAGCTAGGAGTAGCTCTTAGCCCAAACCATATAGAGCCTTGTAGCTGCGATTATGCCCGGGGCGGGGTTAACTAGCGTGGTTGCCCAAAAGGGAAATTTATAGCCAAGCCAGGCATGATGATGAGGCACCAAATATAATTTTTTAATGCCATTACAGTCCACCCTGTGGTGCTTCGGCCTCGTTTTTTAAGAAGGCTGTGGCCTGAGTAGCAGAGATATTTAGGGACATATCTAAGCTGTTCATTATGGGTTGAATGATCTGCCTAAATAAGGGCACCATCGCCATAGTTAGAATAAGTCCCGCCACTAGTGGTCGTCTGCATGGATGAGCCCACGGGCTGGGGCAATGTCCTCTGAGGTGGCCAGCCGGGGGTGGGTATCTCTCCCAGCAGCAATGCACAGAGGATGGAGAATTTTAAAGCACCACTGGGCATCTCTAGGTTTTATAAAAGGGTTGTCGTCACAGAGCTCCATGAGCTCCTAGGCGGGTCATCTGGGACGCGCCTAGCAAAGGCTTTGGCTGCCTGTTCCCACATGGTCCCCTGCACGTCCCTCCACAGGGAGACTAGGCTTGTCCACACTTACATGCCAGTTGGGTGTTAATTCTTGGCAGGCTCTCTTGGCAATCCAAGGCCTTGTCTTGGAGCAGTGCCCCTGGCAGGCTGGGGTGGAGGAGAGTTAGCCCTGCAGGTAGGGTCTGATGACGCTCGCGAGGCCTTTGGTGCCGCACGAGAGCCCTGTTTAGGCCACACCTGGTCGAGAAGCCTCCATGCCCTGGTGCCAGAGGACCCGTTTGACGCAGAGGTTGCAGAGCTGTGGCCCTCAGCCGTGCTCGGTGGCCCAGGGGGCGCTGGGGGTGAGGAGCGGCAGCCAGCACTCCCCTCTGCCCCGTCCCTGGGCACAATCTTAGGATTAGTGGAGTATCGCTAGAGCACCCCGGCCTGCATGGTGAGGCCTGGTGGTGGGTAGGTGGCCTAGGACCCTGCGGCCGCAGGAATGCTAGAGCCAGAGCCAGGGGGACACTGGCCTCGCGCCAGATGGCGAGACCAGCTGCTGGGCCGCTCCTTGCCCCTGACAGCCGGGCCTGGAGTCGTTTCTCCATTGCTGAGAGGCTGCCCGAGGCCGTCTCTCCGGCTCGCGTGTGGCTGGGGTTCGCCCGCCGGGCGCCGTGCCCTGGGGGGTGTGCCCCCACGGGCGCCGTGCCCTGGGGGGGGTGTGCCCTCACGGGCGCCGTGCCCTGGGGGGGTGTGCCCTCACGGGTGCCGTGCCCTGGGGGGGGTGCCCTGGGGGGGGTGTGCCCTCACGGGCGCCGTGCCCTGGGGGGGTGTGCCCTCACGGGCGCCGTGCCCTGGGGGGGGTGTGCCCTCACGGGCGCTGTGCCCTGGGGGGGGTGTGCCCTCACGGGCGCCGTGCCCTGGGGGGGTGTGCCCTCACGGGTGCCGTGCCCTGGGGGGGGTGCCCTGGGGGGGGTGTGCCCTCACGGGCGCCGTGCCCTGGGGGGGTGTGCTGTCACGGCAGGGCCCGAGGGGGTGGCTCTGCTATGTGACTGGCAGCCAGCAGACGTGGCTTTTCTTCTTCTCTAGAGGTGACCCAGACTGGTCCCCGGCTTGGTTTGGGGGCTCCGATGCCACTTCCTGGCGGGCCTGGCAGTGATGGGAAGTGGTCCCATGTAATTAACACGGCGATTACCACCACCCCTTCTGTGGGATGCCAGTGTTTGGTTTGGGGGCAGATGTCACAGCCTTTAGTAACTATTTTGGCCCATGATGGGCCCAGAGGCAATCCCTCTTCATGTGTCCATCCCACCAGGGCAGAGCCCCCTCTGAGGCCTGAGGTGCTCTGGGCCCAGACAGCCCGTTGGTCAGGGAAGTTTGGGGGGCCTGAGTGGGCGGTGTCCAAGGGACCCACTGGATATGTTGTATAAGAATGAATTTTTAGGAGCAATGCATCCAGAGCTTATTGAGCTGCCCTTTTCTGTTATTTTATTTATTTTTTTGAATTTGAAATAAAGTTTTTTTTAATGAACTTTAGTAGTTTATCGACAGTGTCATTGAACAGTGGCTCCAGTGTGGCAAGTCGAGTGTGTGTGGAAATGAGTGAAGCTGCGAGCTGCCCCCCACCCCCCATACACACATACAAGGCCTTTCTTTCTGAGAACAGTATTTTGTTTCCATTGGTCTGGGCCCCCCTGCAAGCCCTTTGGCCCCTGCCTAAGGGTCAGTGAAGATTTGGAGACTGGGCAGCTGGCAGCTCAGAGCCTCCTGGAGGGCTGCCTGCCCGCTTCAGCCCTGCCAGCCCTGCAGGCCCCAGGCAGCCCTCTTGGGCAGGTGGGTGTCTGAGGCAGGGTGACATGCCGTGGCCCTCCAGCGAGCTGCATTGCGTGTAACAACAGCATTCCCATCGGGGACACATACCGACTCCCTTTCCGTGTCAGACAGTTGGTCACAAGGGGCTCCCCTCTTGGCTAGAGGAGGGGGCAAAGGGGGCGCCATCACCAATGTCTCAAGATCCGTGGGCAAGGGGCTGAGCATGGGGAGCCACGTGGCCCTGATGTGGAAAGGCCGGCTGTCAGGGTTAGCCCTCTCCATTTTACCAGGGAGGCTTCAGCAGCCATGCTGAGCTCCTGCTGGGAATTCTCTCACCCGTGGCGTTATGGGAACCTGTGAGTGCAGGCTGACTGGTTGTGGCCCTGTAAGCGCCTCTGTTTTCAGAAGAGCCCATTAAGCAGCCAGGATTTGCTGTGCTTAGTCCAGGAAATCCAAGAGGCATATTTGGAGGGAGCCAAGGCCTCTCTTCTAAAATCCATTCCCGGTGCGACAAGGGGCCTGGCTTGGGCAATGGCCTATTGTGCCAATTCCAAGGCTCGTTGTTGGGGCCCTCCCCAGCGGAGGCAGCAGGTGTACGTGTGATTTTATGTGTGAGCTGTGATGAGAGTTTGAGATGTGGGTGCTTTACCTCCAGAACATGGGTGATCCTAACAGCGTTGTGCATGTGTTAGTGCCTGAATCTTGTGTTTGATGGTGGTGGGAATCTGGCTGTCTTTAGGGGACCAGATGATACCCAGGAAATGGTTGGAGTTTGACGGAACTTGTATTTAAAGGCATGCTTTTCCCAGCTTTGTTTTAGTAAATGATGTGTGAGTAGAGCTAGGTCCTCTCAGAGGTTAGAGTCACCTGCTATCAGATGTCAGCTATATAGTGCCAGCATTAAGCAGTTTTTCAAACACTGTTTGTTAAAGTGCTGGAGGTAGTGGTTAGGCATTTATTTACTTAATTTTAAGTATTGGCACCAAGTAAAACATGTTGGCCAAGTCAGCCAGAGCAAACCAACTGCCCATTCTCCTGCATGTATTGTTATTAATTAGACGATGTTAGGAACCGGAGCTTTGCTGGCAGGACCTGTGCATCCAGGTTGGTGTAATTGATGACTAATCACCCTTCAGTGGCGGAGGCTTTAAGACATGCCCAAATGGGGCTATTGTACAGGAGGTGGTGGGTAGAATGACTCCCCCTTTGGGGAGATCTCAGATTATAGGCTGGAGCCCCCCAGGGCCTTGTTTCAGGCCATGGGGCAGCGTTTATCACATTGACTGGCAGGGGCAGTTCCACGAGGTCCCCTTGGCACGGTCTATGATGGGAGCCAAGGATTTGATCTTATTCCAGGAGATGTGTTAAAGCATCAATACCTATAGTGGGGAAAGTAAGAGCAGAAGTGCCACCACGGGGGAAGCTGTTTAAGAAGAATTGTTCCAGTTGTTATAAGTTCCAGGGGGCAGGCGACGGGGCCTTTGGCATGCAAGGGAGGGCCATGTGGCTCCCTTAGGGTGGCCGCCTGGGCCTGTCAAGCCAGGATCTGTGACTCTGATGTGAGTCCCCCCCACGTCCTGCCAATAGCTGCACCTGCCCATGGCCTTGCTGAGAGGATAAGCCTTGCTGATAAGGCTGAGAGCAAGGCTGCCATAATTTATGCTCCCTACAAGAAAATTTTCCATGACTTGTTGTTTAAAGGGGGCTTCCCCAGGGTCAGAGACAAATCTGGGTCCCTTTTGTCTGACGGCTCAAAGAAATGCCCTTAGCATCATCTCAGTCTTTGAAAGTACCAGTGGGGCCGCCTTCACCGTTTGCCGGTGGGCATCTGCCTTGGCAGGGAGGGGCTTGGGGTCTTTGGTGATTCCAGCCAATGACCACACTTTTCCCTCTCTCTGGGTATGACAGTGGCAAGTCAGACCCCATATTAAAGACTCTCAGACTCTCAGCAACCAATATGCCCCTTTCCCTTGCCCCTCCCACCCCAAACAAAATCTTTATTGGGGTCAGCATCAAAATGATATACTCACTGTACCATTCCCATTTTGTGCAGGTGGTCCCTTAGCCCCTCTATATCCACAGCCCTTTTATCCCAGGTATAAGACGTCCCCTCTTCCTTTTAAATATAGTGTGACCCTGGTGGTAGTGGATAAATTTAACATGGAGGCTGAGAGGGTCCAGGAGTTGATATAATTTGGATTCCTTGGTGATGCCTGCTATTTGGCTCATCTCCAGGGGAGGGGAGAGTGGGGAGGAGGGAAGGTATTAATAATTCCAACCCTGCACTGAACAGCCTTAGCAACAAGTCAGCTGCCATTTCTCCCTCCTGCTGAACAAAATCCTTAAGAATGGTTTGAACTTCTAATCTGGTAACATTTCTGGTTTTGGTTTCAGTATTCTCCTGGTTTGGGGTTCATTTGACCTTGTAGGTCATTGCCAGAAAATTGTGGGTGAGTCCCTCTGCCCCGCCTCATATTCTGCCACTCCTTTCTCCAGTGTGTCCCAGTTGATCACAGGGGTTATGGTCCACAGTCAAGGATTAGAGCCCCCAGAACCCATGGGGTCAGGGGCGATAAGCAGCAGCAGTGAAGACAGAAGCAGCGTGAGGGTTGCAGACCCTTGCGTCCCTTTCGCCAGCGGGGTCCTGTTATCCCGGTGAGGACTGTCCCTCCTTGCTATGTGCTCTGGCAGGGAAAACATTCCCTAAACCCTAAACCCAGGGACGGCATAATACCCTTGGACAAGGTCTGCTGACACAGCTCAGACAAGGCGACCAGCGGAGGGTCCCATCTCAAAACAATGCCGTTCTCGGGTCTCCAGTGATTTGGCAGACACAGTCCCACGAGTCCTTACCCCTGGGTGGCCTAAGACACAGACCTAGGAATAGCCCCTCCTGTATTTTATATGAGCCTCTATATCTTCTCAGAACAAGACCCAAAGCATTTAGACCAAATTTGCAGTCATCTCACCCAGTCCTGTGCTCCTTGTCACGGGAGTGATAGGGACACACTGTCCCTTCCCTTGTCCTACGAAGGCAGGTGGCCGAATTAAACGGTCTCCAGGGAACCAGCCCGTGCTTCTCTGCAAGTCCCCGGGCCTTTAATGGATCCGCAGTTTGGGGTGGGTAACCTAGGCAACACCCAGCACACACAAAGTGTGGCAGCCCAAAACAGCGCCAACAAACACCAGGCAGCAGCGGAGCCTGCCCAGGTGGTGCTGGCCACTCGGGACAGCAGGTTAGTAAGCAAGAGCAGCCTAAAGCAATGCCCCCTGGCCACTATTGGTTAGCATCAAATCACCTACTGGCAGCACCAATTGTTTTGGATGCTATGTGCAAGCCAGCAGCCAGCTGAGAAGGCATGAAAGGACAGCTGTGTTAGATCAAAGGCCCTGGAGGGGGAGAGGGGAGAATGAGGGCCGTCTGCTGGGCTTACCATATCCGAGGCTTCTGTGTGGGTCCATGGAGGAGGCGGGCAGTATATGTGGGTCCCGGGCTCTTGCCTTTACTGGGACCCAGGGGAAGAGGCTATGAGGCGACAAACAGAAGTAGCAAGGGCTGTTGGAGAAGCTGAATGCAGCTTCTTATCATCCAAGCCATGTGGAAGTACCTGCCCTGCTGGCAAATTATGTGACATGAAAGGGCAGAAGTGGCAAGGAGCCTTTCAGCGAAGCCAGAGGTGGTGCTTATCATCCCAAATCACACAGAGGCACAGGCCTTGCCAATTGCGGTTATGCCCAGGGTAGGGCTAACTGGGGTGGTCTCTCAAAAGGGAACCTTATGATTAAGCCAGGTAGGATGATGAGGCACCAAATATAATTTCCTCTAGGCCATTACATGCTGCCCAACAGAACTTTCTGCCAAGAAGGAAATATCGTATGTCCATGCTGTTCCATTCAGGAAGGGCACACTAGCCATCTGGGGCTCCTGAGCACTCGAAATGTGGCTACAGTGACTAAGGAGCTGAATTTTGAATTTTATTTTTAATTAATGTAAATATAAATGTAAATATGCACACATCAAACAAGGAAGATGTGGGATTTAGTGAACAATAAAAGCATTTAGAAGAAGAATTAGTTTTAAACTTTGTGGCGGACTGTTGGTTGCCTAATCCAAAGCCAGTCACTGTGGCCCTGCCCCCCCAGCCACCTGCTTCTTTCTTGCTAACTCCAGTTTTGGTAACAAGTGTCAGGAGCTCCTGTGCTTCAGGGAAGGCTAGCTCTTCCGCAGCCCTAAGGACGTCAACCTTAATTGGCCTAGTCCAGAGGTTCTTAACTTTGTACAACAGTGTCACCCGGGGAAACTTTAAATATCCTGATGTCCAGGCTGCAAGTCAGACCAATTAATCAGGCTCTCCAGGGATAAGACCAGGCATAAGCAGTTCGTGAGCCTCCCCGGGTGATTCCAACTCTGGAAGAAGGTGGAGAATCACTAGTCTAAACAATCGTGATTATTCCATTCCTCTCACCAGGGATTGCTCTAGGAGTGGGTAGAAACACGATTCTGGCCAACAAGTATCATCATTCGGGTAGAGTTTTAAAAAGCAGTACATAGAAGGACTGTTCTCTCCTTTGGTCTTTGGATATTGCTATGTGACGACGGGATGCTCAGATCTGTTTTGGCCAGACTGCAGCCAAGAGGGAACAAACCTGAGGATAAACGTAACCAGCAGAGGATGACAAAACAAAAGCTGGAGAGACCATAAGACCTTGAGGGAGCTGCTGTGACACCCAGCTAACCTATTGGCAAAGAACCCGACACATGGATTTCTCATTATGTGGCATAATGAATTCAATTAGTGTTTGAGAAAACAAACAGCTGGAAACATTCTGATTCAAGCTATGTTTTAAAATTTGGATTTTAACAGATAACGTTAGACAAGCACTGTGATCCCAAACTAGCAGACTCGGAGATCTTACGTGTCAGGAGAGCTGCCAGCCTGACTTTAGTTCCCACTTTTCCTCTAGTTGGTGTACAATGTGGGGTCCACATCACTCGTCACCATCTTTATTTATAAAGGGGTAGGCTGGATTGCTTTCATAATGTTTTGTGATTCTAACAGAAGTTCTTCAATTTGCATTTGTTTCGTGGCCCACCTGGTGACAGTGAATAAGTACAGCCTGCCTTTTCCAAGTCCTGGGCCCCACACGAACTCCTCTTCTCAAGCTATGTATGAATTGTGAAAATCTGAAGATGGTCTAAATCCCTGGAAGTCATTTGCATTTGTGCAAAACTGAAAAGAAGGTCTATTGAGGCATTATAAAGAACTCTTACAATTTTCTCTAAAATGCCAAACCAGAAGATCTCATTCATAGAATGAAGGCATTTATATGAATAGGTTATAGGCATAACACATAAATAGTAAATATTAGTGCACTAGCTGCTAACACTTAAAAATGTATGAGTTGTCAGGATCGTGGTGAATGAAATAAATGCCAGAATCCATCTTTTCTCCCCATTTCTGGCTGGCTATTCTTCTGTGTCCTTTTCAATGTAGCCAGCTGCTCAAGGGGGCTAGCATTACAGACTATTTGGGGACAAGGAACGGAGGCAGAGAACAGCTGCAAATATACATGGGGATCAGGTTGTCTGTATGCATTCATACATAGGAGCCAGGAAAAATATCCAAGACCAGCTTCTGGGTCCTGAAAGAGCAAGAGGCTGTGCCTGATGAAACACAGATAACCCCGAGAAACCCTACTTCTAACTCTACACACTTTAAACTTTTATCTTCTTGGAAATGGTGTAAGAGAGGAATTCTAATTCTGTTCCTGCAGGCAGATGCTCATGCTCTTTTATACTCCTGGATGCATTAAACTGTAGAGAAAGAGGTGGCTGGCTAGGTCTGAATGAGTGTAAAAGTGGCACGTGTGGGCAGAGGCAAAAGCCAAATTTGTAGACAGTATAGCAGTTTTTAAAATGAAATGATTTATAAAAGTCTGCAAAGCTGAACTTAAGATGAAGAGATACAGCATGCCGACCCATGTGCAGGAAGGTATAAATGCCTAGAGTTTTTTTTTTTTTTAATTAAGGGTCCTACATAGGAAGACACTGAACCTGAAGAGAGATTTATTCCTCTCTTTGTCCTTTTTTTGATGCTGACATCTAAAGTTGACTCCACAGGACTTTGACAAGGGAAAGAGCTTTGCGGGTTTAGGAGAAGCCTACTCAGGTCCAACCCAGAAACTGGAAAAGGAAGACAGGAGAGAAGGTCCGGCCCGGGACTTTGGTTCCTGGGACAAGCCAGTAAAAGGCATAGCCCCCTGATTTGCCTCCCCTCGACAGTTCTCAGTTCAATCACCAACATTGAAATCTCTGTATTGATCACCACTTCCCTGGTCTCTTCTTCACTGTCGAAACAGCTGTTATTTCAATATATAACTTAAAATTTTTGCAAAGGGACCCTAGCTGGTTTTCTGTGGAAGAGAGAATTAAATTCAGAAGATGCGAATTTGAATCCCAATTCTTTGACTTATTAGCTGTGCATCAGTAGCTTAACCAGTCTCTGGTCTCTGCTTAATATGGGGTCAATATGATGGAGAGAGGGCTAGACCAGAAGACAAGAGCCCGGAGTCCTAACCCTGACTCTTACCCATTAAATGACATGGAGCAAGTTTAACTTCTCTGGGCATGAGGAGTTGAGCTTCATTCTTAACCACAGCTTGCCCTCAGCCACCTGCTCACTGGTTGCAAAGCTCTGGAGTGGGAGGAGGACTGGGGACCTGGGCAGGGCAAGGTGACCTCACAGTGCAATGGGGGAAATAGAGGTGGAAAGAAACAATGGCAATACCGTGGGATAAAGCACTGCCTAAATGGTTTAAACAGTACTGAGGGGGGCTGTGATTTAAATCTGCCCTAGGAATACTGAGTCTTAGGGCTGAGTAGAAATGGTGGTGGTGGGGGGGGTGGCTGAGGGAGGAAGGTGAGAATAGGGAGGCAGGGGCATTGAAGACCAGGAGACAGGGAAAGCACATGCAAAAAATTCTGGCTCTATGGTTGAACGTTTGCATGCTAAAGAAGTCTCTTGCAGTGTGGCATCACTAAAAGGCTGATATTCCATACGATAAAACCCACGCTTTACTCTCTGCCAGACACCTCTTTGCCTCTAGCTCATCCTCTCCCTGCCAGTTAATTACCAATACATTCCTCAAGTGTCAGATCATATGGTATCTTGTATATCAGGTGTTTTCCTGATGCTCCACTTCCTCTTAGTAAAACAAAACCATTTTTATGTATTTCAGTTGCTGACTTATATATGTCTTCCTTGATGGACTCTTAGGTCCTCTCTGACTTTTCACCTTAGCATCCCCAACACCTACCCCTGACCTTGCCATGGTAAGTGCTTAAAAATGAGCACTTACATAACAGTTGTTGCAACACATAATGCAGGACTCAAATCACATAGTGTGAATCCAATCTCTCCTACTTAGTAGCTCGGTGACTTTGGGCAAGTTAATTAAGCTGTCTGGATTTCATTTTTCTAAGTGGAAAAATTAATGAAATATAGAGATATAATGCATATAAAGAACTTAGCAGGGAGGCGGCTGTGGCTCAGTCAGTGGGGCTCCCGTTTGCCATGTGGGAGGCCCCGGGTTCGGTTCCCGGGGCCTCCTGGTGGGGGCGGGCCCGCCTGCACGGCGTGGTTGGCTGACCCGGCGAGCGCAGGCAGCAAGGGGGGGATAAATGAATAAATAAATTAAAAAAAAAAAAAAAAGAACTTAGCAGAGCATCTTGCACAGTTAGCATTCAATAAACTAATGCTATAATTAATAATCATTTATGGAATAAATTAAGGAGGACCACTAGACAGAACACTTTAGACTGAGACTGTCCCAGCTGCTCAGGTACACGTGAAACATCTGTTGCACATTGTTGCACCCTCCAGGATGCTTCACCCAGATTCTGGCTTCCCTAGATGAGTTAATTCAGGTAAGCTGACCCCCTTCTGTCTCAATTTCCTCATTTATTAAATGCAGCTAATAAAATAGGTTGTTTTGAGGACTAAATGAGTTAAATTGTGAAATGCTTAGTATATTTCTTGGTATACAGGAATTACAGAAGTCATAGGTGCTGTTGTTAGTAATAGAAGTAGTAGCACTGGCAGCAGCAGAAACTATGTCCGAGGTGGTTGCAAAGCTTAAATGAGGAAATGTATACAAAGTACCTGGCACTCTGCCTGGCATGCCGGGAGCCCCCAGTAAATGTTAGCTGCTAGCCTCATTTCGGTAGAGCACGACATTCCATTTCTTATGAACTACCCCTCAAGAAAAGGCGCTCCATTTCCTGTCTTCTCTTTTGCCAGAGGACACAGCCAGCCCCTCGATCATCAGTCTCAAAGCTCTCCCACTCTAACTCTGTGTCCTTCTGTGGCTTCAGACACTATGATTTTTTAATGTGAGAAGCACAAGGCAGCCTTCATAGAATTAGCTTCTAAGAGGGAGACATTGATCCAAAGTTGCGTGTGATATTTCCAAAGGCCTGGATGTTTCATTTTAGGACTGTTGCACAATGTGTGATTTGACTGAATCTCTTTTTTTCAATCTACATCCAGATGTTTGGTGTTATTTGACAAGAAGAGTTCCCTAGTGTTAGTCTTTTGTCAGCGTTGAAAGCTGTTTGGGAAGATACTTGAAATCAAATAACAAATAAAGACATATTCCTCTTTCGCTTTTGTTTTCGCTCTACAATCATATCAGAATTCTTGAATTACAAACAAACCACAATATCCATCCGGAAGATAACGTACACCATGTGAAACATGGATGTCTCTGAGTCACCACATCCTAATGTCATCTTTAAAACACATACCTGAGAGTCAATATCCTGTAATATTCTTTCCCCTCTTCCTTTCCGTACACATGAGGCATGCCGCGGAAGTTATGAAAGAAGGAGGAGATGTAAGAGATGAGTAAAAAGCTAAATGAAAAAAATAACTAGAAATGAAGTAATAGAGTAAAAAGAAACCTAGAATATATGTCCACAGGATTGTAAAAAACCAAATAGACAATGATTTCTTCTCTCATGATTTCTCTGTCTTCATTTGGTACAGGGAGGCAAAATCATGGTTAAATGGTAAATGTGAATATCATGATTCCTGATTTCATTTAGCCCCACTGCATTTATTAAAGCCTATATTTAACATTTCACCTACACAAAATATACCATGTGGACCACGTGGGTGAGCCTGCTATAAGAACCTTTGCTTGTGTGGTCTTTGGGAAGGTTTCGAAATAACTCGAATGTTAAATTGCTATTAAAAAAAGATTTTGACTTTTTAAAACACTTGTAGAAAAGAAGGAAAAACATCATAGGTAAGAGCTCCTTAAAGTCCTCAGAGATTTGATCAGGAAGTTGAACAGAGCACGGAGTCCAATAATAGACGCTGAAGAACAGGCAGATTTTGAGATGTCTGTGGCGCAGGAAAGTGCAGATCAAGGAAAAGATGTACCAAAGTTGAGGGTGAGAGCTTGGAAGACTTTGAACTCAGAGAAGTTGTTTGAATATTGTTTTGCGTGTGTGTGGTGTGGTGTATTTGGTGTGTGTTGAAGACTCAGAAAACAAAGACTTCTTTTTTAGCATCTCAAAAAGCAAAATTGCAGTGTGAATGGTACACCTTGGAATCTAGCCATTGGTTTTTCCACCACCTCTATAAAGTTTGCAAAGTTGCATGAGAGGGGATATCTAATGAGTTCAGCTTTAAAATCAGCAGAGAACCAACCAACTTTTACAGTCTTTTCAGTGTATGTTTTGAATCGATTAGAACAGGTCTGTTTTTATGGCTTTTTTGTGTGTGCAAAAAAAAATGCATAGCTATGCTTGAAGTCCATGCTTCTTTTTCTGTGGAAACTGCATGCAGCAAGACTGTGAATAGGGAAGAAGAGATAAGAGCATCTGCCAGAAGTGAAGTACCTGGCAAGTTGAATGAACGATAAATATCAAAGTTACATTTTAAAAGTGCAGACTCTTGTTGGTGGGAACTCGAAAGCCAGACCTTTAAACGCCTTAAAAATGTGTTTAAATGCAAACAGTCTGATTTAATATAGAAAAATTATCTTTTCCACTTTTGAAATGGTTAGAACTGTTTTAAGATGAAGGCTTTTTACTGTAAATATGTGTAATTTGTTACACTTTGCTTGGATCATAAATAGTCAATAGAGTTATTAATCCAAGCTGCTTAATTCCATCGTGGAGGGTTTCCTTCTAATCTTTGCATGACAGATCTCAGGTACTAAAGGAAAGTCAAACATCATGTTCGAATAGGAGCTAAGTTATTTGATCACAATAGGTCATTGCTCTAAGACGCCCACATTCCGTGACACCGTCTTCTCTCCCCAGCTGCTGTGGGGTCTACAGAGGGAAGGGCACACAGACTCTGCAGCTGCATAAACCAGGGCTAAGACGTGACTTTCCACTCATCAATCTTGTGTCCTCAAACGAGATATTTTACTTCCTTACATCTGTGTTTCTTTACCTGTGAAACAGAAATGGAAATGCCTCCCTTGTAGTGGTCTTATGAGGATGGAATGAAACAATGTACACTAGATGCTTGGCACAGGAATGGTGATATTATGGGGACTGAGGTTACTCCTACATTATGTTCCTTCTTCTCCTCCTAGATTATGTTCCTTCTTCACCCAGGTCCATCTTTATTTTCACTAATGTCTAACTGAAATTTAGCATTTCCTTCCATTATGAATGTAGGCAGTAAACCACACCAAGGTTGCTGTGTAATTGGCTCATTCTCGTGATGGGAGAATGGTCTGGAAGCCCAGCCTTTGGCTGTTATAAATATTGTTTGTATAAGTACAAACAAAGAGACTTCCTGCCTCTCTTTGAAGTCTTGATAGTCTATGTCAAAGTTAGGCATGTTGAGGACCTTGGGCCAAATCCAGCTGTCTGTTTCCGTGAAGCAAGTTGTACTAACAGCCATACCCATTTGCTAACATATTGCCTGGAGCTGCTTTGGCTCTTCAAGGGTAAAGTTGAGTAGTTGCCACAGAGTTCCTACAAACTTAAAATATACTGTCCAGTCCTTAAAAAAAAAACTTGCTGACACTTGTTATATCAAATGCAGGAAATTGCTACCTAGGTCAGATCATAGCTGACTCAATACATAGTTCTTTCTCAGGTAAGAGTTGACAGTCACCAAAACATTCAACATCAAGACCCTATTATGAACCAGCTACTGTGCTAGACACAGGGGATTTAAAAACAAAAAACAAAAACAAAAGAACAACCCAGTTACTGCCCTGAAGGTTTTCTATTGGGTGCTGGACACAGACAAGAAGACAAGCAACCACAATACACTATGGGAAGAGCTGTGATACAGGAAACCACAGCAATATCACAGAGATGTGTGATGGTGGTTCTCTCCAAAGTCAGTTTTAAAGGTTAGTCAAACTGTATTTTTCAGAAAATGTACATTCTATGCTACCTGCTGTTAGGAAATTAATATTTGGTTGAGGGAGGTGGCATTAGCTCAGAAAACACTAGCAATACCCCTGTGATAAGATTTGTTCAATTTATGCATCATCATATACAGTATGTAACACGAAGTCATAGGTAACATTATCCATAAGGTAGACCGAGTGCTAGCCGTGCTTAAAAGATCCAGAGCAGTTCACCTGAAAAGTTTAAGAGAGTGTATCAGATAAGGTAAGTTAGGTGACACTGCAATAACAACCTGCAATCGCAGTGGCTAACCACCACGAAGTTTCTTTCTCGATTACTCTGCATTTCTCATGTGCTCAGCAGAAGGTTTGTCAAGTCACACAGGTATTCAGATTGACAGACTCCAGTTCACACAGCTTATACATATGGCCAGAGGTGGATGGAGAGAGGGTGGCATTTCAGGTGCTCGCTCTTAATACCTCTGCCCCAAAGTCATACGTGTCATTTCCACTGACATTTACTCACCAAAGGAAGCAGCATGTCCATGTCTAATATCAAAGTGAGAGGTAAGTACAATCCTGCAATTTGCTTAGAAGAAGAAGGGCCAGAATATTTGCAAGCAGCACTGATGCTGCCCGTAGGGTACTTTTCCTTTTTTTTTTTTTTTAAAGATTTGTTTTATTTATTTCTCTCCACCCCCTAATTGCTTTTCACTTGCTGTGTCTGTTCATCCTCCCCATTTCCTTAGAAGCCACTGGGAGCCGAACCCCGGACCTCTGATGTGGGAGGGAGGTGCCTAATCACTTGAACCACTTCCACTCCCTGCTTTGTTGTGTCTCTCATTGTGTTTTTCCTCCCCATGTCTCTTGTTGCATCATCTTGTTGTGCCAGCTCACCTTGTCTGCCAGTTGCACCAGCTCACTGTCTTCTTTAGGAGGCACTGGGAACCTCTGCTCCCTTCTTTTGTTGTGTTTCTCATTATGTCTTTTTTCTTCTTGTGTCTCTTGTTGCATCATCTTTTGTGTCAGCTTGCCGCATCTGCCCATCGTGCCAGCTTGCTGTCTTCTTCAGGAGGCACCGGGATCCGAACCAGAAACCTCCCATGTGGTAGGCGGGAGCCCAGTCACCTGAGCCATATCTGCTTTCCTACTTTTCCTTTGACTCTGCATGGAGGCCAGCAAGCAGGGCAGACTGGCTAGATGTGGGGATCCCCAGCTACTCTGCACTCTCTTCTAACCCTGTATCTAGTCTCTTAGAAAAAGAAAATGTCCCTGGGCAAATGTCTCGTAGCTTCCAAAGTTGTTTGATTTTGCTCCCTTTGAGCACCTATTTATTTCATAATTTCCTTGATTGCATATGAGTTAAAAGAAGGCAGGAAAACAGGCAGAGACAAATAGAAAAACAGATGACAAATATAGAAAAGAAATAACAAAATAGTGGCTTAACCATATCAATAATTGCTTGAAATGTAAATGATATAAACACTCCAATTAAAAGGCAGATATTTTCGGACTGGATACAAAAGCCAGACCCAACTCTATCCTGTTACTCAGAGAAAGAAGATACGAGCAGAAATCAATGAAATAGGAAACAGGCAAGTGATAAAGAAAATTAACAGAGCAAAGGTTGGTTCGTTGAAACGTAACATAGCTATCTTGGCAGCTCCAAACCCCATTTTTCGTTTGCTGAGTGCGGTGGCGTTGCCGAGAGCTCTACTGGCTTCTGTGTCCGCGAACAGTCACCCACTGCCAAGCTTCTTGGACTCTTGCATGGGCTGTGAATTGAAACATATTCTAAGTAGAAAAGCTATATTAATTGCTTAAAATATAATAAAAGTATAGCTTTTTAAGTATGGTTTGAAAAATACAACTATTTTGTAGGACAGAACAAAACAAAATAAAAACAAAAAAAATGACCTGTCACATTCCACGCAATATAATCAAAGCAGTGGGAGTAGAAATTGCCAAAACTCTCATAATGGGAGCATGTAATGGTTGATAAAATTAATTCCTATTTCTGTTACTTAGGCTTTGAATATCTGTCAAAATGTCTGTCTGACTTTCATGAGGAACTGTTTAACTTTCAGCAAAATATGACTGAAGTAAGATTAAGCATGTATTTAATAATAGAAAATTCACACAACCCCTAAAATTATCTGATAGGCTTAAAAATTAAGCTGTTGATCCTAAAGCTGCTAAATATATCAAAAGTATAAACAAGCATCAACTTTGAGAAATAATGTGCTGCCAGAGACTTACATATGGCTATTGATGGCCAAAAGTCTTTTAGAATAATCTTTAGTCTCTAAAAATGGAGAAGTCTTTTGTAATAAGAGATGAAAAGAATGATGAATTAGCAGAAGATATCGATGCTATTGTTGGCTAGTTAAAATAAAAACCCACAATAAACAAAAATATGTATAGTTTTTCTCCCAACAGCCTGTTATTATTGATGATGCAGGTTTTATTTAGTGGCATAATAGAATCAAGGAAAAAGTGCATACTTAGAATAATGATCCACAGACTCTTCTCATAGTTTTTTTTCCCAATATTTTATCTATAATCAGTACCTTCTAAACTCATATCCCAAATTTTTTTGTTTTTAAAATAATTTATTTAATTCTAAGTTTATATAATTTAATTCTTCATAGTGGCTCTTTTAAACATATGGATTGCAAAATTCCTAAATATTTTACAATCAGCTCCTGCAAAGTAGTTTGAGCCCACTCTAGCATCTTATGTCTTCTTTCTTTAAAACTTTTAATTTTCAAGTATTTTTGAACTTAAAGGACAGTTAAAACACATAAGAAGAACCCTATTCAGAAAACTCCAATACCCACATCCCTGTGTACCCAGATCCACTAATTTTAACATATTGCCACATTTGCCATCAATCTATCAATTCATCTATCTGTCTGTCTTGTCTATCTATTAAACAATTCCTCTTCTGAACACTTGAGTGCAGGCTATATACCTCATGTTCCTTGATCACTTATTACTTCCATGTATATTTCTTAAGAACAAGAATATTCACTAATGTATCAACCTTAAGTGCAATGATCAAGTTCAAGAAGTTCAACTTTACTATAAAGCTTACAGTCAATATTACAATTTTTCGTAAGTCCCAATAATGTCCTTTTGAGCCTTCTTTCCTCCCTTGCTTGATCCCTTCTGGTATCATACATTGCCATTAGTTGTCATTGTGTATTTAGTTGCTCATTCTTCCTTTTTATTGTGGGAATATATATACCACATCAACTTCCCTTTTCAACCACTCCCAAGCATGCCACACAATGGGATTAATCTCAATCTTCCATTACTAAATCTTTCCCATGGCCCGAACAGAAACCCTACGCCCATTATGTATTAACTCTTCATTCCCCCTGGCCACCCCCCTGCCCCTAGTAACCTTTACTCTAATTTCTGCTTCCATGAGTTTGCATGTTCCCCAATATTTTCTTTGTAGTTAATATTTAAACATCCTCAATCTATAGCAATCTCGTTTTCTTTGAAACCAACTTAACTTCAATAGTGTACACACTATGTTCCTGTACCCTTCTGGCCCCTTACCTTTTTGTAGGTCATGTCACAAATGACATGTTTATCTAAGTCCAACACCACTGATTTATCTTTACATTTTATGCATTTGCCTTTTAGAGCCTGTAGGAAGTAAAAAGTGGAGTTACAAACTAAAAACACAATAGTTCTGGCATTTATATTTACCCACGTCATTACTCTTACCCGAGATCTTTATTGCTTCATGTGGCTTTGACCTATTGTCTATTGTCCTTTCCTCTCATTAGCAGCTCTTACAGGGCCAGTTTAGTGGTGATGAACTCTCTCAATTTTTGTCTATCTGGGAATGTCTTAATCTCTCCCTCATTTTTGAAAGATGGTTTTGCCAAATATAGAATTCTTGGCTGATGGCTGATAATTTTTGTTTTGTTTTGTCTTGTCTTTCAGCACTTTAAATATGTCATCCCTCTGCCTTATGGCTGCCATGGTTTCCAATGAGAAATCGGCACTTAACCTTATTGAGGCTCCCTTGTTTATGACATGTCGCTTCTCTCCTATGGCTTTCAGAATTCTTTATCTTCGGCACTCAACAGTTTGATCATGGCATGGGTCTATTTGGGTTTATCCTGTTTGGAATTCACTGAGCATTTTGTATGTGTATATACATTTCATTCATTAAATTTGGGAAGTTTTCAGAAATTATTCTAGAAAAAATTTTGAATATTCTGTCCCTTTCTCTCTTTTTCTTCTGGGTCTCTTATAATGCATATATTGGTACTCTTAACGGTGTCCCATAGTTTCCTCAGACCCTGTTCACTTTTCTTCATTCTTTCTTCCTTGTGCTCCTCAGGCTGGATAGATAATTTCAATGGTCTTATCTTCAAGTTCATTGATTATTTCTTCTACCAACTCCAATCTTCTGTCAAACCCCTTGACGGAATCTTTAAGTTCTGTTACTGTGGTCTTCATCTTTGCTTGGTTCCTTTTCATAATTTCTGGCTCTCTATTGATATTCTTTTTGTGTTCATCTATTGTTTTCCTGATTTCCTTTTTTCTTTGTCCATGTTTTCCTTTAGCTCTTTGAGCATATTTAGAGTATATTTAGGTCTCTACCTAGTATGTCCCAAGTCTGGTCCTCCTCATTGTTGGGTTCTAATGCTTTAATTTTCTCCTTTGCCCATGCTATCACTTTCTATTTCTTTGCATGTTTTGTAATCTTTTATTGGAACCTGGATATTTTGATATTTTAATTTAATATAGGAATTAAGACTCTGAGGTACCTGTTCCTTGAGTTATAACAGCGATTTCCTTGAATGCTAGGAGCAAGAGGAAGGAGGAGGAGGAGGAGGATTTCCAGATTGATCTGTGTGAGTGTTCTCCTTCAGAGCTTATCCATGCAAGTTTAGAAAATAGCCTGTGGCCAAATTGTTGAGGCTGCCCTGATCATTCAGGCATCTTGTCTTGGACATGCACATGTCATCCAGGTAATCCCCTCAGTTACACAGATACAAATGTCCCCTCTTCCCTCAGAAACACTTTCCTCCCAGGGCACTGCACGGTGTGTCATACAGCCAGCAACCCCTTGCCCCAGTCAGCCAATTGACTGCTTTCTCAAAGCACTTTGTGAAAGAGTGGTGAACTGCTTACTACATGCATGGCAACTTCTTGGGCAGCATTCCCACAGGATACCCCCAGACAGATTGAACCAGACATATCTCAATATGTGTGTGAGGTTTACTGTTTCCTCCAGAACTGGGATCAGAGATCTGTACTGGGAATGCAAACTGGCTCCATGCCGAGCCACTGAGTGTGGAGGAGGGACCAGACAGGAAGCCACAAGATCCCACTGCTTTTTAGTGGCCTTTATCTTGATTTTCCACTTACCCTGTTACTGCAGTTCTTTAAATGTTTTCTGGAGCATTGAGAAAGATGTTTCTGCCAATTCTTACTGGTTGCTCAATGCTTCTTAAGGGGGATGGAGCCCTGAAGCATCTTATTCCGCCATCTTGATTGTGGCAGGCAAAGCTCTAATAACCTGATTTTTAAAAATCTATTGCCAATGTTAATTAAAGGGATTGATGGCCCACCTATACTAATCTCCTCTTTGGTGCTATAGCAAATAATAAATCCAAAGACTTATGGCAGTCACAACTAATATTTTCCTTGCTATTGTTGTGTCCAGATCTTTCAGAAATTTATTTTTATGCTTTTAAATTTAGAAGTTAAATCTGCAGGAGAGAACATATATTGAAAAATATCGCCCTTTGCTTTACTATTTGCAGTTTGGAACAACTCATGATCTACATTTCAGATGCTTGTTGACCACAACTTACACAATATGCTCTGAATAATTAAAATGGATTACTTTTACCTCAGGATTTTCAGTGAGGTTTTCAACATATCCAATTACCTTTCTACCTTTGAAGTCAAAATCACAATGAACAGAGCAGTACATTGGATAGTCTATCTAGGTTGTTTGAAAATATTTACAGATAATTTGTGAAGATAAATTTTGCTTGGTAATGGTCATTGTAGTTTGGGCTGAATTTAGCACTCAATAGCAATTTCTAAAATACATGCATTCTCTTGATGCAGTTAGGATTAGAGTTACTTTTAAATAATACATTATAGACCAGTTAATTAAACTCAATCGATACATGTCAACATTAAAATGATATTGAAAGTCAGTCATTTTTTGGTTAAAATTACAGTCATAGCTCTCTCTTTCATAAACACATACATTGTATTCACACAGGCAATTACTTTTCTAAGGTCACATTGGGTATCTCATCCGTATAAGCACCTTATCACCTTATTTTGTGACATCAGGTCAGCTCCTCATGCATTTTATTTATTTTACTTATATATTCAATTTATTTATATGACTGTCTGAAGATATCCACAGATAAATAGTGAAAAGAATCAGGTCCTGTGAGCACCAGGATTAGCATTTCTGAACAAAGGAAAAAGCCATTCTCAACCTCACATTGAACGACTAACTGGGAGAGAATCCTTGAAGGTAGGAGATACCCAGAAAAATGTTCCAGACTTGTGTATCAGATACCTTTTATTTGCTACTCAGATCCTCTCAGACTCATGGTCTCCAGGGACTTGAGCCAGCTTTTCCTGCCCCAGTCACTACTGCAGTGACCAACCACATGGATACTTCCTAGTACACGTATTATTTATCACCCAATGCAAAATAGCTTTTAGAGGAAAAGGAGGGGCTTTTATTAATGATAAGTAATGATAGAAAAAGATTATTATCCATAGAATAAAATGAGACTTGAATCCCTGTTATAAATAAATAAATAAGAAGAAAAAACTCCTTCCTACTGTGAAAGGCCAACTAATAAAAGTAGAAGGAACACTGGAATTAAGAAATCACCATTTGGCAGCCATTATAGTAATAACTGATTGAGACCAAAACTAGTGTGGAAAGTCTGATGAGAATTCGGATACTTACATAGTCTCAGTCTCTTTCCACATGATGCTCATTAATTACAAAGGGAAAAATACTAACTTTACAGCTGAGAAACCATGCAGACACCATCTTAGCCATGAGGTCATAATTAACTTTGGGACAAATTGAGATCAAGTACCACATGAGATGAATCATTGAGATGATCACAGCATCTCTTTTGTGGTATTTATGCCCAAAATATATAACTTGTATATAATCATGAAGAAACATCAAATTACCAACATGGAATGATATTCCACAAAACATCTGGTCACAGTCATTAAAATAAAGAAAATGTAAGGAATTCTTTCATATAATGGAGACTAAAGAGACATGATAGCTAAATATAATGTTTGACCCTGTATTAAATCCTGTAACTTGTTCCAGGGTGGGAACTAGATATGACAGGCATTTTTGAGACAATTGATGAAATTTGAATTTGGATTGTGAATTAGATAGCAGCAATGTGTTATTAAATTTCTTGAATTTGACATTTTTTTTTGTGGTTATATAAAAGAATATCCTTGTTCTTAGAGAACATATTGATGTATTTAGGGTAAAGGTGCACCATGTCTGCAACTTACTCTAAATTGCTTAAATATATACATGTATATGGGAGTGAGTGTGTGTGTGAGAGAGAAAGGAGAGTGAGAGAGAGAGAGAGAGAGAGAGAGAGAGACTGAACATAGATCACAAAGCAATAGTATCAAAATGTAAACAATTGGTGAACTTGGGTGAAAGGAAAATGATAGTAATTTCTACTATTCTTGCAACTTTTCTGTAAGACTGAAATTTTATCAAAAAAACAAAAAAGATTAGAAAGAAAATGCTAAATATAGAAGACAGATAAAAGAGGTCCAACATGCACAACTAGAATTGCTGAAGAAGAAAACCAAAATAACAGAACTGAAAAATATAATTAAATATATAACTCACTAAAAATTTCTCCTGAGTTAGTAGAAGACTTGAATCTATATAAAAAGGTATACAGAGTCCCAGGTTATATTTAGCCTCAACAAAACCTGTGGCATTTTCCAATAAAACTACTGGACCTCCAAAAGTTAAGAAAGAATTACTAAGGCAGCGCAGCAAAATGAGACATGGGAAAGAAATTGTCTTAGTTTGCCAAAGGGCTGCCGATGCAAATTACCAGAAATGGGTTGGCTTTTATAATGGGAATTTTATTTGGGTAAAAGCTTACAGTTTCAAGGCCATGAAATATTCAAATCAAGGCACCATCAGAGACGCTGTCTCACCAAAGTCAACTGCCATGTGGTGAAGCAAGGTAGTGGGCGAGCTCTGCCGAGGTCTCAGCCTTCCCCTCCAGGCTCCCTAGCTTTCAGGGCCCAGCTGTGAGCAGTCAAGCATAGCGCTTGTCTCTTTTCAGCTTCCTCTCTTAGTTTTGGCTGCTCTGCTTTCTTCCCAAATTCAAGCATATGGCAGGGCTCATCTCCTGAACTTTGAGCTGCTCCATGGGCCCAGCCCCTCGGGAGCCTATTTCTGTGCTTCTGTGCTCTGCTAATTCAAAACTCTGAGACCTCTCTCAGCCCACGGGACTTCATGTTTTCCCACAGTCCTTTCTCTCACATGGCAGGATCAATATGGTGGCTTTCTTTCCCCCTGTGTGTGTCTCTCTCTGTGTCTCTGTTTATATCAGACCCAGCAAGAGGGCAGAGACTCAACCTGAGTCACGCCTCATTGACATAGTCCAATCAAAAGGATCTCATGCCCACAGGAGTGGATTAGTTCAAAAAGCATGCTTCTCTTTTTGGGAGTCACCAAATTCAAACTGTCACAGAAATCAAGTTTACTTTGGATTTTTTCACCACTTTTTTCCCAACATCTACAAAGATATCCAAAGAGAGAGATAAAGATTTTAAAGGCAGGCAAAATGTCCTTCAGTTATAAAGACCATAGGCGAATCGTTCTGAACTTGCAGGAGTTCGGGAAACATTGTTCACAGGAGTTCATCTTAAGGCAGTTATTAGAGGATGATCTTTAGCTAACCAAGGGCGATGAGAGAAACCACAACAAAAGGACAGAAGAAAGCATTGCGTGCTTAACAGTGAAACCAAGACTAACACAAAAGTGGATGTTAAATAACCTAGTATTGTAGAAATGAGACAACAGTGAAAATTAAAAAGGCAAAGGGGAAAGAAGGTGAGAAAAATAACTATTTTATTTGTAATAGCTGGAATCAAAGGATAGATTTAAAAACTGACATATTAAGTAATAGATGTAAAACATTAAGAAAGTGCATATGGAAAAATAAACAAGAATAGTGAGGAAAAATTCTGAAGGGCAGTGGAGCAAGGATTACTGCTTAGGAGATATAAAAATAGAGTGTAAAGTCTTAGAAATAAAAAAGATTATAGTATTATGGTATGACTAGGTGGAAAGAAAAAAAAAGAAAAGAGAAAGCAAAGTTCAAAAATGGGCCCTAATTAATTCAAAATTTGCAGATGATCAATGAGAAGCAGCAAAATATTCAATAATTTGGGATGCACAGACTAGTCAGGCACCTGGGAAAAAATAACATTACTACATTGGTAGAAGAGGTTAGATTATATGGCAGTGAAAATGATTCTAAAGTCTCAGTGGCTGAATTTAATCTAACAGAGGTTTATTTATCACTCCCATTACACATCCATTGTGGCTCAGGTTTGCATTTTGCTCCAGTCATCATCACCCTCCCTCTGGAATCCTGTCAGATCCTCTCCCTGGCATGCTGTTTGTTGCCTTGCTGGAAAGAAAAGAGAGACCTGCAGCATCACGTACAGCTTCTGCATATACCGTTTCAGCTCGTATTTGATTGGCCAAAGCAGGTCACATCATCAAGCCTGATGTCAAGAGGGCAGGAAAGTATAATCTCCCAAAGGAAAGGCACTAAATATTGCAAAATATCTGCAGAGTCTAAGGTAGATTCATAATTCACACTAAATTCTAAGATACATTCTAAATGGACCAAAGACTTAAATATAAAATTATGAAACCATAAAATGTTCTATAAGGTAACTGGGATAATTATAACTCTGCAGAAAGGAAAGTTCTTACTAGCTATAAAACCTATTCCAGAAGCCATTAAGGAAACAGATACATTTTACCATGTAAAAAAAAAAAAAAACAAAAAACAAAAAACCAACTTGTTATGGAAAAAAATATCATAAACCTTGTCAAAAACAAATCACTAAAAATTTGAATTTATATGATCAAAATAATATCTATAAATAGTTTCTACAATTCAATAAGGAAAAAGATCAACAAGCAATAAAAACCAGGTAAAGACTTGAACAGATTTTATCAGAAAGGAAATATAAGTAGCTCTTAAATACATGAAAAGCTTCATTTATATTAAGATAAATGCAAATTAGACTACATTGAAATGCTATTTTCATTGATCAGACTGGCAAAATTCCAAAACTTTTTGATAACACAATGTGTTGGAGAGGTTCATCTTTTGCCAGTGGGAGTGAAGACTGGAAATATGTACCCCTGTGGAGGCAAAATTGTCATTGTCTACTAAAACTACAAACCCATAGACAGTTGGCTCTAACAATTCAATTTCTAGGAATTTATCCTGCTGATAAATTCAAACACTTGTGGAAAAAAAAGAACTATACTTAGATAAAACAGAGAGATATGCTGCTGGAGACACTGACCTGCCCGGCTTGGCAAAACAGTTGTCAGAGATACAGATACCACTGGCTAAACAGAGAACAGAGGATGAAAATATACAAAGTTGGGGCTCTTTTATAGTTTATACCCTTCTCTACCTGCATCCAAGATTTTACTCCTGTGAAATAAATTAGATGACTCTTCTTTTAAATGAATTAGATTGACCCTCTGGAAAAAAGTAATTAGACAGCTAGTATTGAGAGGTTCTACTTCATAAAAGCCATTAGTAAAGTATAAAATTAAGCCTGAAGGTCAAAAGCCCTGTTCACTTATGCATAGCTTTCAGATGTTCTTTCTGTTGCTACACTTAAAAATATGAGCCAGAATAATGGATCACCAGACATTTGAAGAAGTAAATAATGTTAAACATACACACATACCCCAATAAAAAACCTGATTAAAAAGACCCTGTACAAACAGAAGTAAGTCAGATGATAAAGAGAACTATTAAAGCTTTAATTAATATCCCTAGACAGATTTAAGGAAATTGCATTCATGAAGAAAGAAACAAGAACTGGATGCCACAAAAGAAGAACAGATAATCTATCTATCAATCATCTATCTATAGTCTGTCTATCTATTTATCATCTATCTATCTATCATCTATCATCTATCTATCTATCTATCTATCTATCTATCTATCTATCTATCTATC
>JAKSZT010054030.1:60618331-60664297 GCA_026826555.1 Tolypeutes matacus | reverse complement strand
ATCTATCTATCTATCTATCTATCTATCTATCTATCTATCTATCTATCTATCTATCTAAGAAAGGTGGGAAGATAAAGATAAGGGAATCTCTTTAATTGCAGAACAAAAAAGATAGGATATGACAAAGATAAATTGTTTTAAACTCAAAACGAACAATCAAGTAAGCTTTCTGGAATAAAAATTCCAGAAATAGAAAACAAGAAACATGAAGCAATAATATTTATTAACTAAATTAAAGAAAATGTATTCCCAGAGCTGAAATAGATATATCTTTAAGGCCATAGGGCCACCTGATGGGTAATCAGAGCACACAGCCCTCGGGCTAAGGCAATTGCAAAGCAATCTCAAATTTTGCTCCTTAATATATAAGTGAAGTCTGAAAATCTCACTGTAAAGATTATCTGGATAGTGTTAAAATTAACCAGAACAAAGGGCCATGATGCAAAACATTAGGCATAGGATCCTAGATAAACTACTCTTTTTAAAAAAATATATTTTAAAAGATGCTTGGATTACATAAATGTTACACAAAAATTATAAGGATTCCCATGTTCTCTACCTCCCACACCTCCCACAACCTCCCACATAAACATCTTTCATTAGTGTGGCACATCACCTGCAATGGATATAAACATTCTGGGGCTTTGCCACTATGCATGGACCATAGTTCACATTGTAGACCACACTCTCTCCCACATAGTTCTGCATGTTATATGCTGATGTAAAATGGCCTATATCTGTCATTGTAATGTCACTCAGGATAATTCCTAAGTCCCGACAAAGCCCCTGTATTACAACTGCTTTTCCCTCTCCCTGCCCCAAAAGCATCCAGTGGCCACTGGCTCCACATCAATGTTGTAATTTCTTCCATTGCTTGAATCACAGTATGTCTACAACAGAATACAAGTAAGTCCACTCTAGTCCATAGCTCTTCCCCCAATCCTGAGGAGTCTGGGATGGTGAATGTCCACTCCAACTCCATGTGAGAGGGGGCTTATATCTCATGGATAAGATGGATGGGATTATCCTGCCTGCAGCTGCAGATTCTCTCCATTCCCTGGGATGGCCATTGTCCATCATCATCTCCTCACCAGGTGTCTTGGGTGAGTCCATTGAGCTGTAGAGTAGGAGTTGGAGCTCCACCGAGATTCCAGTCACAGCTGGCACATGGGCAGGCCAAAGGCTCCAGTCTCTGGAAGTACACCTACAAACTCCAGCACCACATATAGGTTTGAATAGAAGGGACTGATGGACCATAAGCAGGGAGGACTTATTTGAGTCCAACTCTGTCACTCTTAGGAGCACAGATTCCAAAGTAGAGCCCACTGATAAGGCATCAATTTCTGGAGCTATCTCCCCTTATATAGGAGCTGGGTGTCTCCAGAGCCCTCAGGAGCCCCTCTGTTTGGGATGATATCCACTTTGGTGTTTTATGAGATCCTATTGAGGTGTGCGTAAGCGTTACCTCTGGGATGACCTCCCAACTCTCTTTGAAGTCTCTTAGCCATATGAACTCATTTGTCTTTACCTTTCCCCCCTTTTATTCAAGACCTTTTTTCCAGTTGTATTGCCAGTTGGCACTTGGTAGTAATCCCTTGGTGCCAGGGAGGCTCATCCCTGGGAGTCATGTCCCACACTAGGAGGAAGGTAATGCATTCATCTACTGAGTTTGGCTTAGAGAGAGGCCACATTTGAGCAACAAGGAGGCTCTCAGGCAGCAAACTTTAGGCACCCCATAACATTAGGCTAAGTTTCAATTTCAGGAGCAAAGACTCATAAGGGTAGTCATCAATAACAAGAACCCATCAGTGGATCATCCTCCTTAGCCCGAAACTGCCCCTGCACTTGGGGGACTGTTGCTACTCCCTTGGAGAATGTGGCAGAGCTCTCCAGGCTGGGAATTCAGTATTCTATCATTTACTGAGTGATTCTCCACCCACTGTGACCATGCCCCACCCCATGATCATTTGAAAAATTTTATATATTTTTTATGCATGTTCAGGTGAACTTCCTCCCATGAAACCCCCATCCCTGACACCCCCCACCAATGATTCTCTCCTGCCCCCATTGTAACCCTTCTGTGATCCAAAGCTTTTTTTAAAGATTGGCCATATAATAGCCAAATACAATTAACATGAAAGTGAAATAATAAGTTTAAATGTAAGAGATAAAATACATGGAAATTTAAAAAAAACACTAAAAATAAAATAAAATTAAAGGATTGGGGTATTCAAAAAGTGTGAAAAAGCAAAAAAATTTTAAAATAAATAAATAAAATAAAAATATATATATAAATATTTTTTTGGCATTTTTCCTTTTATCACTGCATTATTGGGTGTCCAGTCTGTACTGTGGCACCTTCCCCTCTCACTCCCCATTGTATTCCAAATTTTCATTTAATTTTCAAAGAAGTTTTAGGTCACAGCAAAGTCACACATAGAATACAAGAGACTCTCATATGCCCAACCTCCTCCCCCTTTCCTCACCCCATATTAAAACCTTTTTGTATGTGGATGGTAGCATTGTTATAACTGTTATACAGATAGTGAAACATAGCTACTAAATATTGTCAATGGTTTACAGTATGGTTTACATTTTAGACTGTACAATTTAATAATTTTTGATGATATTTACCATGTCCTGTGTCCATCACTGTAAGGTAATGAAAAACATTTCCCCTGACCACTAAATACCCCCTGTTTGATGTATTCTGTTCCTCCCTCCCTATCCCCCTGGGGCCCATGACAACCCCCTGGCTTGACTCATTGGATGACAAAATTCATAGTTACATGCAATAAGAGGTCTTGACACTCTGGTTTGTCCTCCCCTATTAGGAACCGTCCTGGCTCATAAGAGGCACCCACCTGTCTGTTTCTGGGTGAATCGGTCCTCCCAAAGATGGGAGTCCATCTCCTTCCCAGTCATTGTGTGAGTCTCCACCCACTGATACAACACATTATGACAGGATGAACACTCACACACTCCCCAGAAGCCTGCTCCAGATGTGCCCTGTCCCAAATGCCCCCCCAACCAACACCCTAAACCAGTGACACTCCCTTATCATATTGCCACAAGAGCATTCCCACCCCTGCACTTTCAACCTCATACCCACAAATCTCGTGTTCACCTGGTTCCTCTTCCATCTCTCCTCCCAAGTATCCTGGGTATTCTAACCCACCCTTCCTAATCCACCCACCTGCCAACCCTGCACCACCTAACCCAGTAATATCACTATCCACCTGTCCTACCCCTTCAATATGCAACTATACTCTATCACTTTACAATAGATTATGTCCATATTCATTATGGCTCACAACCTTCTCTTCTTTCTTTCTCTTGTAAACCTATTTTTCAGACAATGGTTCTTGGGGGCTGCTCACTTTCCTCAACTCATATCAGTGAGGTCATGTACTGTTCATCCTTCAATGCCTGGCTTGCTTATTCAACATAAGGTCTTCAAGATTCATCCAAGTTATTCCGTGTGTTCGTACTTTATTCCTTCTTATAGCTGAGTAATATTCCATTGTATGTATGTACCACATTTTGTTTATCCATTCATCTATTGATGGTCACCGGGGTTGATTCCAACTTTTGGCAATAGTGAACAATGCCGCTATGAACATTGGTGTGCATATATCTGTTCGTGTCTTTGTTTTCAATTCTTCTAGGTATATACCCAGCAGTGGAATCACTGGATCATATGGAAGATCTATTGTTAGTTTTTTGAGGAACCGCCAAACTGTCCTCCACAGTGGCTGGACCATTCCACAATCCCACCAGCAGTGGATGAGGGTTCCCATTCCTCCACATCCTCTCCAACACTTATAGTCTGCTGTGTTTTTAATAGCCGCCATTCTAAGGGTGTAAGATTGTATCTTGTTGTAGTTTTGATTTGCATTTCCCTAATAGCTTGTGATGTCGAGCATTTTTTCATGTGCTTTTTAGCTATTTGTATTTCTTCCTTGGAGAAGTGTCTTTTCAGGTCACTTGCCCATTTTTTAAATGGGTTGTTTGTCTTTTTATTTTCCAGGAGTAGAATTTCTTTATATATGCAGGATATTAGGTTCCTATCAGATATATGGCTGCCAAATATTTTCTCCCACTGGGTAGGCTGCGTTTTTATTTTCTTGATAATGTTCTTTGAGGTGCAGAAGTTTTTAATTTTGAGGAGATCCCATTTATCTATTTTTTCTTTTGCTGCTCGTGCTTTGGGTGTGAAGTTCATGAAACCATTTCCTATTACAAGGTCCTGTAGATGCTTCCCTACATTATCTTCCAAGGTCGTTATGGCTCTTATATTTAGATCTTTGATCCATCTTGAGTTGATTTTTATATAAGGCGTGAAATGGTGTTCTCTCTTTTGGACATGTATATCCAGTTCTCCAAGCACCACTTATTGAAGAGGCCATTCTCTCCCAACTGAGTGGGCTTGGTAGCCTTGTTGAATATCAGATGACTGTGTATGCAAGGATTTATATCAGAACTCTCAATTCGGTTCATTGGTCAGTATGTCTATCCTTGTGCGAATACCATGCAGTTTTGACCACTGTAGCATTGTAGTATGTTTTAAAGTCAGGTAGTGTGATACCTCCAACTTCATTTTTCTTTTTCAATATGTCTTTGGTGATTTGGGGCCTCTTACCCTTCCAAATATATTTTGTAGTTAGTTTTTCTAGTTCCTTAAAAAATACAGTGTTGATTTTTATTGGTATTGCATTAAATCTGTAGATTATTTGGGTAGGATAGACATCTTCCTATCCATGAACAGAGAATATTCTTCCATTTATTTAAGTCTTCTTTGATTTCCTTTAACAGTGTTGTGTAGTTTTCTGTAGATAAGTCCTTTGCATCTTTAGTTAAATTTATTCCTAGGTATTTGATTTTTTAAGGTAGTATTGTAAATGGTATTTTTTTCTTGATTTCCTCCTCATATTTTTCATTATTGGTGTACAGAAATCCTACTGATTTTTGAGCATTGATCTTATAGCCTGCAATGTTACTGAACTCCTTTATAAGTTCTAGAAGCTTTGTTGTAGATTTCTCAAGGCTTTCTACATATAGAGACTGTCATCTGCAAATAATGAAGTTTTTACTTCTTCTTTTCCAATGTGGATGCCTTTTATATCTTTTTCTTGCCTCAGTGCTCGAACAAGTACTTCTAAGACAATGTTAAATAGGAGTGGTGATAGTGGGCATCCTTGTCTTGTTCCCGATCTCAGAGGGAAGGCTTTTAGCATTTCACCATTGAAGATGATGTTAGCTTTGGGTTTTTCATATATACCCTTTATCATGTACAGAAAGTTTCCTTCTATTCTTATCTTTTGCAGGGTTTTATCAGGAAAGGATGTTGTATTTTATCAAATGCTTTTTTCTGCATCCATAGAGATGATCATGTGATTTTTTTCTTTCAATATGTTTATCTGGTGTATTACATTGGTTGATTTTCTTGTATTGAACCATCCTTGCATACCCAGGATGCAAACCACTTAGTCATGGTGTATATTTCTTTTGCTATGTTGTTAAATGTGGTTAGCAACTATTTTGTTGAGGATTTTAGCATCTAGTTTCGTTAGAGAGTTTGGTCTGTAATTTTCTTTTCTTGGGGTATCTTTGTTTGGCTTTGGTATTAGGGTAATGTTGGCATCATAGAATAAGTTAGGCAACGTTCATTCTAATTCTATTTTTTGGAAGAGCTTAAGCAGGATTGGTGTTAGCTCTTTCTGGAATGTTTGGTAGAATTCAGCTGTGAAGCCTTCTGGTCCTAGGCTCTTCTTAGTTGGGAGGTTTTTGATGACTGAGTCTATCTCTTTACTTGTAATTGGACTGTTGAGTTCATCAGTTTCTTCTTTCATCAATGTAGGCTGTTAGTGAGTTTCTAGGAATTTGTCCATTTCCTCTAAATTATCATTCTTGTTGGCATATAATTTTTCAAAATATCCTCTTATGATACTCTTTATTTCTGTGGGGTCAGTAGTGATATCCCCTTCCTCATTCCTTACTTTGTGTATTTGCATCTGCTCTCTTTTTTTCTTTGTTAGTCTGGCTAAACGTTTGTCAATTTTATTGATCTTCTCGAAGAACCAGCTTTTAGTTTTGTTTATTTTTACTAGTGCTTTCTTATTCTCTATTTCATTTAGTTCTGCTCTAATCTTTGTTACTTCCTTCTTTCTACTTCCCTTAGGTTTAGTTTGTTGTTGTTTTTCCAATTCCTCCAGATGTGCAGTTAGGTCTTCAATTTTAGCTCTTTTATCTTTTTTAATATATGCATTTATGGCTATGAACTTCCCTCTCAGGACAGCTTTGTCTGCATCCCATAGGTTTTGCTATGTTGTGTTGTCATTTTCATTAGTTTCAAGGTTGTTACTGATTTTTTTTGAGATTTCCTCCTTGATCCACTGTTTGTCTAAGAGTGTGTTGTTTAACTTCCATATCTTTGTGCCTAATCTGGTTCTCTGGCCCTTAGTGATTTCCAATTTCATTACATTGTGGTCAGAGAAATTATTTTGTATAATCTCAATCTTTCTGAATTCATTGAGAGTTGTTCTGTGGCCTAGCATGTGGTCTATCTTGGAGTATGATCCATGTGTACTCGAGAAGAATATATATCCTGCTGTATTTGGGTGTAGTGTTCTGTATATGTCTATTAGGTCCAGGTCCTCTAATGTATTATTCAGTCTTTTTTCTTTATTGATTCTCTGTCTAAATGTTCTTTCCAATGGTGATAATGGTGTATTAAAGTCCCCCACTATAGTTGTAGAGGCATTTATTTCTCCACTTAGTTTTTCCAGAGTTTACCTCATTTATTTTTAGGCACACCAATTAGGTGCATAAATGTTTATGGTTGTTCTCTCTTCTTGAGAGATTACCCATTTTACTAATACATAGTGTCCATCTTTGTCTCTTACATTAATTTTGCATTTAAAGTCTATTTTGTCTGATATTAGGATAGCTATTCCTGCCATTTTTTTTTGCTATTGTTTGCTTGTAAAATTGTTTTCCAGCCATTTACTTTCAGTCTCCTTGAATCCCTGGGTCAAAGGTGGGTTTCTTGTAGACAAAATATAGATGGATCATATTTCCTTATCCATTCGCCAATCTGTGTCTCTTGACTGGTGAGTTTAATCCATTAACATTCAGTGTTATTGCTCTCAATGAATATCTTACGTCAGCCATATTTTCTTTTGGGTTTATGCATGTCATATGTTCTTTTTATTTCTCTTTTTGTCTTTTTAGTTGTTCTTACACTCTCCTCCAACCCTCTCTCCCCTATTTATTCCTTTCAACTTGTAGAACTTCCTTTAGTATTTCTTGAAGTACAGGTTTCTTATTGGCATACTCCCTTAATTTCTGTTTATCTGTGAATATTTTGAACTCTCCTTCATTTTTGAATGCCAGTTTTGCTGGATAGAAAATTCATGGCTGGAAGTTTTTTTTCTTTTAGTACTTTGACCATGTCATACCACTGTCTTCTTGCCTTCTTGGTTCAGATGAGAAATCAGCACTTAATATTATTGTGCTTCCTTTGTATGTGATGGTTCTCTTTTATCTTGCTGCCTTGAGTATTTTCTTTGTCTTGATCATTGGGCATTTTGACAAGTATATGTCTTAGAGTTGGCCTGTTGGGATTTATACTGTTTGGGGTGCGCTGTGCTTCTTGGATCTGCACATCCATCTCTCTCAATAGGGTTGGGAAGTTTTCAAACATTATTTCCTTCAACACTCTTTCTGTTCCCTTTCCCTTCTTTTCTCCTTCTGGGATGCCTATAATGCATATGTTTGTGCATTTTGTGTTGTCAGTTAAATCCCTAAGTCCCTGCTGGATTTTTTCTCTCTTTTTATCTATCTGTTCTACTATCTGTTTGATTTCACATGTACTTTCTTCCACATCATTAATTCCTTCTTCTGCCTATTCAAATCTGCTGTTATGTGAATCCAGCATCTTTTTGATTTCCTGGATTGGGCCATTGATCCATCATATCCGTTATCTTTTTACGTATGTTTACAGTTTCTTCAGTATGTTCTCCCAGTGTCTTATTAATATCCTTAATCTCTTCCTTCACTTCATTAAGTAGGCCCATGATATTTGTTTGGACAGCTTTGATTAGTTGTTTGATGTTCTGCATCTCTTCCTGGTTTTTAGTTTGTTCATTGGACTGGTCCATGTCTTCCTGTTTCTCAGTGTGGTTTGTAATTTTTTGTTGCCCTCTAGTCATCATTTTATCTTGATGGGTTTATTCAGTTGATTAGGTTCTCTCTCTGGTCCAGAGTTTTATTTAGCTGGTGGTTCTGTGTGTGTGTTAAGTTTTCTCTTTGACACTTATTCTTATTCTATTTCCTTGCTTTTTTCTATGTTTCCTTGAAGGCAAAAGATTAGGGCCAGAGGAATCAAAAGAGGTGAGAAAGGAAGGATAATAGTAATATTGATAAAAGTTAGACTTAGTAAAATGAATATTTAACTAATGTAGGCAGTGCAGAGTAATAGGAAAAAAAGTGGAGTACCTACAATGGACTGGGAAACAAAATAGAGGAAAATATATATAATGATTTAGAAGGCCAGAATGGTGAGGAGAGAGAGAAAGAGTAAAGTAAGGGCTGAAAGGAAAAAGTTAATAATAATATAAAAAGAAGAAAACAGAATAGATAAGATAGAAACTGATACCCTTGAAGTTGTGGGCTAATGAAGAAAGGTGGTATGTAAGAACCACCACAGAAAGCAAAAGGTAGAAAGATTAAGGAAGGAAAAGAGATAGCATTGGGAGGCAAAATCAATATAGACAGATAATGGGAAATCACGGAAGAAGAAGCACAGCAAAGAAGAGACAAGCTAGCAGCACCTAATTTTAAAAAAAAGAAAGAAAAAAAAAAGTGGGGGGAGGAAAGAGGAAAGAAAAGCAAGAGACAACTAACAAACAAGAAAAACCAAACAACCACACAAGCAAGCAGTCAAACAAAGCTAAGGAAGAACAGTGTTCCTTCTTGGGCCCTTGTGGAGACTCTCAGCCTGTTCGTGTTCATCAATCACTTACCCTGCAGGGTTCTATCTGTAGGTTTTGAGGCAGATTTTAGCAATAAAACTAAGTTTAAAAAAGTTCTTTTTTTATTAAGTGACAGTCTTTTTTATTTATTTTTTCGGAGAAATAAGGGACCCAAAAGAAGGCCTCTTCTAGACCATCCTCTCCGCCAAGGGCACCCTAAATAGGCTCGTGGAAACTTATCAAGCACATTCCACTTCCTGGCCTCCCCAGGGGAGCTGAAGCTGATACTTGTCAGCACAGAATGATAAAATTGGCTGATTCCTCCCCCTCCCGAGCCAAGCCTCAGTATCACAGGGCTGTTAGGTAAATCAGGCTTCCTCAGCAGATTCGCCTCTCCCCTCAGCCTGGTGCCACTTCAAGCCAGCTGATTTGCTCCCCAAAGCTGTGAGTGGGTCCAGGGAACCAAACCCACAGAAAGGAAACCCCTCTCCACCTTCTGTCAGAACCCTCCCACTCTCAGAGAATGCTCCATCTCACCAGGTTGCCGGTGGGAGTCAGGCCGTATCCCTGGGCAGCTAGGTAAATCAGACTTCCTCAGCAGGTTCGCCTCTCCCCTGGTAGCCTGGTGCCACTTCAAGCCAGCTATTTTGCTCCCCAAAGCTGCAATGGGGTCCAGGCAGCCAAACCCACAGAAAGGAAACCCCTCTCGACCCTCCACCAGAGCCCTCTCACTTTCGGAGACCGCTCCCTCTCACTGGGTTACCAGCAGGAGTCTGGGCTCATCCCAGCCTTTTTCCCTGAGGGTGGGGCTCAGCCGTCCGTGTCGACTACCACAGCCGGGGAAAAACTCACGATTCTTTCCTGAGCAATCCACCTTGCTGTCCAGCTCCCTCCAGATCGATGTCCCCAAGGTTCTTGCTCCGTGGGCCCCCAGCACAGACCACTCAGGCTGGATCCTGTCCCCAATCATCCGTCCTCTGAGAATGAGATGGTGAGTGCCCTCCTAAACTGAAGCCATCTTGCCTGTCTTTTCCTAGGTAAACTGCTCTTGATGAAATCTAAATTTTAAAAAGTTAAGAAGTTCTCAATAAAAAACCTACAATGATAGGGGTATGTCAAAGGGGCACAGGAACCAAGTGAAAAATCAAAGGTGAAACAATTTGAGCAATAAAATAAATAAAGTAATATTGGATTATAGCTCAAAGCATGAAATAAATCTCTATGAATAAATACTGATTAAATAATAAATAAATAATGAATGCATGAATGAAGACTGGGGAGAAGAGACAAATCTCCTGTGCAGAAGAATTCCAAATAAATTTAAGTAGATTTTCTGCCCTCAAGGAGGTAGAACATAACTCCCCACTCTTTGTGTGTGCTGCACATAATGACTTCCTTCTAAAGAGTACAATATAGAAAGGGGCATAGAGAATAACTTTACAGTGGAGAAACCTGACAAACACTGTCTCAGCCAGATGATCAAAGTCAACACCAACGGTGATAAGTCATGTTGATTGTCTATACACTTGGTATGATGGGATGAGAGAGGCAAATTAACTCTGTGGTCTTCTACTCAAAAATCCATAACCCTATTCTAACCATTAGAAAAACATTAGACAAACTCCAACTGAGGGACATTCTGCAAAATATGTTACCAGAACTCCTCAAGAAGTCAGCCTTCAAAAACAAGGTAAGTGTGAGAAATTTTCAGAGCCAAGAGAAACCTAAGCAGACATGACGACTTAATGTAATGTGGTATCTTGGACGAGATTCTGGGACAGTAAAAAGGACATTGTTATCAAAAGAAATCTAAATAAAACATGGACTTTAGTTACTAAAAATGTATCACTATTGGGTAATCAATTGTCACAAATGTACCACACTAATGTAAGATGTTAACAATAGGGAAAATTGGGTATGGAGTGTATGGGACCTCTCTGGACTATCTTTGCAATTTTACTGTAAATCTAAAATAAAAAGTTTATTTAAAAAATCTAATTCCACTTTAAGACTCTGGAGTGCTCGTGTCTCTGATGTAGGTAGAGAAGTCAGCCAGTTCTCTGATGTATTTTCTCTGAATACTATCCAACATGGGTCAGATACAGTACTGCTTGTGTCTCCTGCACACTTCCTTACTCAGCAGGAAATTCAAAGGGCAATAGGATTAAGGCCATTTCTGAACATTTATTGCAGTTCCTAGATCCAGAATCCTTGACTGAAATCTATGGGGATCTAATTATTTATTCCTGACTTGCTGCCAGGCCACTAGGCCCTCAGCTTCTTCTAACCACAATCACCAAGTTCCTGGTTTCCATCTTGACCTCCTTCCTCATTCTTACAACTTGATTTTTTTCTGAAAAAGAATCAAAGAATTTCAGTTCTAGAAGGTAACTTAGACCATACAGTCAAACCCTTTCACTTTATATGTAAGGAAACTGAGATCTAGAGAAATGGAGGGCTTATGCAAAGTCTCACAGCTAGTTTTAATCTCACGGGCAAACTTATCCCTGGCCTAGCCCTGGCAACATCAGAGTTGATCTCTACCAGAATTGACCCCTTTTTGAATAATGGAGAAATCTTGACAGTAGCTATGTTTTAGATTTCATCCATTATATGCTATGAACATGCACAAAAACATATGTGGGTGTATGTGTGTTGGAGCGTGTCTGTGTGTGTACATTTAAGGTTTGAGTCTGAAATAAATTTAGGTCTTGCTCTTCTTTTACCACATAATATTTTGTCTGACGATATCAAAAGGGAAAAGTTAATTGGTAGAACAAAAACTATTGGCTACAAAAGCACACTTGAAATTTTTTTGAATGTTCCAATGTTTTGGGGTAAATGCAACAGAATATTACTTTCTTTTCTGATGACTTCTAAAACTTCTATATTTGAAAGAAAAGATAGTCTGTGTTTGATTCATTAATTAATGTGATTAAGTATAAAAATCTAATTAATTTTAAGACTTTTAATGTCTGTACTTGCCTTTAAAAATAGAGCTCATATTTTTCTTTATGGAGGTAAATTTGAGAATATTATGAAATTAAATGAATCATTGGCTATGTTATCTCCTTTTGGATGAAATGGTAAATTTTAGAAGCAATCACCACAAAAACAATTAAATTTAGAGTTATGATTTTAATAAGGTGATATAGGCTCTCAATATAATACATTTACTCTGGAGCATTTGCAAATTGTCCTTTGACACTCTAATAACAATAATAAAAATGATTTGAGGAGGTTATGATACAGACACTCAAAATATTTGACTCTTCTGAGTGGCTGCATGTTTGAAAATATGTAATTCTCCTGGAAATGTATTATCTTTTTCTTTAAAAAAATCACTTGAGACCTTATAGGCAGAAAAAAAAAAGAAGAAGAAAACAGTAACTTGCTAAAACTATCCCACCCAATCTCAGGATAAAAATTTAGGACAGAGAAAAAAATCTAGTTTTGACCATGTTATACACAAAAAATTGGGGGTGACTTTAAAAAATAATTCCCTGATATATACACCCTCTATATCTTTCACTGCTCAAAAGCAATCAGGCCCGACGTTTAACTTCTACCAATGCAATAAAATCAAGAGTATGATTAATCAAATTTCAAGAAAAAAACACTTGTACCTCCCAACGCTCTGTTCTCTCTTTTAAATTCTGACATTGAGGAAAAGTTACTTTGAAAATTTCAACTGTTTCCTAGAGTTGAACTTTTTAAGTAGATTCAGGTTATCTTTTAAGAAAGTCATAGATAAAGCGCTCTACAACCTGAGAATGAACAAACTACCATTATAAGCAACAGCATGGATGACTCGCACACACACAAAGATAAGCTAAATGAGCCAGACTCAGAACATACTGTGTAATTCCATTGTTTAAAGTGCAGAAACAGCAGAAATTAACTGTGGAGTCAGGATATGGTTACCTTTGGGGAACAGAGATGGAGGGGGCATAAATGGTACTTACCCGAGGATGTGCTTTGGTGAAAATTAATTGAGCAGATTACACTTAAAATGTGGATACTTCTTGTTAACATACTTCAATAAAAAGTTTTTAAAAAAATTAGTATGAACATCCGTGCCTCAAGTCAGATGACTCTTAGCCTGTGGTTCTTAGAAAAGCTAATCGGCATTCAATCAAAGAAAGTTAAATTATGATTACAAATACACCAAAAGGTTTGCCTGAATTTTAAGATTGTTTCTTGACCTTAGCTTGGTGTCAGTGATGACTAGGGTCTCTGGTTTAGGCAGTGTGATGGTTAAGTGGTCAGTTTTGGGTCAAGCAAGCACTGGCCTGATTGTTACTGTGAGGACATTTCATGGACTTAAGTCATCAGTAAGATGACTGTATCTATTACTGATTACATCTACAGTCAGCTGAGGAGATTGCCTTCAACAATGAGACAATTCTCATCCAGTCCAATCAATTGAAGGCTTTAAAAAGAGAAGTGATGTTCTCAAGAGTGGGAAGAGAGAATTTCCATCTCTAGTTCAGTCAGCCAGCTTCTCCTGGGGAACTCATCAAAATTCTTCATTGAATTCCCAGCTTGCAGCCTGCCCTATGGATTTTGGACTTGTGCATGCCCACAGTTGTGTGAAGCAATGAAAAAAATCTCAGGATATCCAGATATATCATTTTGGTTCTATTTCCCTAGAGAACCCTGACTAACACAGGCAAGCACCCAAGAAAGCCACTTGCCTCCAAATTCCAGCGGTTCCAAGCATCTCACTGTATTAAAAAAAAATTGGATGTCAGAGCACTTTAGATGTATCGAAGTTAAAGGAATATTGCATCAAACTCAGATGGTGAATTGAATCTTGATTACCTAGAACTGCTACTGTATTATAGGCATTATTCATTATTATTTCAACCAAAGTGAACTTGCTTTATATAGATGCACTATTTTCTTAAAGGAATGAGTCAAATATATATCACAGGTGAAGGCCAAAAGCATTCTACTGTGTTACTATGCTGATTCCTTAAAACCTATATAACTGTCACATTAGAGTCACCTCAGAATGAACCTACTGTCACCTAAGGAACAGTAAACTTTTTCATTAATTCAATACAGTCTTCCTTAAAGCAAATAAGAAGTGCTGGATGGAGAATATATGTTTTGACTTGACATGCTAGTGAATAAAACTGATATTAGCACAAACGGTTATTAAGAAATAAACAATAGTTCAGACTCTCCATCCTTTCAAATTTTAAAAGAAAAGCATTTAAAATTATTCTTGAAACACAGCATTTGGTATAATTACGCAGTGTGCACATTTTAGCAGATTAGAAGATACTTAGTGGAAAGCCTGACTGCTCTTATCACAGTAGACCACTGCGCATTCAAAATCTGTCCATCATTTGGTTGTTGCTATAGCAACAACCTAGTTCCAGCCAGAGAAAACTGGATCGCTTGTGCCTGCTCATATTGAATCCATCAGCTTCCTTTCACCCATTGTACAGCTGCAAGCCGCGGTTTTTGAAGTGGGCCGGGGAATAGAATCATACCAGGAAATATACTTCTGGTGGAGGGAAATAGAAGGCACGTACGTTTCACTGTCTCCTGTTTGTTTGCTTACAAGTTCTATAATGACACCTTACCAAGTAGATGGCTTGTAATTACTTGTGATGTTTTGGGTTTTGATCAAGATCCTATATTAAGGCAAGCAATTTTACATAATTTAGACATCATTTCTGCTCTTTCTCTCAGCTGCTGGAAATCTTGCTGCCACCCCCCGGCTGTCATCAGGCCCTTTTCTGCTTGTAGGAAGGTTTTTGATGCTACCAGTGGAAATTCATGCTAATGCTCTCCAGATGGGGCTGGCTGCCGGTGGTTTCCCGGCCGGAAGCCTGCTCTGAGTGGTGAGGAGGGGGTCTCTGCAGCAGGCCTGAGCTGGCCCCCTGTCTTCCCTGTTCTACATGTGCATTTAATTCGCAGGCAGGACACCGGACGACCGGACGTGTGGCTCGCCGGTGTCCTCTGCAAGAGCTTGAATAAGCCCAGCAGACTTTACAGACTTCCCTGTGGAGCTACCAAGACTTTTCTCTTCAAAATGCATTAATTAAAAAATATCCATTTAAAAACAAAGGGATTTAACGTGAGTATCCTTTAACGATGAATCCTAGGAGTTGTGAATTATTTTTAAATTTTGTTTTCCTTTTCTACTTTTTACAAACATAACATATTTAGTTAATAATACAAAATAATTATATTTTTATTTAAATGAACTTAAAACATTTTCATTTTGAAATAATTTCAAATTTACCAAAGTTTGCCAAACTAGAACAAACAATTCCTGAATTCCTTCATCAAACCTCACCGTATGTGAACATTTTATGTAACCTCTGTGCAATTATTAAAATCTTATTTATTAACTGGAATTCTATACTGAAGAGATTTCCCTTGCCTTCAATCCACCTATCTCTTTCTCTCTCTCATCTACCATCTATCTATAATCTGTCTATCTTTATGTCAGTATGGACTTATAGCTATATATTTTGTTCTGTGGCTTATATTCCATTTCCGTATTTTATTGCTCATACTGTCCAAGATTTGGCTATTGGAAGCCCCTTTAAGATGGGTCCTTGTCCTTTTTTCATGTCCCCATCATTTTTTGAGCACTTCCTTGCTCTCTAGTACCATAAGTTCTTCCAGGTTCACCTTGTATTTTGTTGTCTCAGTCCTAAAATTCAGACATTACCCCCAAAGATCCCTGTTGTTTTTTTTAATTATTTTTTTAAAAATTGGAGAACCATATTTAGAAGACAAAATCTGAACTGTTAGGTGAATTACATTTTAAAAAAAATCTTGGATGCAATTTTCTTTGTTTACCATTTTTCTTGTTAATGGAAATTCTGTTTTAGAACAAGAATCAATTTATTTGTTTATTTATTTTTAACAAATTTTTAAATACTTAGATTACATAAATGTTACACAAAAATTATAGGGATTCCCATATGCCCCTCCTCCCACATAAACATCCTTCATTAGTGTGGCACATCACCTGCAATGGATATCCACATCCTGGGGCTTTCCCACTAAGCATGGACCATAGTTTACATTGTAGACTACACTCTCTCCCACACAGTTTTGCATGTTATATGATGATATAAAATGGCCTGTATCTGTCGTTATAATGTCACTCAGGATGATTCCCAAGTCCCGAAAAAGCCCCTGTATTACAATTTTCCCTTTCCCTGCCCCCAGAGCATCCAGTGGCCACTGGCTCCACCTCACTATTGTAATTTCTTCCATTGCTTGAATCACAATATGTCTACAACAGAATACCAGTAAGTCCACTATAGTCCATAGCTCTTCCCCCAATCCTGAGGAGTCTGGGATGGTGATGTCCACTCCACCTCCAAGTGAGAGGGGCCTTATATCCCATGGATAAGATGGATGGGATTATCCTGCCTGCAGCTGCAGACTCTCTCCAATTGATTTCATTAGAATCAATTTAAACACTGTATTTCCAATATAGAATATCACATTTTTTTTTGGACAAAAATGTTTAATCGTTTTCCAATTACAAAAGTTATATATGTGCATTGTGGAAAGTTTGTAAAATAAAGAAAGATACAAATAAGGAAATAAAGAACAATTTAGTCCTATTACCTGGTGTTACTCGCAATTTAAATTTTTAAAAAAATTATCTTTATTCCTTCTTTGGATTTCCATACATTAAAATAAATAAGAAGCCACGCTGTTTATTATTACCTATTTTAAAATTGAACAAGTATAGTATTACACTCTTTTAATGAGTGTGTAATATTACATTGTATAGACTTCATTTCTTAGAAATTTATGGTCTTTTCCAGTTTTTAATCTCATGTCATTCAGCAACAAGTATGCTTATAGATATCTGAACTCATCTCTATTCATTGCAGATCATATTTTAAAATAAACACCTCTTTCTTTAAAATTTTTCCATAAAATAATTATAAGTGGTTTGTTTTAACTTTTAACTTTTGGATGGAAGCTTTCCAGAATGCTATATAAATAGGTTGCTATTTCTAAGTAAGCTGTCAGACTCAGAACCTAATTAGTCTTATGTTTCTCTAATCTGTGCTTAGCAGGCTACATACATTTTTATGTATATGTGTGTATATATATGCACACATGTGTACATATTTACATACATGCACACATATACATATATGTATATACACACATACATATACATTAGGCAGTGGTTTTAACTCTGGCCAGTACTGTAAGTATTCATATCCCTTATGATAAGAATTTCCCAATTTATTGTTTATAGTAAAATCTATTTGCATCATTAAGTTATCACTGAAAGGGAAATTTCATAGTAAGGGGACTGAGGTTGAAAGAGTTCATTGGCCTTTTTCAGGGTCATAGAGCTAGTAAATTCTAGAGTTCAGGCTCCAGGAAACTGACAAATGGGTTGGGCTTATGGTACCCACACTTGAAACAAAGCTTTATACAATTTAGCGTTTAAAGGAGTAATATAAAATCCCAAAACTATAGGAATTTTAAAGAAAGAAAGAGGAGTGTATGGAGCCCATAGCCCTGGATGGCTTCTGTTTTAGTTTCCTAGCTGCTTACCATACAGTAGGATGGCTTAAACAATGGAATTTTGTGACATTTTGGAGCTGGCTGCCTGCGACAGATGGTCCTTGGCTTTCTGTCACATGGCAATGCACATGATTGCATCCTCCCCTTCCTCTTCTGGGTTTCATTGACCTCCAGATTCTGGCTGCTCCCCCTAAAATCTTCTTGTGGTCTTCTCTATAAGGTCTCTCTAGTAAAAAGTATTAAGAACTGAGGCAGGAGAGAATAGAGACCTAAGGAGGAAGGGGCAGAAAACCTAATAAGCCACACAAACACCACCTGATAAGAGAAACCGAGGCAGAGGACTGCTGGCTAACATTAACCTGCTGAGTCACACAGGCAAGGCAGGAAGGGGCACCTTACAGCGCACACCCAACAGCTGCTTTATGGAAAGCGGCCAGCAACGTCATTACATGGCAGGAAAGAGGGAAGGGGCAGGAGGGGCTCTGCCACCCCCCTCCCCCAACCTTCAGGTTACCTCACATCTAGTGGACAGTGACCAGAGGCCATTCACCACCGGCCAAATCACCCTGCAGAGCTCATGGACAGCAGCCAGAAGCCAGTCACCACCAGACAGCAACCCCTAACCCCCTAAGAGAATCAAATCACCCACTAAAGTTTCCCTGCTTTGTCTCAAATATGCCAATCAGCACAGACCCTGGAGCCCTGTATCCCATAAAGCAAGGGACCCCAAGGCAGAACTCTCATTTTTCTCCCTGGAAAATGCCTGCCTTCATCCCTGAAGGTGTACTTTCTTTCTCTTCCTTTAACCCCCAATAAATTCTTTGCTTGCCTGATTAATTTGTGGCTCGTCCTTGAATTCTTTCTCACCAAGAGTCAACAAACTAGATACTGACTCTGATAACAAGAATCATCCTGTTTCAGTTGGTCAAACCTTAACTAAAATAACCTCATCACAAGGTCCTATTTTCAAGGGTTCACACCCACAGACTAAGAACAGTTTATCTGGGGTCCATAATGCCTAGAGTAGTTGACATACCATTCCTGAAAGATAATTTGACATTGCTAGGGTGATACTGTCAGAACTTATATCCATCACAGTAAGAAGTAAACAGGTAAAAGGGAATCAGAGAAAAGATTTCATGAATAGGGAATAGGAGGTGTAATGTTGAAGGATTCCTTAGGTGGTGTAGCAGTTTGGCAGTTTGATAGTTATGAATTCCAAAAATAGATATTGGGTTATGCTTGTAGAGTGGTCTGTTAATCTGGGCATGATTAAGTTATGATTAGGGTGTTGACTGGGCCATGTCAGTAGGGCGTTGAGCCCCACCCCTTGGTGGGTGGGGTCTCAAAAAGATATGGCAAAGGACAGAGTGGGAGTAGTTTTGTGTTGGCATTCACATGTTGGAAACTTGAGCTGGAGCCCCGGGAAGTAAGAGAGCTTGGTCATGAGGAAGGAGAGACAAGCCATTCGCCTGAGAGTTCACAGCTGGCCTTGTGGAGCAAGGCAAAGCCTAGAGAGCCTCATAGTCTACAGCTGACCTTGTGGAGGAAACAGGGGAGCTAAGCTCAGAGAGAAACAGAGCCCCGGGAAGAGAGGAACCCAAGAAGCCTGAACTCTGGCAAACGTCGGCAGCTGTCTTGCTCTAACACGTGGCAACAGACTTTGGTGAAGGAAGAAACTTATGTTTATGGCCTGGTAACTGTAAGCTTCTACTGCAAATAAATACGCCTTATAAAGACCAACAGATTTCTGGTATTTTGCATCAGCACTCCTTTGGCTGACTAATACAGGTGGTGAATCTGGTAAAAATTATGTCGTGTGCTTTATCCTCTAAACAATCATGCTATAGCTGAGGGTCTTTTCTCAAAAGCTTTGTAAGCCAGAACCAATGATCATAGAAAGCGCTAGGTGATAACCTAAGGCAAGGTTTTCTTTTCTTCCCTAACCATGAAAAATCTATAAGGCCTGGATCATTAAGAGACTACATATCACATATTGTCATGTGAATTTTTACAATGTGATTGATTTTGCAAGCACTGTCAATAATGTATTTATCACAACCCAATTGGGTGTGATGAATTAATATTGAGTTTGCCCTGCTTTTTTATTTCTTAAAATATGTATCATTGAGAGGGAAGTGCCTCTAATTAAAGCTTTTTATATTGACACATTCAGGGTTCTATGAAAATTGACACATGAAATTGATAATAGATAGTAAAATTCCATGATCATGCACCTAAATATATTTATGGGCCATTGCTCTTCCAAATTTTACTGGGGTAAAAATAGATGCAGGCTCAGGGCTGAGTGCTAGAAGTGGCACCTCACATGCTAGTGTTCTCACTCCCACCAGAGACCGTGCCTGGGTGTTATCTTTATGCTGCAGTGGAAGAGTGGATGGAGATACCATCTTCTTGCATGATTCTGAGAAAACCAGGTAACTGACTTGGCAGGGAGGAGGAAGTAGAGCAAAAAATGCCCTGTCACTGGGAGTTTGGAGTTCTTTCCCTGATCTCCAAGTAGGGGCTTCAGAAATCAATGAATCTCCGAGAGCGTATGAAAATTTTGAAAAGATTAGTGTGTGCTGGTGGTGTTGGGGAATGAGTCATAGTTGCAAAGTTGAGTGTGATCCGAATAGGTGGAGAAACACTTTATAAAAACATGATCACGAGGAGAAGGTTATAAGTACAGTGCTGTCAATACCTGCAGTGGAAATACTTCCTTCTGAACGATAAATAGGAGTATGAGCAGGCATATGGTCTGACAAAAGTACAGAGTGTTTTGTCTTGTTTTGTTTTACCTTCTTTTAACTGGGGCTGTCTGACAAATTCTTGGACAAATGGTGGGTGTGACTTTCTAAGAGACCCCCTTGTTCTTCCCTGACTCAGTCTGTGATTCTCCTTACCCAGCTCCTGAGGTTACATAGACAGGACAAAGAGAGGCTGACATGGTTCCTGTCCTCTAGGCCCTTGGAATCTAGGGTAAAAGCAGCTCCATAAGCATGTCATTTCCATAGAAAACACTAGGTGATAAGCTAAATGTTTGAGTGTGGGCAAATTCCTGAGGCAAAGCACCTGTTAAAGGGCATTTCCTCCTTTACAAGTTATGCCAACTGTAATTTATATTTTTTACTTACAGATAATTAATAAGGGTCAGAATTCCTATCTGAAGGCATTTAAAGCTTTTCTTTCCAGTATTTTTACTGGTGTCACCCCTTTTAGCATTATAAGTCCTGGAAATGGGTGATCTTAATGAATCTATTATAAAATTTCACACGATGCCCATCAGTGCTGTAGGTAGGTCTGCCTAGTGCTTAGAGAGAGCCCATGTTACATGGCAGGCCTGGGGGTAAGCCCTGAGAGGAACTCAAGAGATGTTGCATGAACACATGAGTGAATACACGAATGAATACATGAATGAAAGGCAATGGCTTGATGGTTATGTTCATTCAGGGACTCAACTAGGTCCACAAAATATCCAGATACCTGGTTCATGCAGCAGACCAGGCACATATCACGTGTTCCTACCAAGGATGGTGGGACTTTTAAAATTTTTGAAGGTCAGTTCTGGTTGGCTCAGAGGCAGGGCAGTGCTGAGCTTGCAGGCTGAAGGCCACATGTCCCTGTGCCTGGGTGAGCAGCAGCTGACCAGATCTGACAACTGCTAATGATCTGCTTTATTGTTTGTCATTCAAAACAGAAACCAAAGAGATGAGACTCTGCCCACCCTGAAACCTTAATATATAATTAGGTCCTCACGAGGAGAGTAAAATCAGAGCCAGAAATTCCATCCCTGAGCCCTATTCACACGGGCTCCTTTTTAAGGACTTAGAGAGGGCAAGTCCACAGAACATACATTTGTAAGAATAAATAGTAAACCAGTGGAAGACAGAGAGATATGGTATGGATTATTGCAAAAGAATCCCCAGGAAAAGCTATCTGCTCAGCTCATGGTTCTCAGTTGAACATCAGGACCACCTGGAAGGCTTGATAACCACACATTGCTCGGCCCACCTCTAAATTTTCTGATTATTTAAGTTTGGGGGACCCTGGTGGCACCTGATAACTTACATTCTAACATATTCTCAGGTGATAATTGACCATATTGTCTTGGGAACCACATTTTGAGAACCCCTCTGCTAGGCCAAGCTGCTTATATCTGAAGTTGCATTGTCAAAGAAGGTACATTCTTTGGAGTTAAGAACAATATTTTTTCTGGTGTTACTTTGTTTGAATGCATATATCCCACATTAAGCCTTATTTTCTTTGAGAATATATTCTGTTTTGATTTGGGTTCTTGTTTTTCAGCTTCATTCCCAAGGCAAGGGGCATCCTAACCACATTTCATGTTTTGTAAGGGGGAAATGCTGAGAGAGAAGCCTGATCATTGTTAGGAGGGCACCAGGGCTGCCCAGGCTGAGGGGCAGGAGCCCCCACATCTGGAGGACAACCACCTCCAGAACTTTAGAACCTACAGTCCTGCCAATAATCAGAGCCGGCCTGTGAGGCTCTAAGAGATTTAGTGCCATACTGGTCAAGTGAATGGGGCACACAAGCAGAAGTAGGAATTCAAACTTAGGTTTCCAACACCAGTTCCGCATCTCAGGAGGCTGCAGTGGAGGTGAAGAGGATGGAAAGGCAATAGGGACAATTGCCAAGTTGTAATTGAGCATCTACCATGGGATCCGGGGACTGGGCACACAGTGGAGAACTAAGCTGACCAAAGCCCTGCCCTTTGTGGAGTTTACACTCTAGTGAGGCACACATCAGGGAAACATGGTAAATGAGTACAATGCAGTATGTTAGAGAATGATACATGCTGAGAAGAAGAATTATAGCAGGAGAGGGATATGAGGACGGTGGTGACCCTAAGGTGGTGACTTTGGGTCACGATCTGAAGGAAGAAAGTAGCATTCCAGGCCTAGGCAAGAAGGCCTAGGGGAGAAGCAGGCAGGTGTATTTGACAAATAGCCAGGAGGCCAGAGTGGCCACTGTGGAGTCTACAGAGGGAGAATGATACGATATGAGGTCTGAACAGATCATTGCAGAGCCTTCACGGTCATAATAAAGACTTTTAATAAAGATGGGAAGTCATTTTACAGTTCCATGCATGGGGGCTGGTCATGATCTACTTATATTTTAACAAAACTACCCTGAGGATAAACTGCAGGGCAGAAGGGAGTCATGTGAGGAGGCTTCCGGAACGATCCCAGCAAAATGTGATGATAAAAATCTGGTCCTAGAAGGTGGCAGCTGGGGTGGTGAAAGTGGGCTGACTCTGGGTGTATTTTGAAATATCTTCCTCACTTCCTTGAATGCCTTGTTTAGGGCTGCCCCTTGTTGTTGAAATCCTCCAGGTTACTGGTAAACAAATGAAAGATTAAAGAGGTTTTTAAAATTAAAATAAATATAGCCAATGCTTTGAAAAATTGACAGTCATCTCGGGTTGGGGTCAGAACCTGGGACGAGGATGTTAGAGGTCCCTCCTTATGAGGTTTGTAATAATTAGCAGGTCCAAATGATTGAGCAAGCCACAGCCTATGTGTGGGGAGGCAGCCCATCTCTCCCCAAGAATGAACAAAGGAGCCATATCACAGTGGGAATAGAGCAGATAAGGACCTTCACCCCTTCCAAGCCCAGGCACCAGAACCTCTCCCGCATTCCAAGAATGCCCCACCTCCTAGCCCATACATGGGAAGAATTCACTTTTACAGCCCCTTATTGGTCCCAGGCTGTACTCGGTCTCTAAACTCCTCCCCATGGACTAACGTTTCCCTGCCTATTGATGTATTGTATAAAGTCATATCGACCACCTTCCATGGATGGGCTGAAGTCTATTCTTCAGACCCCCTCCATTGGGAGAGCTTCTCAAGAACCTTCCTGCCTGCAATCATCAGTCTCCGTGTCCCAGTGATCGCCACTTTATCTCCAACATTTGGTGCCGAGACCCAGGACTGGGTCCCGTTGAGACTGATTGATTGGTGAGGAATCTCCACCCTGCCGCTGCCGACAGAACCCATCCAACACCGGACACTGAATCATAGCTGGGTGAGTCAAGGATTTCTCTGCCGGAGGAGCCTGCTCTCTCTCTCTCTCTCTTCTTTTTCCATTGTCCAGGACAACCCACCAAAAATCCTAGCACTAGGTCAGTGATCCTCACCATCCCTGAGGGCCACAATGGGTAGGAGGCCCTTGTTCTCGTGGGAAGAGATCCCTTGGCTCCAGAGACGTCTGGCTCCAAGCCCGGTCTCCTATTTCCTTGGAGATTTCTGACTTATTTGGGGACGCATGCCTCACTCAGAATCTCCCCCTGTTTTAAGAATCCTTACACCACCTAAAATGGGGAATTCTATTTCAATCCCCCCAGAAACCATACCTCTAGTCTGTCTCCTTCACAACCTTAAACTGCTGTACCTTGAAAGGACACACTAGACCCAAAAAACTCATTTTCTATTTGACCTCTGTGTGGCCACAATACAAATTGGACAATGAAAGTCAATGGCTGGAGAACGGCACTTTCGATTTCCAAATTCTCTGAGACTTAGAGAATTTCATCCAGCGCAATGGCAAGTGGTCAGAAATTCACATGCAGGCATTCTTTTTCCTTTGTAATTGTCCTTCCCTTTGCCATTCCTGTTCCTCTTATCAAATTCTTCTTTTATACCAAAAACCCTGTCAGAAACTTTCCTTCTCTTCCTCTCTCACACCCTCTAAAACCTCCGAAAATCTTGGCTTCGATCTGGCAGACCAAGCTCCTCCCGCACCTCCTCCCTGTGTATCTTCACCCTTGTCTCCATCCCCACCCTCCATCCCCACTTCCACTCCCCCTTCATCACCGCCACCTTCCGACCCCCCATCTTCCGCCATGCCGGCCTCTGCTCCTCACTTCTCTCCCCCTCATACTTGTTCACGAGGACTACGCCCCTCCCCTCCCTGTCACTATCCTCCACCTCCTTCCATGCAAAGGCTAGCCCTTCTCCACCTCTTAGCTCTACACAGACTCCAACCCCCCTCTTACCCCTCTGAGAAGTGGCAGGAGCCGGAGGAATAGCTAAGGTACACGTTCCTTTCTCACTCTCAGATCTGAGTCAAATAGAAAGCAGATTAGGCTCTTTCTCTGAAGACCCTGCCACATACATTAGGGACTTCAAACATCTCACACTCTCCTATGACCTTACCTATCAGGACACACACGTTATCATTACTTCCTCAACTACTCCAGAAGGAAAAACCGCATTTGGGCTGCAGCTGCCACTTCTGCAGATTCCACGCACACTCAAGACCCAGCAGGCCTCACCGCAGCTCCCATCACTAACCCACCTGGGGCTACCAGCCAGGATCCACTGACCTTCCCTGCATGGCCACTGGTAAACTTGTATAATCGAGGACATGAAAAAGGCTGCCCTAAAGGCACTTAATTATGGTAAGATTAAGGAGACGTCAGAGAAACTTGATGAAAATCCAGCCGCTTTTATAAATAGACTAACCAAGTCTCTCCTCAAATACGCGAACTTAGACCCTGAGTCAGAACCTGTGCGACTAGACCTACATACCCACTTTATCACTCAATCCTATCCGGATATCAGGTAGAAAATACAAAAAGTAGAGGATGGCCCTCAACGCCCTCAGAAAGACCTCATTAAAGCAGCCTTCAAGGTCTTTAACAATAGAGAAGAGGAAGCTAAATTAGAAAAAAACAAACGGGATCAGGCTAAAGCCTCCCTCCTGGTTGCTGCCCTCAGGCCCGATTCTCAGAAACCTAACTCTTCTCTTTCCCCCTGTTCACCTCCGGGACCCTGTTTCAAATGTGGAAAGGACAGGCATTGGGCACGCTCCTGCCCTGATCCCAGGCCCCCACTGGGGCCTTGCCAGGTGTGTCACCGCAAAGGTCATTGGAAGTCGGACTGTCCTGAAAACCCTGTTCTCAGGAAAGTTCCTCCAGCGCACCCCACAGACCCAGAGCTGGGATCCTCCTCCTCTTTTCCAAACCTCCTCGGATTAACACAGGACAACTGACAGTTTCCTCGTTCAAGACAGCCCTACAACGCCATCAGTAAGTCTGAACCAAGGGTTATCATCAAGGTAGGAAGTAAGCTAATCTCCTTTTCAATTGACATGGGGGCCACATAGTCAAGACCTTTATCCACTTCCTCAATCTCCATTGTGGGGGGTGACAGCATTCCTTCTTCCCCTTTAATTACCAAACCACTCATATGCTGAATAGAAGATCTCACTTTCTCTCATCAATTCCTTATAATCCCTACTTGTCCCTCCCCACTCTTAGGCCCTGACATATTATCCAAACTGCATTCCTCCATTTCCTTCACTCTCCCATCCTTTCAAAACAACTTCCTTTTCCTCTTATCCACCCAACCCTCCCCCTCCCCGATTCCCACTAACATTCCTGATATTCCTCCTGTACCACAGGCAGAAATAAGTCCCCAGGTCTGGGATACTAATTCTCCTTCAGTCGCAACACACCACCCTTCTGTTAAGATAGTCTTAAAAACCCCTCCTCTTCCACAAATATTCCTCAGTATCCCCTCTCTCTCAGTGCTTGACAAAGTCTTAAACCCACTATTGACAAACTCTGTGCTGCTGGTCTTTTGCGCCCAACTAACTCACCCTTTGACAACCCCACCCTAGCAGTAAAGAAACCAAATGGAACCTGTTGCTTTGTGCAGGACCTTAGAACTATTAACGAAGCCACACAGCCTATCATTTCCCTAGTTCTTAACTCATACAGTGTTTTGTCACACATACCCCCTCAAACTACACATTATATTGTAACTGATCTCAAAGACACCTTTTTCACTATTCACCTAGACAAGGCTTCCCAAGATATTTTTGCCTTTATGTGGACAGATCCTGAAACCCCCCTAAATCCCCAGCAACTAACATGGACAGTTCTTCCCCAGGGCTTTAGAGATAGTCCCCACATTTTTGGACAGGCCCTACACCGAGACCTCTCCAACCTTCAACTGCCCTCCAGTACTCTTCTCCAATATGTCGATGACCTACTCCTTTGCAGCCCCTCCTTACAAACCTCCACAACCCACATTATCACCCTGCTTAACTTTCTCGGTGATAAGGGATATTGTGTTTCCCAAAGCAAAGGACAATTTTAAAAATCAGAAGTAACCTATCTGGGTCTCCATCTTTGCCCCCTCACATAAATATCTAACCCTGGATCGAATCCAACTCATCAGGGACTATCCCTTCCCACACACCAAGGCAGATCTCCTTTCTTTCTTAGGGCTAGTCAACTTTTTCCATCTGTGGATTCCAAAATTTTGGGTCTATATCTAAACCCCTCTACCAAGCCACTTGATTGCCCTCTATTGCTCAAGTCCGCCTTCTGTAAATTTAAAGAAGCCCTAATTACTTGTGCCCGCTCTGGCCTTTCCTAATCTCACTAACTCCTTTTCCCTCTATGTCGATACCTGATACGCATATGCACTAGAATCTTAACAAAACCCTATGGCACCGATAATCGAGTCATTGCCTTCTTCTCCAAACAGTTAGATCCTGAAGCCCTTGGTTGGCCTACTTGCCTCAAAACCCTCACTGCTGCTTCCCTTCTGGTGCAAGAAAGCTTTAAATTATCTCCAATAAATCATCTCAATGTTTCTTTCTTCACATTCCTTATCTCTTCTCTTAACTCACAAAGCTACTGCATCTAACTCCTCCACCCGCCTCCAAACCCTCCATGCAACCCTTCTACAAAACCCTGGAGTCTTCCAACACCGCCGTCCTCCTCTCAATCCTGCCACCCTCCTTCCCACTGAACCCAACCCACCCCCGGAAATGCCTGACACTAATTACATATTGATTGTAGTGAAGTGCTTGATCTTGCCAAACACCTTCCTAATACTTTAGACACTCGTCTTCCCAATCCTACTCATACATGGTTTATTGATGGCAGTTCTACCAAATTAGCGACACCACTCAGGCTTGATATGCTATTGTTACCTTAACTGAAACTATTGAGTCAGGTCCCCTCCTCCCCGGGACAACCTCACAAAAAGTTGAGCTCATAGCCCTCACCAGAGCACTAGTCAGAGGCAAGGGGCAAGCCCTAAACATCTACATTGACTCCAAGTATGCATATCACACCCTACACTCACAGGCCCTCATCGGGCAGGAGAGAGGGTTCCTAACTTCTAGCGGGTCATCCATTGTTAACAAAGATCTCATCCTACAATTACCCAAGCGGCATCACTTCCAACCCAAGCTGCTATAAGTCACTGCAAAGGCACCAAAAATCGAATTCCCCTATATCTGTTGGCAATAACTGAGCCAACGCTGAAACCAAAGCACAGGCTACCCAACCCTGCTTAGGTTCACACTCCACTGTCACACCCATTCTCCCAGCACATCCATATCCTGCCCCCCCCCGCCCCCGCCATTCATCTGAAGAAACCTCAAAGTTTCCCTTTATGGGAGCAAAACAAATTGAGGGGTGGTTCATGAAAAACAGAAAAATTCTTTTACCTGAATTAAAAACACACGACATTCTCACCTCCCTGCACAACCAGTACCATGTAGGACACAAACCGCTTTTACAACTCTTATCTAACTCTCTACACTATCCTGAACTCCCAAAACACTTCAAAGAGATTACAAAAAGCTGCTCTATTTGTCAACAAACTAATATCCACGGAGGCTTTACACCTTTCTTGTTCACAGCCTACCAATTTAGGAGCTCTAGGCCAGGACAAGTCTGGCAATTAGACTTTACACACATGCCACCTGGGAGGAAGGTTAAATACCTTTTGGTCTATGTAGACACGTTTTCCGGGTGGGTTGACACATTTCCAGTCACCTCTGAGTGGGCTGATGTTGAAAGTAACATCCTCTTAACAGAAAAATTTCCAGATTTGGCCTTCCCTCTTCTCTGCAGTCAGATAACAGGACAGCCTTCTCTTCACAGATCACAAAAGGGGCTTGTCGTGCCTTAGGAATAACCTGGAAGTTACATATTCCTTACAGACCTCAGCTCTCCAGAAAAGTTGAGCGTATGAACAGGATCCTAAAACAACACTTAACCAAATTAACAATGCAGGTACAGACACCATGGACTGAACTTCCACCCTTAGCTCTCAGGAGAATTCGAACGCTTCCTTGAAAACCACACTTCCTAAGCCCCTGTGAAATCCTGTATGGACGCCCTTTTACTCTTACCAGTATACCCTCCCAGCCATCAGATTTCGACAGCAATGTAGTTGGCCTAACACAAATGCATTCATCCCTGCATCAGCTAACTGACTCCACTCTTCCTGAGCCGGAACCTTCTGTCCCCTCTCTACTATTCATCCAGGTGACTGGGTATACCTAAAAGACTAACACCCCAAACCTTTAACCCCAAAGTGGATGGGTGCTTTTCTTGTCCCTCTAATCACCTCCACCACAGCAAAACTTTTGAATTTCCTATTGTGGATACACTTTTCCAGATTGAAGCCGGCTCCACCGTGTTCTGCAGACAGCAAACTACGAGACCCTGAGGCTCAAGATAAGTGCACCTGTGCCCTCTGGGGGACCTACGATTGAAACTCACAAAGGACAGAAGTGACAACACTCCAAACACAGGGGGTATTGCCCCTTTGACACTTCAGGTTCCTCTTAATTCTTTACCTTTTCCTTCTGTGCCTTGTCTACAAAGTGCACCTAAACCTGGCAGCATCAACACATATAGTACTATCCCGAGCCAACACTTTCATAGCATTCTATCCTCACACTTAGCCGACTTTTTTGTCCCTTGTGCCCTTTTGCTTGAGCAATACCTTGATGTCATTCAAGACCTGTGGTTACAAGGAGATTTGCTTGATTTTTACCCTGAAGTAATCCTCTTCTTCTCCTTTGCCACCCTCTCCCTTTTCTTTACTAACTAAAGTCTATATAATGGACGTCCTGTTTTACCCTTCAACTCCTCTTTGTACTAACCTCTTAAAAAACCCCTTATCATCCCCTTACAGACACTATCCAAACCACAGCAACTTCAATTAACCATTCCGATTGCTGGATATACCCTGAGTATACCCATGCTGAAACCATATCTTTCTTTACTTGCCTTTCCTCTAAGCCCAGAAACTCTCCTGCATGTTTGCCAACAATACACTAGCTTTGGAAGGCAATGGGTTACAGAACCCTCCCCAAGTTTACCAGAATATGAAGCTATACTTATTCTCCGTCAGACCTTAAACATCTCTCATTCGGGGGAAAACTCAAATTCTATTGGTATGGTCATCGTCCTAATAGACAGACCTCTTTTATGCTTTAAATACCTGTCCACACGACCTTATGCAACTAATTTAGGACATAAACCCACTATATCTTGTAATCATACTCTACTCTTTAACACTACTACACTGCACTGGCAGGCAGATTTGAAAGTGCCAAACAAACATCTTGATTCAACCTTATTTTGGGATGGCTCAGGCATAAATCAAACACTACCTATATGAGTAAGCAATAAAAATTATACTGAAAACGTACTGTGCTTCAATAGCTCTTATAGACAAACCGAGTTATTCGGAGTAGGAACACAATCGGGACAATTATACAATTTAACTAGGTTAAAAACTAGAAAAAAACAAAGAATGTCCTCTCTTTTCTTTTCTGAAATCTCTGTCAGACTAAACTAACATATGACCCTTCCAAACCCTATTACTCTCCTTTATGTGTTAATGTAGTATATGGCGGGACCCAAATGTCCAACATTCCCAATCACCCACATTCTTATTTTATTCCCTAAGGCCCCTCAATGGCACTAAGGTTTGTGGGCACAGGTTTCTATTTTCTGTGTGGTAATACTGCATACCTAACACTTCCTACCGTATAGATGGGAACTTGCACTATAGTATCTATTATTCCTAATGCCGCCATCCTAAAATCCCGAGATATGGCCTCCTCTGGACAAATATCTAATCTCGGCTCTTTTCTTGAAACCTTACTTCAGCCTCAACAACTGAGGGAACGGAAAGAGAGGCACTTCTTAGGACACCCAGAATTTGGATATCATGCCCATGGTAATCCAATCCTAGGAAGACCTGGCATAGAACCACCCTCATTCGCTGTCTGTTCTGGTTAGAATGAGCAATCCTAAATACCTCCCTCCCATCACAGCTATCCTGGAATGCAGCCATGCAGGCCATGGACAATCAGCAACTGGAAATTAACTGCCTGGCATTAGTTGTCATACAAAATAGAAGAGCAATGGATGTCCTCGCCGTTGCAGGAGGCACTTGTGCAATCATAAATGAAACTTGTTGTTTCTCTATTAACAGGATGGGGCAGGTAGAAGAAAATCTCAAAATTTTAAAGGAAAACATAGAGATCATTCAGAGGGCCCAAGACAACGGCTATGGAAATCAATTCTGGTTATCCTCATTTCTTTCTTTCTTCTCCTCACCCCTAAAATCAATCCTTTTCCCCATTATAACACCACGACTGATAGTATGGCTGTTGCTTTTGGCCCTCATCTCTTACATCTTCTCGTCCAATTCACACGCTGAGTCGTACAATCAACAGCTCAGGAACATGTGAACGGCATCTTTTTGCTACGTGAACGCCAATACCAACCTCTTTGGGACCAGAAATCAGAACCACTGGACAGAACAGAAGGGAACCCTTCACTGCCCCATAACGGCAGGAAGTAGCCAGACTGAGCCGATGTCCCGAATCCCCTCACCCTTCTGTTCTGCCCAGCATTCCCATTACTTAGGTCCTTCATCATATATATAAAATCAAAGAGTTAGGAATGTTAGAGGTCCCTCCTTATGAGGTTTGCAATAATTAGCATGTCATAAGGCTATGACTCAGTTCCGATCGATTGAGCAAGCCACAGCCTATGTGCCTGGAGGCAGCCCATCTCCCCCCAAGAATGAACAAAAGATCCATACCACAGTGGGAATGGAGCAGATAAGGACCTTCACCCTTTCCGGGCCCAGGCACCATCAACCCATCCCACATTCCAAGAATACCCCACCTCCTAGCCCACTACCCCATAGCCATACATGGGAAGAATACACTTTTACAGCCCCTTATTGATCCCAGGCTGTACTCAGTCTCTAACCTCCTCCCCATGGACTAACATTTCCCTGCCTATTGATGTACTATATAAAGTTATATCCACCATCTTCCATGGGCAGGCTGAAGTCTATTCTTCAGACCCTTCCATTGGGGGAGCTTTTCGATAAACTTCCTGCCTGCAATCATCAGTCTCCACATCCCAGTGAGCACCACTTTTTCTCCAACAGAGGATTAATATAAAAGTAGTTTGTTAGGCAGTGTTCCCAGGAAATCCCAGATTTAAGGGAATGGGGAAGTGTAGGTGACCACCTGTGCCATTTTACCCAGGAGTGTGATGTTTCCAGGATGTAGAACTTTCGGTGTTAAACTAGAACTGTCTTGGGAAATCCACGAGAGTTGGTCACCTTAGTTGAGAAAGGAAGGGAAGAAGAGCAGCCCAAATGTGCTACCGACAAGGACACTCAAAAGGGGACTTTGGCCCAATCCTGCAGGGATAAAAGAGCTGGGTAGTTACACTACTGGACCATGCAATCACTGGTGAAGGGGTATCCCTGCCCTGGGGAATGGGGAGAGGGATTGCTAGGCACTTCTGACTCTCCTTGCCAAGCACACTGGGTCCTGGTAGCCTAAGGAGAGTCTGTCAAAGAGTAGCAGTGGCTGGAAGTTGAAGGGAAAAAGCACAGGAGCCTGTGGGCATGAAATGCTAATGGGATTGAGGGGCTAGGACAGAGTCCTTTTTCCATCTGCTGTACGTCTTTAATAACTTTCCATGCAGTAGCTCTAGGATAAAAGCTCTGAGGAGTTTTTTTGAATCCTAGGAAATTTCCCGAGTGCTGAGACACTGAAGAATTGCTTTGGATTTTTTTGTTTTTGCTCTGTGTACTAACTACTTGATGTAGCTGCAACCTCTCTGACTCCCTAAGAAACACTCAGTGCAGGTTCCTGGTGAGGACGTTGTCCTGAACCTCCTGCAGCCGAATCTGTTCTGGATTGAGATAGTGCAAGACAAGAGGGAGGACGGGAGTTTGGCAGAATTTTGTCAACTTCAAACACACTGAATCCCAAATGATAGAGCCTTCTCATCTATCCCAGAGGGCACAGTGCCATTGTACTAATGTTTCTTGCAATGCTGTCAAGAATATAACTGGTATTTTAGCTATTGATACAATTTATTATCAGGCAACCAGTTTTATACAAAATGGACCAAAACTTATATGAAGCCTCTTGGAAATGATGTGTGTGGAAGGTACATTAATTAATGCAATTTGCTACTAGCATCACAGTAATTTGCAAATAAATTACACCTTTCTCTTTGAAGGCAATGATCAGCTATTTTCTTGAAGAAGTGTAATTTTCTTCCTTAATCAACAAAGGGTCATTATATGAATGAGAGTACACAGAAATGAAATATGAAGATTATTGTAGGCATTGTATTTCTTCCCAAGTCAAGGCATTTTCAGAAATAAATAAATAAACAAATTAATAAAAAAAAAACACACACACACAAAACTCTGGCAGCTGGGTGCATTTAAGTGGTGGTAATTTGGGCTCTATTTCCAAAGAAAAGTAAGCATGTAAAAATCATCTTATGTCTACCCATATTTATTTTCCCTAAGCTAGTAGGACCCATATATATATATATATATATATTTTTTTTTTTTTTTTTTTTTTCTCTTAAGACATTTTATTCAGGAATTTGAGTTTTCTGATTCTATCTTCAAAGTTCAGAGTTATCTTTCTTCTGTGCCATGCTATTGAACATATCCTCAATAGCAACAAGCTAATTTCCTTATGCACAGGGTGGGTGGCAGTAAGAAAAAGAGGATAAAGACATCTGAGCAAATTTTCCGTTGTAAGAAAAAGTAATATTAACAAATGATTCATAGATAATTCAACAAATATTTGTTGATTCCTACCACATGCCAGATTCCCTACTGAGTACAAGGACTACAATGATGACTAAGAAGCAGACATGGCTACAGTTTTATGGAGTAGACAAATAAATGGGCAATTTTCATACTGTTACCCTCTCTATACTTTCTCTATCTTATTCAAGCAAGTGGGAGGGGCCTAGCCTTTAACAGGGAGGAATTGGCTACTTTGGCAGGCATGGAAGGGTCTGACAGTCAACATTTTCAGGTGTATCAGCCCAGATACTCCCATCCCCTGTCTCACACCAAGAGCCTTGGCAGAGCAGACTTGCTGAGGCTGAGAATTCAACCTCATCTGAGCTTTGCCACTCTTATGATTATGTCCTGGGATTAAGCCTCAACTTCTTCCACCTTTAGCTGCACAAGATGAAAGTAACTCTATGTAATGCCAAGGAAGCCCTCTGACTCAGAGTTAGCCAGATGAATTGCCCTTAGCTTTTCATTATTTTTCTCCAATGCATTGATTGTACCCAGAAGCAGCCACACAATTCCATAGTCCTTGTGATTCCTGCTCTTCTGAAATTTCATACATACTGAAGTCTTTCCTATTCTTTTCCATTGGATTCCCACCTCAGTCCACTATTGGTGACATTTTTAGAAATTTCACTGCTACAGGATGTCTGAAGCTATTCACACGCCACCTATCACCAGTGATAGCATGCTCATACCCAGCTGACCAGGAGTAATCCACTTCCAAAACTACATTTTAGAGTCACTTTCTGACTACTCCTGCCAAAAAGTCTTAGGTTGGGTTTCCCAGGAGAGAGACACTGAAACAGAGATCTATACGCATGCAGGTATTTATTTGGAAGTGTTCTTAGGATCAAGACCTCTAGGAACTGAACAAAGCTGGATTGGGTAGATGGAAGAAATGGAATGCACCACAGATCTCACAGGGAACTCCAGCACTGGAATGGCCCCTCAGATTTGTTCTGACCAGAGGAAAGTGGTGGGGCCTTTATATCCCTGCATTGACTAGTCATTAGATAAGGGCTGTTCCAAGATGGGGTGTGACCTGGGCAGAAGCAGCTGTCTTTGGGTGAAGGCAATTCCTGGAGGGTCATTCAGTTGGGAGCCATCAGGCCCAACACTTCTAGCTACAGGAGGAATGGTTGTTCAGTCCTGAGTGGGGATCTAGGTGGCATATGACAGCTCCCACTACGAAGAATTTTAAACTGGGAAATTAGCATATCAAATTCATTCTGTCAGAAGTGAGAAGAAAGGATCGAAAGAGTACATGACAAGTTTGTAATGTCATAATAATGTCACAATGTATATTTATATTATAATTTTATATGAAGGACACATATGTCTACCATGGAGGAACTCTGAGACAGGAATTATAAGATCTATATAGGAAAATACAGTCTATAAGTGACAGTAATTTAGCCGGAATATTCCTATGATTCTAATATGATTCTAATATTAGACCATTTTCCATTCAGCAAAGTGCTTTCATCCCAGTGTCACTATGTAAGTTGAAGAAGAAGCCAGCTCTTTCTTATTTAGGATAGCAGGTTAAACAAATTGAGATTTTTATGTAAGTTTCATGAGCATCAGGATACGGGTTTAATTATAATGGATGCAATAGTAATGAGAAATAGATGTAAAGCTAATGAATGAAAGAGGGTACTAGACTTTGTGAGTACTCAGTCATTGTTCAATCTATAGGACTGGTGGAGAATCAAGGTAGAGGAGAAGGGAGAGGAGAAGTGAAAATAGAAAGGGAAAGCACAATGTTAAAAATAATTCTGGGGAGCAGATGTAGCTCGAGCGGTTGAGTGCCTGTTTCCCACAAGGGAGGTCCCAGGTTCGTTGCCCGGTGCCTCCTAAAAACAAAAACAAACAACAAGCAAACAAATGAAAAAAAAACAACTCAGGGGAGCCGATGTGGCTCAGTGGTTGAATGCCTTCCCACATACAAGGTCCTGGGTTCAATTCTAGGACCTGGTACCTAAAAAAAAAAAAGAAAAAAAAAAAAAAGAATAATTCTACCTTTTGCTTTATAAGAGTAATATATAAATATAATCCTTGTAGGAAGTTTAGGAAATAAGGAAATTAAAAAATAAAAAATCACTGAGAGATAATCATCGTTGAGATCTCTGTGATTTCTTTTATGAGAATCTTTTAAATAAAATAAGAGTAATATATCCTGTATTCATGTCTTATTTCACTTGATATTGCATCATAAGAATTTTGCCCTTAAAAATTTATTTGTAAACTTAGTTTTCATTTGGGCATAATAGCCTATCATACAGATATATCATATCCCCTTTTATTGGACATCAAGGCTATTTACCAATTTTTTACTGTTATCATTAAGGTTGAGAAAATTCTTTTATAGAAAATGTTAATATAGCCCTTGTTAGCTTCTGAAAAAAAATTCTATACTCAGGAGTATTGGTCAAATTACATAACGTTTTCTTTTAAAGGTCCTTGATTAAATCACTAAATTGTTTCCAGAAATGTGGCTCCACTTTACGCTGCCATCAGCAATGTATGTGTGTGGTCATCTAACAACACTCTTTTGCAGAATGGAATATTGTTTTAAGTTTCTGCCAATATGATAGAAATAAATATAATTCTGTTGTTTTCTTGTTTTGCGTTTCTTTAGTTACCACAGCTGAGTCTTAGCCGTTGGACTCTGCATATAAACGTTCACCCCAGATTCATATCTGCAGGGCAGGTTGGTTGCCCCTGTAACTGCCTTCCCCAATTCTTGGTTTCTGATGCGCTTTCCCTTTAGGCAGCTCTAGCTGGACCGTGCTGTATATGCTCCTACCACAGCCTCCTGGTTCTCCTCACTCTGACATGAGAGGACCTCAATTGTTATAATTCTGAGGATGCTCTGCTACTACAGCTCTTTGAGTCTCTGCAAAGAATCTTTATTTTTAGGAACTAGACCTCTCAGAATCTGATGTGTCCATTCAACTGTCTCTCTGTCGTGCCCAGTTGTTTTCTGGAAATCTTAAGTTGAAAACTTTTAGGGAGCCTGCCCAAGCATGGTTCCTTTCATATTGACATTTCTGCCATCAGGAGAGGGCTCGTGTACCTCTGTCCTCTTTAATCTCAGGTGATCGAATGTGCTGTGGACCCAAATCTATGCTGGACCAATCAGAGCCTGTCTCCTGGAAATGTAGAAGCAGGACCTAGAGTCAGACTCTGTATTTGGATTGGGAGGCTGTGTAGATCAGGCTTTGGGGAGGCTCGTGCAGCCCCAAACGCAAGCAGCCTGTTGGAAGAGAGGGGACAGGCAGCGAAAAGCAGGAGCAAGGTAGAGAGTTGCTTCTGAGTCTTAAAGAGACAAAAATTAGTTTTAACACCTGAGAGGCTGATCTCCCTTCCCTTGAGTTCCATGAGCTACACTATTATTTCAGTCAGTTTATGTGGGTTTCTTGGCCTTGCAACTAAGTGATCCTGGGCTAAGACAGCTTCAGATTCTGACTATGAGGGATGAGACTAGCTATCAATGGGGATGAGGGAGGGAAGTGGTATGGGTAGGGGCAGACTGTGGGAAAAGGATTGCTTGACATCAAAGCAGAAAGGGGCACTAATTCGATTTCTCCATTCATTTACAAAAGCGAATCTGGAAATTTTCCAGATTCTTCCTTTCAGACTGTAGATCTTAATACAAGTTTATAATTTTTCTGTGTATTCTTCAGCATTTAATGGAGGAAAGTTAGAGGCTGCATCAGGGATTGCTACTCAGAAACCATTTTAAACCAGACACCACAGGCTCAGTCTTAAAACAGAAAAGCCTTTTAAGTAAAACCACTAATAATATTTCCTCTTTTGTTTTGTAAGGATTAAGGGAGAATTTGAAAAACCTCCCTGTTCTTTCATAAGTTTCTATTTTAAAAGTATTATGAATGGCTGAAATAAAAGCCCTAATCATATAATAGCATCTTAACCACATAAAAGCATGCCAAAGATAAGTATATAAAGACTCTATTCATGTAAGTGTGTATACAGATATAATTATATATATTCACCTTGGTTCTCATTATAACTTAAATTCCTCCCTCTTCTTTTATCCATTAATCTACCTGCCTTTGAACATGATTAAAATATAAGATGAAATCCTTGTCCTCAAATAAGCCATAACCTTCTTGGGATTTTCTAGAGGAGCAGAAATAGGAGAAAGACATGTAAATGAATAATTATGATTCAGTGTTTTGCATTATAACAAAAATAGGTAAAAAGACCTGTAGGGCTCAGTAGTGCCTTTGACCTTTTCAGGGGCTGCTGGGGAAGCTTCTAAGGGAAATAACATTTATAATGTGTCTTAAGAATGAGAAGGAAAATTTCAGGCAGGATAATGGGTAAGAACAAAGAGGATAACATGGCAAGGTCACAGATGCTTTAAGTGTGAGCTCTGACTAGGATGCGGTGAGAAGTAGCTGTGTTACTGGGTGTTTAAGGACGTGAAGATTCCTTTCAGATTTATAATCCTGTGATTCCATGCTCAGACATATGCTCCGTGGAAACTATGTGGACTGACTGTCATTCAATTTTAAACAATGCTGTTGTCCATTGGTTAAAGGAAAGCAATAGTTTGTTCCAGATAAATTGGGAGAATGATGGTATAAGCTATTTCATTATCTGTGTTCTATGGCCAGGAAAGACTGGCCAACCAAATTGGTGAGCTGCTGAAATATTTTATTTGCAAGACCTTTCTAACCAGGGCAAAACCAGGTGGCTTGAGTGATACTCTTCTAGTAGCACCTTCTTGGACGTTAGGTCACATCTGCATCGTCACTTGCGTCTCCTGATATATGCTTTCCTGAGTGCAGATTGCAAACCGCATCAGCAGCAGATGTCCAGGCCTCCTTTACACAGTGGATTATTTCCTTTTATTACCTCCTCTTATTACCTGGTGAGGGCTCAGGTTGTGGGAGGACATAGCACTCATGCTGGTAAGAATTCTACCTCATAGTTTTAGTGATGCTTCATAGATTTCCACTCATTTCCTGAAATCTGCCTGGGGCAGAGTTGAGTCTCCTGAAGGTGTTAACACAATCCAAGCATATGTGTACAAAATGGATTTCCCTGCTAATTACTAATATTTTAGTGATGGTGGTGGGATGGAAAATGGGGGAATTAATGTAGGGCAATAGACAAGGACATATGAATAGGAAGAAATATTCTACTGCAACTTTTCCCCAGCTTATGTTTTATAGAGTTAAAAAGAGCTCAACAAGAGATAAAAATGGTAGATTTTTAGTTACCTTACTCTACTCCTATTAAAATATGGAGCCTACAGTTATTTTAAGGCTATCAACTGGGTCTTCTTTTCAAAGATTGGAGTTTGCAGTAAAGACAAGAATTATTATATCTGAGATACGAATTACTTTTATGTACAACTCCTTTCTCCATCCACTTCCACCTTCTGTAAGAGATTCATCAATTTAAGAGAAAACTGCTAGCTCAAAGACGAAAATTGTTTCTTATCCCCCTTCTCTATTTGCTCTACCTTCCTACCCCTGGGAGTCATATGCTATAGAGGAAAGATGCTGAACTGGAAGATAAGCAAGGCACCCAGTGTCAGGATCTGGCTCTGCTTAACTAACTGGGCTTTTAGACTGCTTAGTTAACATGCTTTAGGTATCAGTTTTCTCAGCTCAACAGCCAGGCTGTTGGGTGTTGGTAATTAGAGGAACCAATAATGAAAATCTACTTTGGATTTACTTTGGTCAATAAAGAAAAACTGGGTTAGGATGTATAAATGCTAGAAAATGGGAAAGTGATCCTATTATCTGAGAAGTTATAGAAGCAAACAGAAGAGAGGGAGAATCAACTACAAACTCATACCTAAAGAAGAAAAAGATTCCAAAATGTTTAGAGAAAAGCCAATAAACACAAGAGGAGTGAGAGGCCCTCAGAAACAGGGTTCTCACCACACAATTATAAATCAGCTCATATAAATCAGGACTGAAAGATGGATTGGCAGAGGAGTAACATCTGAAAAATGGAATGTGGCTCTTTTAACCTCAAATATAGCCGCATGATGGAAAGAGGCGCTATATGCAAGGATAAATAACTGACTACTTATCTTAACAAACATGATAATATTACCCCTTCTTAAAATACCATTCTCTATGGATAACATTAACACCAAATTTTATGACCTGGCAAGAAGATGCTATCAAAGATCATTCTTGCTCTTCAACTCTTAGATTGTGTGTTAAACATGCCAATGCCTGTGGATTCCCTGAAACATGACATTTACAAAAGCTGTTCCCAGGCTATGCCATCCTTTGCCTTTTGCTGGTGCAATGTCTGCTCTTCCTGTTTAGATTCTCTTTCCTTTCTGTACAATGCTTTAGCAAGAAGTCAGACATTATAGGAAGAGATAGAATGGGAAGTGTCTATCCTTTCTTACCAGATACTTCCTAGCAATTTATTGTGTATTCCTCTAGATCTTTATGTGTTTACTAACAAATATTATTATCATATTTAAATAACAACTATATTGTGATTATATGTATGTAGTATTACATAGATGTATATCATTGCAATCTGCTATTTTTTAATTGTCCTAATATTGTAGTTTGGACATCTTCTTTCTCATTTATTTTAACAGCTGTATTATAGGTATATGCCATGTCTTATTTAATGAATCCCTTTCTAATGATTTTACATTTTTCCAGTTTATTCATATTATAAACAAAACTGTACTTGCCTATATGATTCATGTAAATATGGGTGTAGTTTTCTTTATGTTTTCACTCATCAGCTATTCAATGGCCATTTATTAAGCATTTATTACTCATTAGAATTTCCTTAACGTTAACTTATGCTGTGAAGACTATACCTTTACACTCCTTAAACTAAAGCAAAGTCACTTCTACCTATCTCTTATCTTCCTATTTGTATATTTTTACTTGTGTCTCTCCCTTCTCCTGGACTGTGCACATTTTAAAGGCTGTTACCATTGTTCTGATTTTCAAAGAAGAGAATAAAGGTAAATATTGAGGTTACAGGTTAGAAAACATATCAGTATGCCCCAACATATTACTCTAATATATTTGTTATATTAGAAAGGGAGGAATCTTAATGAGTCAGAATGGATTATGTACCATGAAGGCATGTCATATTAACAACATTTTCTTTGAAAATTTCCTACATGAGAAATTTAGATTAGTGGATATTGTAGATAGAGACTATCTTGATTTCAGCAAGACATTTGAAGTAAAAAAGAAAAGAAAAGAAAAGAAAAAACAAAGTACTTGACATTCTTAGAGTTATAGAGAAAAAATATGTTAGATAATAATGCCAAAAGGTAAATTTATAACTGATATAAGAATTGTGTCTAAAGAATAGAGATTAATAAATCATTGACCTAGAGGAAGTTAAAGATGTGTCAAATGGACTCTGGCTCCATCCTACACAAAGTAGTTTAAAAAAAATGCCTTTCTAAAGGCTCATACAGCAAGTCAACAGCACAACTGTACAAAATGTTGAGTTCTTGGCTTCTTGCATAGAATAGTTTGCAGTTGCTTAGGCTGTGGTCCCTTGGCTATACTGACATAGATTGGATGACTCGATTAGATAACTGCTCCATTTTTAAGACATGGTTAATAATGTTTTTTTTTTTTTTTTGGACCTCAATTGATTAGACAAAACTATGTGGTGATGACTCAGATATTTCAATATTGAAAAAAAAATTACTTGCTCTAGCCTATTTTTAATATGTATGATTTACATTTAAAAAAATCCTTTTTATATAGTGATAATTGTAGACTCACATACATTTGTAAGAAATAATACAGAGAGAGTCTCTGTGTTCATACAATTTCCAACAATGATTACATCTTGCATAATAATAGGATAATATCACTATCAGGAAATTGACATTGGTAGAATCCATTGACCTTATTCAGATTTGACCAGTTTTACATGCATTCGTGCATGTGTGAGTACGTGTGTATATTTAGTTCTATGAAGTTTTATACAGAGAACTCCCTGACAAGGACCCCTCCAGCTACTCTATCATAGCTACAGCCATCTCCTACCCCCACCACTGACACCCTTCTAACTCCTGGTGCCTACTGTTCTCTTTTCCATCTCCATAATTTTGTAATTTCAAGAATGCTATAAAAATAGAAGCATGCAATCTTTTTATAGTGGCCTTTATTTCACTCAGCATAATTCCCTTGAGTTCCAACCAAGTTATTATATGTATTGATTATTTGTTCCTTTTTATTGCTGAATTGTATTCCATGGAAAGAATGTCCCACAGTTTGATTAATCATTTACCCACTGTAAGACGTTTTGGTTGTTTCCCGTTTTTGGCAATTACTAATGAACAATCATGTATAGGTTTTCATGTGTATCTAAGTTTTCATTTCTCTGGGTTAAATACCTAAGAGTGCAACTGCTCAGTCATATGACAAGTGCATATTTAGTTTTGTAAGAGACTGCTGAACTCTTCCCAAGTGACTGTACTAGTTTACATTTCTGCCAGCAATGTATGAGTGATCCAGTTTCTCTGCATCCTTGCCAGAATTTTCCATTGTCACTATTTTTTATTTCAGCTGTTCTAATAGTTGTGTAGTGATATCTCAGTGTAGCTTTAAGTTGTATTTCTTTAATGCCAGTGCCTGCTGATGTTGAACATCTTTTCATGTGTTTATTTGCCATCTGTATGTGCTCTTCTGTGAGATGTCTCTTCTTGTCCTTTGCCCTTGTTTTTAATTGGATTGTTTGCTGTTTTACTGTTGAGTTTTTAGAGTTCTTCATATATTCTAGATATGAGTCCTTTATCAGATAGGTTTTCTTCCAGTATGTGGCTTGTCTTTTAATTTTCTTTACAACAACTTTCACAAAGCATGTTTTAAATTTTGATAAGGCCCAGTTTATAAATGCTTTCCTTTCATATATTGTGCTTTCTACACTTAAAAAATAAACATTTAATTTTAGTCTAGTTTTAGATTTACAGAAAAGTTGCAGAGAATTCCTGTATATCCCCCATCTAGTTTTCTCTATTGTTAATATCTTACATTACTATAGTACATTAGTTACAACTCAAAAATCAACATTGGTATATTACTATTAACTACAATCCACACTTTATTAGGAGTTCACTAGTTTTTCCCTATTGTGCCTTTTGTCTTCCAAGATCTAAACCAGCCCAAGATACTACATTGGATTTAATCACCATGTCTCCTTTGTCTTGTTTGTTCTGTGAAAGTTTCTCAGACTTTCTTTGCTTTTGATGATGATAACAGTAGTTAGGCATTTTGTAGACTGTATGTGGCAGTTTAAAATTATTTTATGAATTGCAGAAGAGGAAGATTATGTTTTTGGACTAAATCCATTCTTGTGGATATGAGGCCCTTTCAATTAGACTAAGTCAGCAAGGCGTGACTCAGGTTGAGTCTCTGCCTTCTTGCTGGGTCTGATATAAATGGAGACGTAGAGAAAAAGTGAGCCCTATTTTATCTGATCCTACCATGTGAGAGAGAGGAGAAGCTCCAAGAGCTGAGGCCCAGGGAGAAATAACCATATGCCTGATAGCTTACAGTTGAACTCAGGAAGACAGCAGAGCGGCTGAGAGTGGGAAAGACCTGATAAGACACAAGCCCTATGCCTGGTTGCCCACAGCTGAGCTCTGGGAGATGGTATAGCCCGGAGGGGAAGGCAGAGACCTAGGCAGAGATCAGTGGTCATCTTGCGTCACCACATGGCAGCTGGCTTTGGTGAGAAAGCACCTCTTATGGTGCCTTGAGTTGGACTTTTCACAGCCCTGAGAGTGTAAGCTTTTACCCCAAATAAATTCCCTTTATAAAAGTCAACCATTTCTGGTACTTTGCTTTGGCAGCCCTTTGCAAACTAAAACACTATACTTCAATTTAGATTTGTCTGATGTTGGTTAGACTGGAGTGTTATGGGTTTTTGGGAAAATGACCACAGGGGTGAAGTGCCATCTCATCACATCATATCAAAGGTGCATGCTATCAATACCACTTATCTTTAATGTTAACCTTGATCACCTGGCTGATGTAATGGTTACTGGTTTTCTTCATTGTAAAATTACTCCTCCCCCAATCTCCTTCCCTTCTCATACTCTCTTCTTTGGAAGCAAATTACTAGGCACACCTCCTTGAGAGGGGTAGTATCTATATTGATTATTTGTTCATATTTTGTATGGGTGAATTGTCTCTTTCTCCCATTTATTCATTTATTCAATCATTTATATGAGTATTTACTAATGTTTATTTGGGTTATAATCTTATACTATGTCATTCTACTGCTTAAATTTTTCCTGCTCTGGTCATTGGGAACTCTTTCAGGTTGGCTCCTGTGTTGTTTTCCACCATTGCTTTTTGAACACTTTCTTAGTTTCTGGAATTTCAAGGTGCTCCAGGCTCATCTTGTATATTCCCTGCTCCAGTCCTAGAATTAACTATTTCTCCAAAGAGACCTGGTTCTTTTAATTGGAGAATGGTATTAGAAACCAGTCTTGGGGTTGGGTGTGGTTTACGTTTTGAGTAAGAGTCAAAATTTTTTTATACCTCATAGATAACATGGCATTCTGTGAAATGAGAGCAAAATGAGTTGGATTCTCTTCCCATAAAGTTGCCTACTTCTTAGGTTCTGAAGACTTATGTATGAGAATTTGTAATTTGTCTTGAGTTTGCTGTAAGGTGACCAACTATCCCTGTTTTATTTGGACTGAGAGGGTTCCTGCTACAGGGAAGTTTCAGTGCAAAAACTGTGAATGAACTGGGCAGCCATTTGAGACCATGAAGGATGCCAGCCTAATGGAAAAAGGCGACATTTTGCAAATAGCATGGCAGAAAAATAGAAAGAACCTGGTTCTTTGATGACTTCAGTGATCCAACTCTTGGGTGGCTCTGCTTGGTACATTTAATTATGACAAATAATAAATATTCCTTATTGTTTAAGTCATTTTGAGTTTCTATTGCTTACAGTCTAAGCATCCTCCTGGTATATATCCTGAAATAGGACTCAACATAAACCTGCCTTTGGGATTCAAAACTGAGGCAGGGTTGATATTAATATTATTAATATCCAGGATGGTGGGAACATGGCCATCATGTCAAGCAGATAAGGCTCAGCTCTTGCTAAAACAATGGAGAAAGGCCAAGGGCTGCCTTGGGGACCTGCTTTGGGGTACAGCAGACCAGGACACTACTTCACAACACCCTGGACAGTGACGAAGAGACGAAGAAGCCAAAAAACTGATCGTGAATTATTATTATTCTGCTGTCGGGAATGTCTCCCCCCCCCTCCCCCCGAGATATTAAGCGAGGGTAAAACTCCTGGCGAATTATATCTAACTGACAGGAGTGCAGACGTCTTCCTCCCTGCCAGCTGCTTGGGATATATATAGAACAGGAAGGAGTTCTGAGTCATCTTGGAGGGTACTGGAAAGATAAAGAAGCCTAAGGAAAATCATCATTCGCTGGCCACTGTGGTTGGAAGCAGCATATATACTCCACCCTCAGGGCAAATAGCATAGGTGAAGCCTCTGGCTCCCAGCTCTGAGTGGAGTGAACAGGCGAATTCCTGGGGTGGGGTGGGGGGGTGGTTTGGGAGAGTAGAGAGTGGTTTCTTTGCAGTGAATTTGGCCAGCTGAACTCTCCTTGAATATCGGAAGGGACACTCACGGGGAGAGGGGAGGGGAATCTCCTCAGGCAGGTTGTCACTCTCAGCCACCCAGGTAAAGACAGGAAGTAGATCAGAGAGGAGGCAGGGACAGACAGATGCCTAATCAGCAGGACTCTAATAAACTGCAAGGAATCTAACCTGCCTGAGGGAAAGGGGGTGGATAACCTTCTGAAAGGTTAACTATCTTAAGGACATGGGTTAGCTTAGCGGAAGAATTCCTGCCTTGCATATATGAGGTCCCTGGTTTGATTCCTGGCTCCTCTTAGATAAAGAAGTGATCCACCAGGTTGTCAGGCATCTAGCTGAAACTTTATGACAGATAACATATAGACATTCTCTTTGTATTAGCTTTGTTGGATTTCTTATTTATTTATTTATTTTTTTAAAAGTTCCCTTTTAAAATTTTTACCTTGTTTTACTCACTAAAACCCAGTTGAAAACCTGCAGAGGGCAGGCTGCAGTGTGATTGATGAAAACCAGCAGCCAGAGAAGATCCTCAGGGGTCTGAGAGGGAAGCCTGTTTTTCCCTGTTTATTTATTTATTTTTTCCTTTCTTTCTTTCTCCTTTTAAAAAATGAATTGGTGCTCTCTTGTTTCCTGCTTGTGTTTCCCCTTCCTTTGTTTCCCTGTTATTTATTTACTTATTTATTATTTGTTTTGTCTACCATTTTTCTCTACCCACACTATTTCTTTTCTCTCCTTAATATTTCTATTGTGTGTTTTCTATTGTTGTTCTTTCATTTCACCTTTTTTTGTTTGGTCTTCAATTTTTCTTGTTTTTATTTCTCTCTCCTTTTTTCTCTGTTTTTTCTTCCTTCCTTCCTTCCTTCCTTCCTTCCTTCCTTCCTTCCTTCCTT